>JAILYF010000100.1:0-291040 GCA_025491095.1 Brachionus asplanchnoidis | reverse complement strand
GGTCAAGAAGTACTAAGGACGGTCAAGAAGTCCTCAGGACGGTCAAGAAGTCCTTAGGACGGTCAAGAAGTCTTTAGGACGGTCAAGTAGTCCTTAGGACGGTCAAGAAGTCCTTAGGACGGTCAAGAAGTCCTTAGGACGGTCAAGAAGTCATTAGGACGGTCAAGAAGACCTTAGGACGGTCAAGAAGTCCTTAGGACGGTCAAGAAGTCCTTAGGACGGTCAAGAAGTCCTTACGACGGTCAAGAGGTCCTATGGACTGTCAAGAAGTCCTAAGGACGGTCAAGAAGTCATTAGGACGCTCAAGAAGTCCTTAGGACGGTCAAGAAGTCTTTAGGACGGTCAAGAAGTCCTTAGGACGGTCAAGAAGTCTTTAGGACGGTCAAGAAGTCCTTAGGACGGTCAAGAAGTCCTTAGGACGGTCAAGAAGTACTAAGGACGGTCAAGAAGTCCTTAGGACGGTCAAGAAGTCCTTAGGACGGTCAAGAGGTCCTATGGACGGTCAAGAAGTCCTTAGGACGGTCAAGAGGTCCTATGGACGGTCAAGAATTCCTTAGGACGGTCAAGAAGTATTTAGGACGGTCAAGAGGTCCTATGGACGGTCAAGAGGTCCTATGGACGGTCAAGAAGTCCTTAGGACGGTCAAGAAGTCTTTAGGACGGTCATAAAGTCATTAGGACGGTCAAGAAATCCTTAGGACGGTCAAGAAGTCTAAAGGACGGTCAAGTAGTCATTAGGGCGGTCAAGAAGTCCTAAGGACGGTCAAGAAGTCCTTAGGACGGTCTAGAAGTCATTAGGACGGTCAAGAAGTCCTTAGGACGGTCAAGAAGTCCTTAGGACGGTCAAGAAGTCCTTAGGACGGTCAAGAAGTACAAAGGACGGTAAAGAAGTCCTTAGGACGGTCAAGAAGTCCTTAGGACGGTCAAGAGGTCCTATGGACGCTCAAGAAGTCCTATGGACGGTCAAGAAGTCCTTAGGACGGTCAAGAGGTCCTATGGACGGTCAAGAAGTCCTTAGGACGGTCAAGAAGCCCTCAGGACGGCCAAGAAGTCTTTAGGACTGTCATAAAGTCCTTAGGACGGTCAAGAAGTCTTTAGGACGGTCAAGAGGTCCTATGGACGGTCAAGAAGTCCTTAGGACGGTCAAGAGGTCCTATGGACGGTCAAGAATTCCTTAGGACGGTCAAGAAGTATTTAGGACGGTCAAGAGGTCCTATGGACGGTCAAGAGGTCCTATGGACGGTCAAGAAGTCCTTAGGACGGTCAAGAAGTCTTTAGGACGGTCAAGAAGTCATTAGGACGGTCAAGAAATCCTTAGGACGGTCAAGAAGTCTAAAGGACGGTCCAGTAGTCATTAGGGCGGTCAAGAAGTCTTTAGGACGGTCTAGAAGTCATTAGGACGGTCAAGAAGTCCTTAGGACGGTCAAGAAGTCCTTAGGACGGTCAAGAAGTCCTTAGGACGGTCAAGAAGTACAAAGGACGGTAAAGAAGTCCTTAGGACGGTCAAGAAGTCCTTAGGACGGTCAAGAGGTCCTATGGACGCTCAAGAAGTCCTATGGACGGTCAAGAAGTCCTTAGGACGGTCAAGAGGTCCTATGGACGGTCAAGAAGTCCTTAGGACGGTCAAGAAGCCCTCAGGACGGCCAAGAAGTCTTTAGGACTGTCATAAAGTCCTTAGGACGGTCAAGAAGTCTTTAGGACGGTCAAGAAGTCCTTAGGACGGTAAAGAAGTCATAAGGACGGTCAAGAAGTCCTTAGGACGGTCAAGAACCCCTCAGGACGGCCAAGAAGTCTTTAGGACGGTCATTAAGTCCTTAGGACTGTCAAGAAGTCTTTAGGACGGTCAAGAAGTCCTATGGACGATCAAGAAGTCCTATGGACGGTCAAGAGGTCCTATGGACGGTCAAGAAGTCCTTAGGACGTTCAAGAAATCCTTAGGACGGTCAAGAAGTCCTTAGGACGGTCAAGAAGTCCTTAGGACGGTCAAGAGGTCCTATGGACGCTCAAGAAGTCCTATGGACGGTCAAGAGGTCCTATGGACGGTCAAGTAGTCATTAGGGCGGTCAAGAAGTCCTAAGGACGGTCAAGAAGTCCTTAGGACGGTCAAGAAGTCTTTAGACGGTCAAGTAGTCATTAGGACGGTCTAGAAGTCATTAGGACGGTAAAGAAGTCCTTAGGACGGTCAAGAAGTCCTTAGGACGGTCAAGAAGTCCTTAGGACGGTCAAGAAGTACAAAGGACGGTAAAGAAGTCCTTAGGACGGTCAAGAGGTCCTATGGACGCTCAAGAAGTCCTATGGACGGTCAAGAAGTCCTTAGGACGGTCAAGAGGTCCTATGGACGGTCAAGAAGTCCTTAGGACGGTCAAGAAGCCCTCAGGACGGCCAAGAAGTCTTTAGGACGGTCATAAAGTCCTTAGGACGGTCAAGAAGTCTTTAGGACGGTCAAGAAGTCCTTAGGACGGTAAAGAAGTTATAAGGACGGTCAAGAAGTCCTTAGGACGGTCAAGAAGCCCTCAGGACGGCCAAGAAGTCTTTAGGACGGTCATTAAGTCCTTAGGACGGTCAAGAAGTCCTTAGGACGGTAAAGAAGTCATAAGGACGGTCAAGAAGTCCTTAGGACGGTCAAGAAGCCCTCAGGACGGCCAAGAAGTCTTTAGGACGGTCATTAAGTCCTTAGGACGGTCAGGAAGTTCTATGGACGGTCAAGAAGTCCTTAGGACGGTCAAGAAGTCTTTAGGACGGTCAAGTAGTCATTAGGACGGTCAAGAAATCCTTAGGACGGTCAAGAAGTCTTTAGGACGGTCAAGTAGTCATTAGGACGGTCAAGAAGTCCTTAGGACGGTTAAGAAGTCCTTAGGACGGTCAAGAAGTATTTAGGACGGTCAAGAAGTCTTTAGGACGGTCAAGTAGTCATTAGGACGGTCTAGAAGTCCTTAGGACGGTCAAGAAGTACTAAGGACGGTCAAGAAGTCCTCAGGACGGTCAAGAAGTCCTTAGGACGGTCAAGAAGTCTTTAGGACGGTCAAGTAGTCCTTAGGACGGTCAAGAAGTCCTTAGGACGGTCAAGAAGTCCTTAGGACGGTCAAGAAGTCATTAGGACGGTCAAGAAGACCTTAGGACGGTCAAGAAGTCCTTAGGACGGTCAAGGAGTCCTTAGGACGGTCAAGAAGTCCTTACGACGGTCAAGAGGTCCTATGGACTGTCAAGAAGTCCTAAGGACGGTCAAGAAGTCATTAGGACGCTCAAGAAGTCCTTAGGACGGTCAAGAAGTCCTTAGGACGGTCAAGAAGTCTTTAGGACGGTCAAGAAGTCCTTAGGACGGTCAAGAAGTCTTTAGGACGGTCAAGAAGTCCTTAGGACGGTCAAGAAGTCCTTAGGACGGTCAAGAAGTACTAAGGACGGTCAAGAAGTCCTTAGGACGGTCAAGAAGTCCTTAGGACGGTCAAGAGGTCCTATGGACGCTCAAGAAGTCCTATGGACGGTCAAGAAGTCCTTAGGACGGTCAAGAGGTCCTATGGACGGTCAAGAATTCCTTAGGACGGTCAAGAAGTATTTAGGACGGTCAAGAGGTCCTATGGACGGTCAAGAAGTCCTTAGGACGGTCAAGAAGTCTTTAGGACGGTCATAAAGTCATTAGGACGGTCAAGAAATCCTTAGGACGGTCAAGAAGTCTAAAGGACGGTCAAGTAGTCATTAGGGCGGTCAAGAAGTCCTAAGGACGGTCAAGAAGTCCTTAGGACGGTCAAGAAGTCTTTAGGACGGTCAAGTAGTCATTAGGACGGTCTAGAAGTCATTAGGACGGTCAAGAAGTCCTTAGGACGGTCAAGAAGTCCTAAGGACGGTCAAGAAGTCCTTAGGACGGTCAAGAAGTACAAAGGACGGTAAAGAAGTCCTTAGGACGGTCAAGAAGTCCTTAGGACGGTCAAGAGGTCCTATGGACGCTCAAGAAGTCCTATGGACGGTCAAGAAGTCCTTAGGACGGTCAAGAAGCCCTCAGGACGGCAAAGAAGTCTTTAGGACGGTCATAAAGTCCTTAGGACGGTCAAGAAGTCTTTAGGACGGTCAAGAAGTCCTTAGGACGGTAAAGAAGTCATAAGGACGGTCAAGAAGTCCTTAGGACGGTCAAGAAGCCCTCAGGACGGCCAAGAAGTCTTTAGGACGGTCATTAAGTCCTTAGGACTGTCAAGAAGTCTTTAGGACGGTCAAGAAGTCCTATGGACGATCAAGAAGTCCTATGGACGGTCAAGAGGTCCTATGGACGGTCAAGAAGTCCTTAGGACGTTCAAGAAATCCTTAGGACGGTCAAGAAGTCCTTAGGACGGTCAAGAAGTCCTTAGGACGGTCAAGAGGTCCTATGGACGCTCAAGAAGTCCTATGGACGGTCAAGAGGTCCTATGGACGGTCAAGTAGTCATTAGGGCGGTCAAGAAGTCCTAAGGACGGTCAAGAAGTCCTTAGGACGGTCAAGAAGTCTTTAGGACGGTCAAGTAGTCATTAGGACGCTCTAGAAGTCATTAGGACGGTCAAGAAGTCCTTAGGACGGTCAAGAAGTCCTTAGGACGGTCAAGAAGTCCTTAGGACGGTCAAGAAGTACAAAGGACGGTAAAGAAGTCCTTAGGACGGTCAAGAGGTCCTATGGACCCTCAAGAAGTCCTATGGACGGTCAAGAAGTTATAAGGACGGTCAAGAAGTCCTTAGGACGGTCAAGAAGCCCTCAGGACGGCCAAGAAGTCTTTAGGACGGTCATTAAGTCCTTAGGACGGTCAAGAAGTTCTATGGACGGTCAAGAAGTCCTTAGGACGGTCAAGAAGTCTTTAGGACGGTCAAGTAGTCATTAGGACGGTCAAGAAATCCTTATGACGGTCAAGAAGTCTTTAGGACGGTCAAGTAGTCATTAGGACGGTCAAGAAGTCCTTAGGACGGTTAAGAAGTCCTTAGGACGGTCAAGAAGTCCTTAGGACGGTCAAGAAGTCTTAGGACGGTCAAGTAGTCATTAGGACGGTCTAGAAGTCCTTAGGACGGTCAAGAAGTACTAAGGACGGTCAAGAAGTCCTCAGGACGGTCAAGAAGTCCTTAGGACGGTCAAGAAGTCTTTAGGACGGTCAAGTAGTCCTTAGGACGGTCAAGAAGTCCTTAGGACGGTCAAGAAGTCCTTAGGACGGTCAAGAAGTCATTAGGACGGTCAAGAAGACCTTAGGACGGTCAAGAAGTCCTTAGGACGGTCAAGAAGTCCTTAGGACGGTCAAGAAGTCCTTACGACGGTCAAGAGGTCCTATGGACTGTCAAGAAGTCCTAAGGACGGTCAAGAAGTCATTAGGACGCTCAAGAAGTCCTTAGGACGGTCAAGAAGTCCTTAGGACGGTCAAGAAGTCTTTAGGACGGTCAAGAAGTCCTTAGGACGGTCAAGAAGTCTTTAGGACGGTCAAGAAGTCCTTAGGACGGTCAAGAAGTCCTTAGGACGGTCAAGAAGTACTAAGGACGGTCAAGAAGTCCTTAGGACGGTCAAGAAGTCCTTAGGACGGTCAAGAGGTCCTATGGACGCTCAAGAAGTCCTATGGACGGTCAAGAAGTCCTTAGGACGGTCAAGAGGTCCTATGGACGGTCAAGAATTCCTTAGGACGGTCAAGAAGTATTTAGGACGGTCAAGAGGTCCTATGGACGGTCAAGAAGTCCTTAGGACGGTCAAGAAGTCTTTAGGACGGTCATAAAGTCATTAGGACGGTCAAGAAATCCTTAGGACGGTCAAGAAGTCTAAAGGACGGTCAAGTAGTCATTAGGGCGGTCAAGAAGTCCTAAGGACGGTCAAGAAGTCCTTAGGACGGTCAAGAAGTCTTTAGGACGGTCAAGTAGTCATTAGGACGGTCTAGAAGTCATTAGGACGGTCAAGAAGTCCTTAGGACGGTCAAGAAGTCCTAAGGACGGTCAAGAAGTCCTTAGGACGGTCAAGAAGTACAAAGGACGGTAAAGAAGTCCTTAGGACGGTCAAGAAGTCCTTAGGACGGTCAAGAGGTCCTATGGACGCTCAAGAAGTCCTATGGACGGTCAAGAAGTCCTTAGGACGGTCAAGAGGTCCTATGGACGGTCAAGAAGTCCTTAGGACGGTCAAGAAGCCCTCAGGACGGCCAAGAAGTCTTTAGGACGGTCATAAAGTCCTTAGGACGGTCAAGAAGTCTTTAGGACGGTCAAGAAGTCCTTAGGACGGTAAAGAAGTCATAAGGACGGTCAAGAAGTCCTTAGGACGGTCAAGAAGCCCTCAGGACGGCCAAGAAGTCTTTAGGACGGTCATTAAGTCCTTAGGACTGTCAAGAAGTCTTTAGGACGGTCAAGAAGTCCTATGGACGATCAAGAAGTCCTATGGACGGTCAAGAGGTCCTATGGACGGTCAAGAAGTCCTTAGGACGTTCAAGAAATCCTTAGGACGGTCAAGAAGTCCTTAGGACGGTCAAGAAGTCCTTAGGACGGTCAAGAGGTCCTATGGACGCTCAAGAAGTCCTATGGACGGTCAAGAGGTCCTATGGACGGTCAAGTAGTCATTAGGGCGGTCAAGAAGTCCTAAGGACGGTCAAGAAGTCCTTAGGACGGTCAAGAAGTACAAAGGACGGTCAAGTAGTCATTAGGACGGTCTAGAAGTCATTAGGACGGTCAAGAAGTCCTTAGGACGGTCAAGAAGTCCTTAGGACGGTCAAGAAGTCCTTAGGACGGTCAAGAAGTACAAAGGACGGTAAAGAAGTCCTTAGGACGGTCAAGAGGTCCTATGGACGCTCAAGAAGTCCTATGGACGGTCAAGAAGTCCTTAGGACGGTCAAGAGGTCCTATGGACGGTCAAGAAGTCCTTAGGACGGTCAAGAAGCCCTCAGGACGGCCAAGAAGTCTTTAGGACGGTCATAAAGTCCTTAGGACGGTCAAGAAGTCTTTAGGACGGTCAAGAAGTCCTTAGGACGGTAAAGAAGTCATAAGGACGGTCAAGAAGTCCTTAGGACGGTCAAGAAGCCCTCAGGACGGCCAAGAAGTCTTTAGGACGGTCATTAAGTCCTTAGGACTGTCAAGAAGTCTTTAGGACGGTCAAGAAGTCCTATGGACGATCAAGAAGTCCTATGGACGGTCAAGAGGTCCTATGGACGGTCAAGAAGTCCTTAGGACGGTCAAGAAGTACAAAGGACGGTAAAGAAGTCCTTAGGACGGTCAAGAAGTCCTTAGGACGGTCAAGAAGTCCTATGGACGGTCAAGAAGTCCTTAGGACGGTCAAGAGGTCCTATGGACGGTCAAGAAGTCCTTAGGACGGTCATAAAGTCCTTAGGACGGTCAAGAAGTCTTTAGGACGGTCAAGAAGTCCTTAGGACGGTAAAGAAGTCATAAGGACGGTCAAGAAGTCCTTAGGACGGTCAAGAAGCCCTCAGGACGGCCAAGAAGTCTTTAGGACGGTCATTAAGTCCTTAGGACTGTCAAGAAGTCTTTAGGACGGTCAAGAAGTCCTATGGACGATCAAGAAGTCCTATGGACGGTCAAGAGGTCCTATGGACGGTCAAGAAGTCCTTAGGACGTTCAAGAAATCCTTAGGACGGTCAAGAAGTCCTTAGGACGGTCAAGAAGTCCTTAGGACGGTCAAGAAGTCCTATGGACGGTCAAGAGGTCCTATGGACGGTCAAGAAGTCCTTAGGACGGTCAAGAAGTACAAAGGACGGTAAAGAAGTCCTTAGGACGGTCAAGAAGTCCTTAGGACGGTCAAGAAGTACTAAGGACGGTCAAGAAGTCCTTAGGACGGTCAAGAAGTCTTTAGGACGGTCAAGAAGTCCTTAGGACGGTCAAGAAGTCCTTAGGACGGTCAAGAAGTACTAAGGACGGTCAAGAAGTCCTTAGGACGGTCAAGAAGTCCTTAGGACGGTCAAGAGGTCCTATGGACGCTCAAGAAGTCCTATGGACGGTCAAGAAGTCCTTAGGACGGTCAAGAGGTCCTATGGACGGTCAAGAATTCCTTAGGACGGTCAAGAAGTATTTAGGACGGTCAAGAGGTCCTATGGACGGTCAAGAAGTCCTTAGGACGGTCAAGAAGTCTTTAGGACGGTCATAAAGTCATTAGGACGGTCAAGAAATCCTTAGGACGGTCAAGAAGTCTAAAGGACGGTCAAGTAGTCATTAGGGCGGTCAAGAAGTCCTAAGGACGGTCAAGAAGTCCTTAGGACGGTCAAGAAGTCTTTAGGACGGTCAAGTAGTCATTAGGACGGTCTAGAAGTCATTAGGACGGTCAAGAAGTCCTTAGGACGGTCAAGAAGTCCTAAGGACGGTCAAGAAGTCCTTAGGACGGTCAAGAAGTACAAAGGACGGTAAAGAAGTCCTTAGGACGGTCAAGAAGTCCTTAGGACGGTCAAGAGGTCCTATGGACGCTCAAGAAGTCCTATGGACGGTCAAGAAGTCCTTAGGACGGTCAAGAGGTCCTATGGACGGTCAAGAAGTCCTTAGGACGGTCAAGAAGCCCTCAGGACGGCCAAGAAGTCTTTAGGACGGTCATAAAGTCCTTAGGACGGTCAAGAAGTCTTTAGGACGGTCAAGAAGTCCTTAGGACGGTAAAGAAGTCATAAGGACGGTCAAGAAGTCCTTAGGACGGTCAAGAAGCCCTCAGGACGGCCAAGAAGTCTTTAGGACGGTCATTAAGTCCTTAGGATTGTCAAGAAGTCTTTAGGACGGTCAAGAAGTCCTATGGACGATCAAGAAGTCCTATGGACGGTCAAGAGGTCCTATGGACGGTCAAGAAGTCCTTAGGACGTTCAAGAAATCCTTAGGACGGTCAAGAAGTCCTTAGGACGGTCAAGAAGTCCTTAGGACGGTCAAGAGGTCCTATGGACGCTCAAGAAGTCCTATGGACGGTCAAGAGGTCCTATGGACGGTCAAGTAGTCATTAGGGCGGTCAAGAAGTCCTAAGGACGGTCAAGAAGTCCTTAGGACGGTCAAGAAGTACAAAGGACGGTCAAGTAGTCATTAGGACGGTCTAGAAGTCATTAGGACGGTCAAGAAGTCCTTAGGACGGTCAAGAAGTCCTTAGGACGGTCAAGAAGTCCTTAGGACGGTCAAGAAGTACAAAGGACGGTAAAGAAGTCCTTAGGACGGTCAAGAGGTCCTATGGACGCTCAAGAAGTCCTATGGACGGTCAAGAAGTCCTTAGGACGGTCAAGAGGTCCTATGGACGGTCAAGAAGTCCTTAGGACGGTCAAGAAGCCCTCAGGACGGCCAAGAAGTCTTTAGGACGGTCATAAAGTCCTTAGGACGGTCAAGAAGTCTTTAGGACGGTCAAGAAGTCCTTAGGACGGTAAAGAAGTCATAAGGACGGTCAAGAAGTCCTTAGGACGGTCAAGAAGCCCTCAGGACGGCCAAGAAGTCTTTAGGACGGTCATTAAGTCCTTAGGACTGTCAAGAAGTCTTTAGGACGGTCAAGAAGTCCTATGGACGATCAAGAAGTCCTATGGACGGTCAAGAGGTCCTATGGACGGTCAAGAAGTCCTTAGGACGGTCAAGAAGTACAAAGGACGGTAAAGAAGTCCTTAGGACGGTCAAGAAGTCCTTAGGACGGTCAAGAAGTCCTATGGACGGTCAAGAAGTCCTTAGGACGGTCAAGAGGTCCTATGGACGGTCAAGAAGTCCTTAGGACGGTCATAAAGTCCTTAGGACGGTCAAGAAGTCTTTAGGACGGTCAAGAAGTCCTTAGGACGGTAAAGAAGTCATAAGGACGGTCAAGAAGTCCTTAGGACGGTCAAGAAGCCCTCAGGACGGCCAAGAAGTCTTTAGGACGGTCATTAAGTCCTTAGGACTGTCAAGAAGTCTTTAGGACGGTCAAGAAGTCCTATGGACGATCAAGAAGTCCTATGGACGGTCAAGAGGTCCTATGGACGGTCAAGAAGTCCTTAGGACGTTCAAGAAATCCTTAGGACGGTCAAGAAGTCCTTAGGACGGTCAAGAAGTCCTTAGGACGGTCAAGAAGTCCTATGGACGGTCAAGAGGTCCTATGGACGGTCAAGAAGTCCTTAGGACGGTCAAGAAGTACAAAGGACGGTAAAGAAGTCCTTAGGACGGTCAAGAAGTCCTTAGGACGGTCAAGAAGTACTAAGGACGGTCAAGAAGTCCTTAGGACGGTCAAGAAGTCCTTAGGACGGTCAAGAGGTCCTATGGACGCTCAAGAAGTCCTATGGACGGTCAAGAAGTCCTTAGGACGGTCAAGAGGTCCTATGGACGGTCAAGAATTCCTTAGGACGGTCAAGAAGTATTTAGGACGGTCAAGAGGTCCTATGGACGGTCAAGAAGTCCTTAGGACGGTCAAGAAGTCTTTAGGACGGTCATAAAGTCATTAGGACGGTCAAGAAATCCTTAGGACGGTCAAGAAGTCTAAAGGACGGTCAAGTAGTCATTAGGGCGGTCAAGAAGTCCTAAGGACGGTCAAGAAGTCCTTAGGACGGTCAAGAAGTCTTTAGGACGGTCAAGTAGTCATTAGGACGGTCTAGAAGTCATTAGGACGGTCAAGAAGTCCTTAGGACGGTCAAGAAGTCCTAAGGACGGTCAAGAAGTCCTTAGGACGGTCAAGAAGTACAAAGGACGGTAAAGAAGTCCTTAGGACGGTCAAGAAGTCCTTAGGACGGTCAAGAGGTCCTATGGACGCTCAAGAAGTCCTATGGACGGTCAAGAAGTCCTTAGGACGGTCAAGAGGTCCTATGGACGGTCAAGAAGTCCTTAGGACGGTCAAGAAGCCCTCAGGACGGCCAAGAAGTCTTTAGGACGGTCATAAAGTCCTTAGGACGGTCAAGAAGTCTTTAGGACGGTCAAGAAGTCCTTAGGACGGTAAAGAAGTCATAAGGACGGTCAAGAAGTCCTTAGGACGGTCAAGAAGCCCTCAGGACGGCCAAGAAGTCTTTAGGACGGTCATTAAGTCCTTAGGACTGTCAAGAAGTTTTTAGGACGGTCAAGAAGTCCTATGGACGATCAAGAAGTCCTATGGACGGTCAAGAGGTCCTATGGACGGTCAAGAAGTCCTTAGGACGTTCAAGAAATCCTTAGGACGGTCAAGAAGTCCTTAGGACGGTCAAGAAGTCCTTAGGACGGTCAAGAGGTCCTATGGACGCTCAAGAAGTCCTATGGACGGTCAAGAGGTCCTATGGACAGTCAAGTAGTCATTAGGGCGGTCAAGAAGTCCTAAGGACGGTCAAGAAGTCCTTAGGACGGTCAAGAAGTCTTTAGGACGGTCAAGTAGTCATTAGGACGGTCTAGAAGTCATTAGGACGGTCAAGAAGTCCTTAGGACGGTCAAGAAGTCCTTAGGACGGTCAAGAAGTCCTTAGGACGGTCAAGAAGTACAAAGGACGGTAAAGAAGTCCTTAGGACGGTCAAGAGGTCCTATGGACGCTCAAGAAGTCCTATGGACGGTCAAGAAGTCCTTAGGACGGTCAAGAGGTCCTATGGACGGTCAAGAAGTCCTTAGGACGGTCAAGAAGCCCTCAGGACGGCCAAGAAGTCTTTAGGACGGTCATAAAGTCCTTAGGACGGTCAAGAAGTCTTTAGGACGGTCAAGAAGTCCTTAGGACGGTAAAGAAGTCATAAGGACGGTCAAGAAGTCCTTAGGACGGTCAAGAAGCCCTCAGGACGGCCAAGAAGTCTTTAGGACGGTCATTAAGTCCTTAGGACTGTCAAGAAGTCTTTAGGACGGTCAAGAAGTCCTATGGACGATCAAGAAGTCCTATGGACGGTCAAGAGGTCCTATGGACGGTCAAGAAGTCCTTAGGACGGTCAAGAAGTACAAAGGACGGTAAAGAAGTCCTTAGGACGGTCAAGAAGTCCTTAGGACGGTCAAGAAGTCCTATGGACGGTCAAGAAGTCCTTAGGACGGTCAAGAGGTCCTATGGACGGTCAAGAAGTCCTTAGGACGGTCATAAAGTCCTTAGGACGGTCAAGAAGTCTTTAGGACGGTCAAGAAGTCCTTAGGACGGTAAAGAAGTCATAAGGACGGTCAAGAAGTCCTTAGGACGGTCAAGAAGCCCTCAGGACGGCCAAGAAGTCTTTAGGACGGTCATTAAGTCCTTAGGACTGTCAAGAAGTCTTTAGGACGGTCAAGAAGTCCTATGGACGATCAAGAAGTCCTATGGACGGTCAAGAGGTCCTATGGACGGTCAAGAAGTCCTTAGGACGTTCAAGAAATCCTTAGGACGGTCAAGAAGTCCTTAGGACGGTCAAGAAGTCCTTAGGACGGTCAAGAAGTCCTATGGACGGTCAAGAGGTCCTATGGACGGTCAAGAAGTCCTTAGGACGGTCAAGAAGTACAAAGGACGGTAAAGAAGTCCTTAGGACGGTCAAGAAGTCCTTAGGACGGTCAAGAAGTCCTATGGACGGTCAAGAAGTCCTTAGGACGGTCAAGAAGCCCTCAGGACGGCCAAGAAGTCTTTAGGACGGTCATAAAGTCCTTAGGACGGTCAAGAAGTCTTTAGGACGGTCAAGAAGTCCTTAGGACGGTAAAGAAGTCATAAGGACGGTCAAGAAGTCCTTAGGACGGTCAAGAAGCCCTCAGGACGGCCAAGAAGTCTTTAGGACGGTCATTAAGTCCTTAGGACTGTCAAGAAGTCTTTAGGACGGTCAAGAGGTCCTATGGACGGTCAAGAAGTCCTTAGGACGTTCAAGAAATCCTTAGGACGGTCAAGAAGTCCTTAGGACGGTCAAGAAGTCCTTAGGACGGTCAAGAAGTCCTTAGGACGGTCAAGAGGTCCTATGGACGCTCAAGAAGTCCTATGGACGGTCAAGAGGTCCTATGGACGGTCAAGTAGTCATTAGGGCGGTCAAGAAGTCCTAAGGACGGTCAAGAAGTCCTTAGGACGGTCAAGAAGTCTTTAGGACGGTCAAGTAGTCATTAGGACGGTCTAGAAGTCATTAGGACGGTCAAGAAGTCCTTAGGACGGTCAAGAAGTCCTTAGGACGGTCAAGAAGTCCTTAGGACGGTCAAGAAGTACAAAGGACGGTAAAGAAGTCCTTAGGACGGTCAAGAGGTCCTATGGACGCTCAAGAAGTCCTATGGACGGTCAAGAAGTCCTTAGGACGGTCAAGAGGTCCTATGGACGGTCAAGAAGTCCTTAGGACGGTCAAGAAGCCCTCAGGACGGCCAAGAAGTCTTTAGGACGGTCATAAAGTCCTTAGGACGGTCAAGAAGTCTTTAGGACGGTCAAGAAGTCCTTAGGACGGTAAAGAAGTCATAAGGACGGTCAAGAAGTCCTTAGGACGGTCAAGAAGCCCTCAGGACGGCCAAGAAGTCTTTAGGACGGTCATTAAGTCCTTAGGACTGTCAAGAAGTCTTTAGGACGGTCAAGAAGTCCTATGGACGATCAAGAAGTCCTATGGACGGTCAAGAGGTCCTATGGACGGTCAAGAAGTCCTTAGGACGTTCAAGAAATCCTTAGGACGGTCAAGAAGTCTTTAGGACGGTCAAGTAGTCATTAGGACGGTCAAGAAATCCTTAGGACGGTCAAGAAGTCCTTAGGACGGTCAAGAAGTCCTTAGGACGGTCATAAAGTCCTTAGGACGGTCAAGAAGTCTTTAGGACGGTAAAGAGGTCCTATGGATGGTCAAGAAGTCCTTAGGACGGTCAAGAAGCCCTCAGGACGGCCAAGAAGTCTTTAGGACGGTCATAAAGTCCTTAGGACGGTCAAGAAGTCTTTAGGACGGTCAAGAAGTCCTTAGGACGGTCAAGAAGTCCTTAGGACGGTCAAGAAGTCCTTAGGACGGTCAAGAAGTCCTATGGACGATCAAGAAGTCCTATGGACGGTCAAGAGGTACTATGGACGGTCAAGAAGTCCTTAGGACGTTCAAGAAGTCCTTAGGACGGTCAAGAAGTCCTTAGGACGGTCAAGAATTCCTTGGGACGGTCAAGAAATCCTAAGGACGGTCAAGAAGTCCTTAGGACGGTCAAGAAGTCTTTTGGACGGTCAAGAAGTCCTTAGGACGGTCAAGAATTCCTTAGGACGGTCTAGATGTCCTATGGACGGTCAAGAAGTCCTATGGACGGTGAAGAAGTCCTATGGACTGTCAAGAAGTCCTTAGGACGGCCAAGAAGTCTTTAGGACGGTCAAGTAGTCATTAGGACGGTCAAGAAATCCTTAGGACGGCCAAGTAGTCATTAGGACGGTCAAGTAGTCATTATGACGGTCAAGAAGTCCTTAGAACGGTCAAGAAGTCCTTAGGACGGTCAAGAAGTCCTTAGGACGGTCAAGAAGTCCTTAGGACGGTCAAGAAGTCCTTAGGACGGTCAAGAAGTCCTTAGGACGGTCAAGAAGTCCTTAGGACGGTCAAGAAGTCCTATGGACGGTCAAGAAGTCCCTAGGACGGTCAAGAGGTCCTATGGACGGTCAAGAAGTCCCTAGGACGGTCAAGAGGTCCTATGGACGGCCAAGAAGTCTTTAGGACGGTCATAAAGTCATTAGGACGGTCAAGAAATCCTAAGGTCGGTCAAGAAGTCCTATGGACTGTCAAGAGGTCCTATGGATGGTCAAGAAGTCCTTAGGACGGACTAGAAGTACTTAGAACGGTCTTAAAGTTCTATGGACGGTCAAGAAGTCCTTAGGACGGTCAAGAAGTCCTATGGACGGTCAAGAAGTCCTTAGGACGGTCAAGAAGCCCTCAGGACGGCCAAGAAGTCTTTAGGACGGTCATAAAGTCCTTAGGACGGTCAAGAAGTCTTTAGGACGGTCAAGAAGTCCTTAGGACGGTAAAGAAGTCATAAGGACGGTCAAGAAGTCCTTAGGACGGTCAAGAAGCCCTCAGGACGGCCAAGAAGTCTTTAGGACGGTCATTCAGTCCTTAGGACTGTCAAGAAGTCTTTAGGACGGTCAAGAAGTCCTATGGACGATCAAGAAGTCCTATGGACGGTCAAGAGGTCCTATGGACGGTCAAGAAGTCCTTAGGACGTTCAAGAAATCCTTAGGACGGTCAAGAAGTCTTTAGGACGGTCAAGTAGTCATTAGGACGGTCAAGAAATCCTTAGGACGGTCAAGAAGTCCTTAGGACGGTCAAGAAGTCCTTAGGACGGTCATAAAGTCCTTAGGACGGTCAAGAAGTCTTTAGGACGGTAAAGAGGTCCTATGGATGGTCAAGAAGTCCTTAGGACGGTCAAGAAGCCCTCAGGACGGCCAAGAAGTCTTTAGGACGGTCATAAAGTCCTTAGGACGGTCAAGAAGTCTTTAGGACGGTCAAGAAGTCCTTAGGACGGTCAAGAAGTCCTTAGGAAGGTCAAGAAGTCCTTAGGACGGTCAAGAAGTCCTATGGACGATCAAGAAGTCCTATGGACGGTCAAGAGGTACTATGGACGGTCAAGAAGTCCTAAGGACGTTCAAGAAGTCCTTAGGACGGTCAAGAAGTCCTTAGGACGGTCAAGAATTCCTTGGGACGGTCAAGAAATCCTAAGGACGGTCAAGAAGTCCTTAGGACGGTCAAGAAGTCTTTTGGACGGTCAAGAAGTCCTTAGGACGGTCAAGAATTCCTTAGGACGGTCTAGATGTCCTATGGACGGTCAAGAAGTCCTATGGACGGTGAAGAAGTCCTATGGACTGTCAAGAAGTCCTTAGGACGGCCAAGAAGTCTTTAGGACGGTCAAGTAGTCATTAGGACGGTCAAGAAATCCTTAGGACGGCCAAGTAGTCATTAGGACGGTCAAGTAGTCATTATGACGGTCAAGAAGTCCTTAGAACGGTCAAGAAGTCCTTAGGACGGTCAAGAAGTCCTTAGGACGGTCAAGAAGTCCTTAGGACGGTCAAGAAGTCCTTAGGACGGTCAAGAAGTCCTTAGGACGGTCAAGAAGTCCTATGGACGGTCAAGAAGTCCCTAGGACGGTCAAGAGGTCCTATGGACGGTCAAGAAGTCCCTAGGACGGTCAAGAGGTCCTATGGACGGCCAAGAAGTCTTTAGGACGGTCATAAAGTCATTAGGACGGTCAAGAAATCCTAAGGTCGGTCAAGAAGTCCTATGGACTGTCAAGAGGTCCTATGGATGGTCAAGAAGTCCTTAGGACGGACTAGAAGTACTTAGAACGGTCTTAAAGTTCTATGGACGGTCAAGAAGTCCTTAGGACGGTCAAGAAGTCTTAAGGACGGTCAAGAAGTCCTTAGGACGGTCAAGAAGTCCTTAGGACGGTCAAGAAGTCCTTAGGACGGTCAAGAAGTCCTTAGGACGGTCAAGAAGTCCTTAGAACGGTCAAGAAGTCCTTAGGACGGTCAAGAAGTCCTTAAAACGGTCAAGAAGTCCTTAGGATGGTCAAGAAGTCCATAGGACGGTCTAGATGTCCTATGGACGGTCAAGAAGTCCTTAGGACGGTCAAGAAGTCTTTAGGACGGTCAAGAAGTCCTTAGGATGGTCAAGAGGTCCTATGGACGGTCAAGAAGTCCTAAGGACGGTCAAGAAGTCTTTAGGACGGTCTTGAAGTTCTATGGAGGGTCAAGAAGTCCATAGGACGGTCAAGATGTCCTAAGGACGGTCAAGAAGTCCTTAGGACGGTCAAAAGGTCCAATGGACGGTCAAAAAGTCCTTAGGACGGTCAAGAAGTCCTCAGGACGGCCAAGAAGTCTTTAGGACGGTCATAAAGTCATTAGGACGGTCAAGAAATCCTAAGGACGGTAAACAAGTCCTATGGACTGTCAAGAGGTCCTATGGATGGTCAAGAAGTCCTTAAGACGGTCTAGAAGTCCTTAGGACGGTCTAGAAGTACTTAGAACGGTCTTGAAGTTCTATGGACGGTCAAGAAGTCCTTAGGACGGTCAAGAAGTCTTAAGGACGGTCAAGAGGTCCTATGGACGGTCAAATAGTCCTAAGGACGGTCAAGAAGTCATTAGGATGGTCAAGAAATCCTTAGGACGATCAAGAAGTCTTTAGGACGGTCAAGTAGTCATTAGGACGGTCAAGAAGTCGTAAGGACTGTCAAGAAGTCCTTAGGACGGTCAAGTAGTCATTAGGACGGTCAAGAAGTCCTTAGGACGGTCAAGAGGTCCTATGGACGGTCAAGAAGTCTTTAGGACGGTCAAGAAGTACAAAGGACGGTAAAGAAGTCCTTAGGACGGTCAAGAGGTCCTATGGACGCTCAAGAAGTCCTATGGACGGTCAAGAAGTCCTTAGGACGGTCAAGAGGTCCTATGGACGGTCAAGAAGTCCTTAGGACGGTCAAGAAGCCCTCAGGACGGCCAAGAAGTCTTTAGGACGGTCATAAAGTCCTTAGGACGGTCAAGAAGTCTTTAGGACGGTCAAGAAGTCCTTAGGACGGTAAAGAAGTCATAAGGACGGTCAAGAAGTCCTTAGGACGGTCAAGAAGCCCTCAGGACGGCCAAGAAGTCTTTAGGACGGTCATTAAGTCCTTAGGACTGTCAAGAAGTCTTTAGGACGGTCAAGAAGTCCTATGGACGATCAAGAAGTCCTATGGACGGTCAAGAGGTGCTATGGACGGTCAAGAAGTCCTTAGGACGTTCAAGAAGTCCTTAGGACGGTCAAGAAGTCCTTAGGACGGTCAAGAATTCCTTGGGACGGTCAAGAAATCCTAAGGACGGTCAAGAAGTCCTTAGGACGGTCAAGAAGTCTTTTGGACGGTCAAGAAGTCCTTAGGACGGTCAAGAATTCCTTAGGACGGTCTAGATGTCCTATGGACGGTCAAGAAGTCCTATGGACGGTGAAGAAGTCCTATGGACTGTCAAGAAGTCCTTAGGACGGCCAAGAAGTCTTTAGGACGGTCAAGTAGTCATTAGGACGGTCAAGAAATCCTTAGGACGGCCAAGTAGTCATTAGGACGGTCAAGTAGTCATTAGGACGGTCAAGAAGTCCTTAGAACGGTCAAGAAGTCCTTAGGACGGTCAAGAAGTCCTTAGAACGGTCAAGAAGTCCTTAGGACGGTCAAGAAGTCCTTAGGACGGTCAAGAAGTCCTTAGGACGGTCAAGAAGTCCTTAGGACGGTCAAGAAGTCCTTAGGACGGTCAAGAAGTCCTTAGGACGGTCAAGAATTCCTATGGACGGTCAAGAAGTCCCTAGGACGGTCAAGAGGTCCTATGGACGGTCAAGAGGTCCTATGGACGGCCAAGAAGTCTTTAGGACGGTCATAAAGTCATTAGGACGGTCAAGAAATCCTAAGGTCGGTCAAGAAGTCCTATGGACTGTCAAGAGGTCCTATGGATGGTCAAGAAGTCCTTAGGACGGACTAGAAGTACTAAGAACGGTCTTAAAGTTCTATGGACGGTCAAGAAGTCCTTAGGACGGTCAAGAAGTCTTAAGGACGGTCAAGAAGTCCTTAGGACGGTCAAGAAGTCCTTAGGACGGTCAAGAAGTCCTTAGGACGGTCAAGAAGCCCTTAGGACGGTCAAGAAGTCCTTAGAACGGTCAAGAAGTCCTTAGGACGGTCAAGAAGTCCTTAGGACGGTCAAGAAGTCCTTAGGACGGTCAAGAAGTCCTTAGGACGGTCAAGAAGTCCTTAGGACGGTCAAGAAGTCCTATGGACGGTCAAGAAGTCCCTAGGACGGTCAAGAGGTCCTATGGACGGTCAAGAGGTCCTATGGACGGCCAAGAAGTCTTTAGGACGGTCATAAAGTCATTAGGACGGTCAAGAAATCCTAAGGTCGGTCAAGAAGTCCTATGGACTGTCAAGAGGTCCTATGGATGGTCAAGAAGTCCTTAGGACGGACTAGAAGTACTTAGAACGGTCTTAAAGTTCTATGGACGGTCAAGAAGTCCTTAGGACGGTCAAGAAGTCTTAAGGACGGTCAAGAAGTCCTTAGGACGGTCAAGAAGTCCTTAGGACGGTCAAGAAGTCCTTAGGACGGTCAAGAAGTCCTTAGGACGGTCAAGAAGTCCTTAGAACGGTCAAGAAGTCCTTAGGACGGTCAAGAAGTCCTTAAAACGGTCTAGATGTCCTATGGACGGTCATTAAGTCCTTAGGACGGTCAAGAAGTTCTATGGACGGTCAAGAAGTCCTTAGGATGGTCAAGAGGTCCTATGGACGGTCAAGAAGTCCTAAGGACGGTCAAGAAGTCTTTAGGACGGTCTTGAAGTTCTATGGAGGGTCAAGAAGTCCATAGGACGGTCAAGATGTCCTAAGGACGGTCAAGAAGTCCTTAGGACGGTCAAAAGGTCCAATGGACGGTCAAAAAGTCCTTAGGACGGTCAAGAAGTCCTCAGGACGGCCAAGAAGTCTTTAGGACGGTCATAAAGTCATTAGGACGGTCAAGAAATCCTAAGGACGGTAAACAAGTCCTATGGACTGTCAAGAGGTCCTATGGATGGTCAAGAAGTCCTTAAGACGGTCTAGAAGTCCTTAGGACGGTCTAGAAGTACTTAGAACGGTCTTGAAGTTCTATGGACGGTCAAGAAGTCCTTAGGACGGTCAAGAAGTCTTAAGGACGGTCAAGAGGTCCTATGGACGGTCAAATAGTCCTAAGGACGGTCAAGAAGTCATTAGGATGGTCAAGAAATCCTTAGGACGATCAAGAAGTCTTTAGGACGGTCAAGTCGTCATTAGGACGGTCAAGAAGTCGTAAGGACTGTCAAGAAGTCCTTAGGACGGTCAAGTAGTCATTAGGACGGTCAAGAAGTCCTTAGGACGGTCAAGAGGTCCTATGGACGATCAAGAAGTCTTTAGGACGGTCAAGAAGTCTTAAGGACGGTCAAGAAGTCCTTAGGACGGTCAAGAAGTACTTAGGACGGTCTTGAAGTTCTATGGACGGTCAAGAAGTCCTTAGGACGGTCAAGAAGTCCTTAGAACGGTCAAGAAGTCCTTAGGACGGTCAAGAAGTCCTTAGGACGGTCAAGAAGTCCTTAGGACGGTCAAGAAGTACTTAGAACGGTCTTAAAGTTCTATAAACGGTCAAGAAGTCCTTAGGACGGTCAAGAAGTCTTAAGGACGGTCAAGAAGTCCTTAGGACGGTCAAGAAGTCCTTAGGATGGTCAAGAGGTCCTATGGACGGTCAAGAAGTCTTAAGGACGGTCAAGAATTCCTTATGACGGTCAAGAAGTCCTTAGGATGGTCAAGAGGTCCTATGGACGGTCAAGAAGTCCTATGGACGGTCAAAAAGTCCTTAGGACGGTCAAGAAGTCCTCAGGACGGCCAAGAAGTCTTTAGGACGGTCATAAAGTCATTAGGACGGTCAAGAAATCCTAAGGACGGTAAACAAGTCCTATGGACTGTCAAGAGGTCCTATGGATGGTCAAGAAGTCCTTAGGACGGTCTAGAAGTCCTTAGGACGGTCTAGAAGTACTTAGAACGGTCTTGAAGTTCTATGGACGGTCTAGAAGTCCTTAGGACGGTCAAGAAGTCTTAAGGACGGTCAAGAGGTCTTATGGACGGTCAAGAAGTCTTTAGGACGGTCAAGTAGTCATTAGGACGGTCAAGAAGTCGTAAGGACTGTCAAGAAGTCCTTAGGACGGTCAAGTAGTCATTAGGACGGTCAAGATGTCCTTAGGACGGTCAAGAGGTCCTATGGACGGTCAAGAAGTCTTTAGGACGGTCAAGAAGTCTTAAGGACGGTCAAGAAGTCCTTAGGACGGTCAAGAAGTACTTAGGACGGTCTTGAAGTTCTATGGACGGTCAAGAAGTCCTTAGGACGGTCAAGAAGTCTTAAGGACGGTCAAGAAGTCCTTAGGACGGTCAAGAAGTCCTTGGGACGGTCAAGAAGTCCTTAGGACGGTCAAGAAGTCCTTAAGACGGTCAAGAAGTCTTAAGGACGGTCAAGAAGTCTTAAGGACGGTCAAGAAGTCCTTAGGACGGTCAAGAAGTACTTAGGACGGTCTTGAAGTTCTATGGACGGTCAAGAAGTCCTTAGGACGGTCAAGAAGTCTTAAGGACGGTCAAGAAGCCCTTAGGACGGTCAAGAAGTCCTTAGAACGGTCAAGAAGTCCTTAGGACGGTCAAGAAGTCCATAGGACGGTCAAGAAGTCCTAAGGACGGTCAAGAAGTCCATAAGACGGTCAAGAAGTACTTAGAACGGTCTTAAAGTTCTATAAACGGTCAAGAAGTCCTTAGGACGGTCAAGAAGTCTTAAGGACGGTCAAGAAGTCCTTAGGACGGTCAAGAAGTCCTTAGGATGGTCTTGAAGTTCTATGGAGGGTCAAGAAGTCCATAGGACGGTCAAGATGTCCTAAGGACGGTCAAGAAGTCCTTAGGACGGTCAAGAAGTCCTTAGGACGGTCAAGAAGTCTTAAGGACGGTCAAGAAGTCCTTAGGACGGTCAAGAAGTCGTAAGGACTGTCAAGAAGTCCTTAGGACGGTCAAGTAGTCATTTGGACGGTCATAAAGTCATTAGGACGGTCAAGAAATCCTAAGGACGGTAAACAAGTCCTATGGACTGTCAAGAGGTCCTATGGATGGTCAAGAAGTCCTTAGGACGGTCTAGAAGTACTTAGAACGGTCTTGAAGTTCTATGGACGGTCAAGAAGTCCTTAGGACGGTCAAGAAGTCTTAAGGACGGTCAAGAGGTCCTATGGACGGTCAAGAAGTCCTTAGGACGGTCAAGAAGTCCTTAGGACGGTCAAGAAGTCCTTAGGACGGTCAAGAAGTCCTTAGAACGGTCAAGAAGTCCTTAGGACGGTCAAGAAGTCCTTAAAACGGTCTAGATGTCCTATGGACGGTCATTAAGTCCTTAGGACGGTCAAGAAGTTCTATGGACGGTCAAGAAGTCCTTAGGATGGTCAAGAGGTCCTATGGACGGTCAAGAAGTCCTAAGGACGGTCAAGAAGTCTTTAGGACGGTCTTGAAGTTCTATGGAGGGTCAAGAAGTCCATAGGACGGTCAAGATGTCCTAAGGACGGTCAAGAAGTCCTTAGGACGGTCAAAAGGTCCAATGGACGGTCAAAAAGTCCTTAGGACGGTCAAGAAGTCCTCAGGACGGCCAAGAAGTCTTTAGGACGGTCATAAAGTCATTAGGACGGTCAAGAAATCCTAAGGACGGTAAACAAGTCCTATGGACTGTCAAGAGGTCCTATGGATGGTCAAGAAGTCCTTAAGACGGTCTAGAAGTCCTTAGGACGGTCTAGAAGTACTTAGAACGGTCTTGAAGTTCTATGGACGGTCAAGAAGTCCTTAGGACGGTCAAGAAGTCTTAAGGACGGTCAAGAGGTCCTATGGACGGTCAAATAGTCCTAAGGACGGTCAAGAAGTCATTAGGATGGTCAAGAAATCCTTAGGACGATCAAGAAGTCTTTAGGACGGTCAAGTCGTCATTAGGACGGTCAAGAAGTCGTAAGGACTGTCAAGAAGTCCTTAGGACGGTCAAGTAGTCATTAGGACGGTCAAGAAGTCCTTAGGACGGTCAAGAGGTCCTATGGACGGTCAAGAAGTCTTTAGGACGGTCAAGAAGTCTTAAGGACGGTCAAGAAGTCCTTAGGACGGTCAAGAAGTACTTAGGACGGTCTTGAAGTTCTATGGACGGTCAAGAAGTCCTTAGGACGGTCAAGAAGTCCTTAGAACGGTCAAGAAGTCCTTAGGACGGTCAAGAAGTCCTTAGGACGGTCAAGAAGTCCTTAGGACGGTCAAGAAGTACTTAGAACGGTCTTAAAGTTCTATAAACGGTCAAGAAGTCCTTAGGACGGTCAAGAAGTCTTAAGGACGGTCAAGAAGTCCTTAGGACGGTCAAGAAGTCCTTAGGATGGTCAAGAGGTCCTATGGACGGTCAAGAAGTCTTAAGGACGGTCAAGAATTCCTTATGACGGTCAAGAAGTCCTTAGGATGGTCAAGAGGTCCTATGGACGGTCAAGAAGTCCTATGGACGGTCAAAAAGTCCTTAGGACGGTCAAGAAGTCCTCAGGACGGCCAAGAAGTCTTTAGGACGGTCATAAAGTCATTAGGACGGTCAAGAAATCCTAAGGACGGTAAACAAGTCCTATGGACTGTCAAGAGGTCCTATGGATGGTCAAGAAGTCCTTAGGACGGTCTAGAAGTCCTTAGGACGGTCTAGAAGTACTTAGAACGGTCTTGAAGTTCTATGGACGGTCTAGAAGTCCTTAGGACGGTCAAGAAGTCTTAAGGACGGTCAAGAGGTCTTATGGACGGTCAAGAAGTCTTTAGGACGGTCAAGTAGTCATTAGGACGGTCAAGAAGTCGTAAGGACTGTCAAGAAGTCCTTAGGACGGTCAAGTAGTCATTAGGACGGTCAAGATGTCCTTAGGACGGTCAAGAGGTCCTATGGACGGTCAAGAAGTCTTTAGGACGGTCAAGAAGTCTTAAGGACGGTCAAGAAGTCCTTAGGACGGTCAAGAAGTACTTAGGACGGTCTTGAAGTTCTATGGACGGTCAAGAAGTCCTTAGGACGGTCAAGAAGTCTTAAGGACGGTCAAGAAGTCCTTAGGACGGTCAAGAAGTCCTTGGGACGGTCAAGAAGTCCTTAGGACGGTCAAGAAGTCCTTAAGACGGTCAAGAAGTCTTAAGGACGGTCAAGAAGTCTTAAGGACGGTCAAGAAGTCCTTAGGACGGTCAAGAAGTACTTAGGACGGTCTTGAAGTTCTATGGACGGTCAAGAAGTCCTTAGGACGGTCAAGAAGTCTTAAGGACGGTCAAGAAGCCCTTAGGACGGTCAAGAAGTCCTTAGAACGGTCAAGAAGTCCTTAGGACGGTCAAGAAGTCCATAGGACGGTCAAGAAGTCCTAAGGACGGTCAAGAAGTCCATAAGACGGTCAAGAAGTACTTAGAACGGTCTTAAAGTTCTATAAACGGTCAAGAAGTCCTTAGGACGGTCAAGAAGTCTTAAGGACGGTCAAGAAGTCCTTAGGACGGTCAAGAAGTCCTTAGGATGGTCTTGAAGTTCTATGGAGGGTCAAGAAGTCCATAGGACGGTCAAGATGTCCTAAGGACGGTCAAGAAGTCCTTAGGACGGTCAAGAAGTCCTTAGGACGGTCAAGAAGTCTTAAGGACGGTCAAGAAGTCCTTAGGACGGTCAAGAAGTCGTAAGGACTGTCAAGAAGTCCTTAGGACGGTCAAGTAGTCATTTGGACGGTCATAAAGTCATTAGGACGGTCAAGAAATCCTAAGGACGGTAAACAAGTCCTATGGACTGTCAAGAGGTCCTATGGATGGTCAAGAAGTCCTTAGGACGGTCTAGAAGTACTTAGAACGGTCTTGAAGTTCTATGGACGGTCAAGAAGTCCTTAGGACGGTCAAGAAGTCTTAAGGACGGTCAAGAGGTCCTATGGACGGTCAAATAGTCCTAAGGACGGTCAAGAAGTCATTAGGACGGTCAAGAAATCCTTAGGACGGTCAAGAAGTCTTTAGGACGGTCAAGTAGTCATTAGGACGGTCAAGAAGTCGTAAGGACTGTCAAGAAGTCCTTAGGACGGTCAAGTAGTCATTTGGACGGTCAAGAAGTCCTTAGCACGGTCAAGAGGTCCTATGGACGGTCAAGAAGTCTTTAGGACGGTCAAGAAGTCTTAAGGACGGTCAAGAAGTCCTAAGGACGGTCAAGAAGTCTTAAGGACGGTCAAGAAGTCCTTAGGACGGTCAAGAAGTCCTTAGGACGGTCAAGAAGTCCTTAGGACGGTCAAGAAGTCCTTAGGACGATTAAGAAGTCCATAGAACGGTCAAGAAGTCCTAAGGACGGTCAAGTAGTCCATAGGACGGTTAAGAAGTCCTTAGGACGGTCAAGAAGTCCTTAAGACGGTCAAGAAGTACTTAGAACGGTCTTAAAGTTCTATAAACGGTCAAGAAGTCCTTAGGACGGTCAAGAAGTCTTAAGGACGGTCAAGAAGTCCTTAGGACGGTCAAGAAGTCCTTAGAATGGTCAAGAGGTCCTATGGACGGTCAAGAAGTCTTAAGGACGGTCAAGAATTCCTTATGACGGTCAAGAAGTCCTTAGGATGGTCAAGAGGTCCTATGGACGGTCAAGAAGTCATATGGACGGTAAAAAAGTCCTTAGGACGGTTAAGAAATCCTTAAGACGATCAAGAAGTCTTTAGGACGGTCAAGTAGTCATTAGGACGGTCAAGAAGTCGTAAGGACTGTCAAGAAGTCCTTAGGACGGTCAAGTAGTCATTAGGACGATCAAGAAGTCTTTAGGACGGTCAAGTAGTCATTAGGACGGTCAAGAAGTCGTAAGGACTGTCAAGAAGTCCTTAGGACGGTCAAGTAGTCATTAGGACGGTCAAGAAGTCCTTAGGACGGTCAAGAGGTCCTATGGACGGTCAAGAAGTCTTTAGGACGGTCTAGAAGTCTTAAGGACGGTCAAGAAGTCCTTAGGACGGTTAAGAAGTTATTAGGACGGTCTTGAAGTTCTATGGACGGTCAAGAAGTCCTTAGGACGGTCAAGAAGTCCTTAGAACGGTCAAGAAGTCCTTAGGACGGTCAAGAAGTCCTTAGGACGGTCAAGAAGTCCTAAGGGCGGTCAAGAAGTCCTTAGGACGATCAAGAAGTCCTTAGAACGGTCAAGAAGTCCTAAGGACGGTCAAGAAGTCCATAGGACGGTCAAGAAGTCCTTAGGACGGTCAAGAAGTCCTTAAGACGGTCAAGAAGTACTTAGAACGGTCTTAAAGTTCTATAAACGGTCAAGAAGTCCTTAGGACGGTCAAGAAGTCTTAAGGACGGTCAAGAAGTCCTTAGGACGGTCAAGAAGTCCTTAGGATGGTCAAGAGGTCCTATGGACGGTCAAGAAGTCTTAAGGACGGTCAAGAATTCCTTATGACGGTCAAGAAGTCCTTAGGATGGTCAAGAGGTCCTATGGACGGTCAAGAAGTCCTATGGACGGTCAAAAAGTCCTTAGGACGGTCAAGAAGTCCTCAGGACGGCCAAGAAGTCTTTAGGACGGTCATAAAGTCATTAGGACGGTCAAGAAATCCTAAGGACGGTAAACAAGTCCGATGGACTGTCAAGAGGTCCTATGGATGGTCAAGAAGTCCTTAGGACGGTCTAGAAGTCCTTAGGACGGTCTAGAAGTACTTAGAACGGTCTTGAAGTTCTATGGACGGTCAAGAAGTCCTTAGGACGGTCAAGAAGTCTTAAGGACGGTCAAGAGGTCTTATGGACGGTCAAGAAGTCTTTAGGACGGTGAAGTAGTCATTAGGACGGTCAAGAAGTCGTAAGGACTGTCAAGAAGTCCTTAGGACGGTCAAGTAGTCATTAGGACGGTCAAGATGTCCTTAGGACGGTCAAGAGGTCCTATGGACGGTCAAGAAGTCTTTAGGACGGTCAAGAAGTCTTAAGGACGGTCAAGAAGTCCTTAGGACGGTCAAGAAGTACTTAGGACGGTCTTGAAGTTCTATGGACGGTCAAGAAGTCCTTAGGACGGTCAAGAAGTCTTAAGGACGGTCAAGAAGTCCTTAGGACGGTCAAGAAGTCCTTGGGACGGTCAAGAAGTCCTTAGGACGGTCAAGAAGTCCTTAAGACGGTCAAGAAGTCCTTAGGACGGTCAAGAAGTCCTTAGAACGGTCAAGAAGTCCTTAGGACGGTCAAGAAGTCCATAAGACGGTCAAGAAGTACTTAGAACGGTCTTAAAGTTCTATAAACGGTCAAGAAGTCCTTAGGACGGTCAAGAAGTCTTAAGGACGGTCAAGAAGTCCTTAGGACGGTCAAGAAGTCCTTAGGATGGTCTTGAAGTTCTATGGAGGGTCAAGAAGTCCATAGGACGGTCAAGATGTCCTAAGGACGGTCAAGAAGTCCTTAGGACGGTCAAGAAGTCTTAAGGACGGTCAAGAAGTCCTTAGGACTGTCAATAAGTCCTTAGGACGGTCAAGTAGTCATTTGGACGGTCATAAAGTCATTAGGACGGTCAAGAAATCCTAAGGACGGTAAACAAGTCCTATGGACTGTCAAGAGGTCCTATGGATGGTCAAGAAGTCCTTAGGACGGTCTAGAAGTACTTAGAACGGTCTTGAAGTTCTATGGACGGTCAAGAAGTCCTTAGGACGGTCAAGAAGTCTTAAGGACGGTCAAGAGGTCCTATGGACGGTCAAATAGTCCTAAGGACGGTCAAGAAGTCATTAGGACGGTCAAGAAATCCTTAGGACGGTCAAGAAGTCTTTAGGACGGTCAAGTAGTCATTAGGACGGTCAAGAAGTCGTAAGGACTGTCAAGAAGTCCTTAGGACGGTCAAGTAGTCATTTGGACGGTCAAGAAGTCCTTAGGACGGTCAAGAGGTCCTATGGACGGTCAAGAAGTCTTTAGGACGGTCAAGAAGTCTTAAGGACGGTCAAGAAGTCCTTAGGACGGTCAAGAAGTCTTAAGGACGGTCAAGAAGTCCTTAGGACGGTCAAGAAGTCCTTAGGACGGTCAAGAAGTCCTTAGGACGGTCAAGAAGTCCTTAGGACGATTAAGAAGTCCATAGAACGGTCAAGAAGTCCTAAGGACGGTCAAGTAGTCCATAGGACGGTTAAGAAGTCCTTAGGACGGTCAAGAAGTCCTTAAGACGGTCAAGAAGTACTTAGAACGGTCTTTAAGTTCTATAAACGGTCAAGAAGTCCTTAGGACGGTCAAGAAGTCTTAAGGACGGTCAAGAAGTCCTTAGGACGGTCAAGAAGTCCTTAGAATGGTCAAGAGGTCCTATGGACGGTCAAGAAGTCTTAAGGACGGTCAAGAATTCCTTATGACGGTCAAGAAGTCCTTAGGATGGTCAAGAGGTCCTATGGACGGTCAAGAAGTCATATGGACGGTCAAAAAGTCCTTAGGACGGTTAAGAAATCCTTAGGACTATCAAGAAGTCTTTAGGACGGTCAAGAAGTCGTAAGGACTGTCAAGAAGTCATTAGGACGGTCAAGAAGTCCTTAGGACGGTCAAGAGGTCCTATGGACGGTCAAGAAGTCTTTAGGACGGTCAAGAAGTCTTAAGGACGGTCAAGAAGTCCTTAGGACGGTCAAGAAGTACTTAGGACGGTCTTGAAGTTCTATGGACGGTCAAGAAGTCCTTAGGACGGTCAAGAAGTCCTTAGAACGGTCAAGAAGTCCTTAGGACGGTCAAGAAGTCCTTAGGACGGTCAAGAAGTCCTATGGACGGTCAAGAAGTCTTTAGGACGGTCAAGAAGTCTTAAGGACGGTCAAGAAGTCCTTAGGACGGTCAAGAAGTCCATAGGACGGTCAAGAAGTCCTTAGGACGGTCAAAAAGTCCTTAAGACGGTCAAGAAGTACTTAGAACGGTCTTAAAGTTCTATAAACGGTCAAGAAGTCCTTAGGACGGTCAAGAAGTCCTTAAGACGGACAAGAAGTACTTAGAACGGTCTTAAAGTTCTATAAACGCTCAAGAAGTCCTTAGGACGGTCAAGAAGTCTTAAGGACGGTCAAGAAGTCCTTAGGACGGTCAAGAAGTCCTTAGGATGGTCAAGAGGTCCTATGGACGGTCAAGAAGTCTTAAGGACGGTCAAGAATTCCTTATGACGGTCAAGAAGTCCTTAGGATGGTCAAGAGGTCCTATGGACGGTCAAGAAGTCCTATGGACGGTCAAAAAGTCCTTAGGACGGTCAAGAAGTCCTCAGGACGGCCAAGAAGTCTTTAGGACGGTCATAAAGTCATTAGGACGGTCAAGAAATCCTAAGGACGGTAAACAAGTCCTATGGACTGTCAAGAGGTCCTATGGATGGTCAAGAAGTCCTTAGGACGGTCTAGAAGTCCTTAGGACGGTCTAGAAGTACTTAGAACGGTCTTGAAGTTCTATGGACGGTCAAGAAGTCCTTAGGACGGTCAAGAAGTCTTAAGGACGGTCAAGAGGTCCTATGGACGGTCAAATAGTCCTAAGGACGGTCAAGAAGTCATTAGGACGGTCAAGAAATCCTTAGGACGGTCAAGAAGTCTTTAGGACGTTCAAGTAGTCATTAGGACGGTCAAGGAGTCGTAAGGACTGTCAAGAAGTCCTTAGGACTGTCAAGTAGTCATTAGGACGGTCAAGATGTCCTTAGGACGGTCAAGAGGTCCTATGGACGGTCAAGAAGTCTTTAGGACGGTCAAGAAGTCTTAAGGACGGTCAAGAAGTCCTTAGGACGGTCAAGAAGTACTTAGGACGGTCTTGAAGTTCTATGGACGGTCAAGAAGTCCTTAGGACGGTCAAGAAGTCTTAAGGACGGTCAAGAAGTCCTTAGGACGGTCAAGAAGTACTTAGGACGGTCTTGAAGTTCTATGGACGGTCAAGAAGTCCTTAAGACGGTCAAGAAGTCCTTAGAACGGTCAAGAAGTCCTTAGGACGGTCAAGAAGTCCTTGGGACGGTCAAGAAGTCCTTAGGACGGTCAAGAAGTCCATAGGACGGTCAAGAAGTCCTTAGGACGGTCAAGAAGTCCTTAGGACGGTCAAGAAGTACTTAGAACGGTCTTAAAGTTCTATAAACGGTCAAGAAGTCCTTAGGACGGTCAAGAAGTCTTAAGGACGGTCAAGAAGTCCTTAGGACGGTCAAGAAGTCCTTAGGATGGTCAAGAGGTCCTATGGACGGTCAAGAAGTCCTAAGGACGGTCAAGAAGTCTTTAGGACGGTCTTGAAGTTCTATGGAGGGTCAAGAAGTCCATAGGACGGTCAAGATGTCCTAAGGACGGTCAAGAAGTCCTTAGGACGGTCAAGAGGTCCTATGGACGGTCAAAAAGTCCTTAGGACGGTCAAGAAGTCCTCAGGACGGCCAAGAAGTCTTTAGGACGGTCATAAAGTCATTAGGACGGTCAAGAAATCCTAAGGACGGTAAACAAGTCCTATGGACTGTCAAGAGGTCCTATGGATGGTCAAGAAGTCCTTAGGACGGTCAAGAAGTCCTTAGGACGGTCAAGAAGTCCTTAGGACGGTCAAGAAGTCCTTAGAACGGTCAAGAAGTCCTTAGGACGGTCAAGAAGTCCTTAGGACGGTCAAGAAGTCCTTAGGACGGTCAAGAAGTCCTTAGGACGATCAAGAAGTCCTTAGAACGGTCAAGAAGTCCTAAGGACGGTCAAGAAGTCCATAGGACGGTCAAGAAGTCCTTAGGACGGTCAAGAAGTCCTTAAGACGGTCAAGAAGTACTTAGAACGGTCTTAAAGTTCTATAAACGGTCAAGAAGTCCTTAGGACGGTCAAGAAGTCTTAAGGACGGTCAAGAAGTCCTTAGGACGGTCAAGAAGTCCTTAGGATGGTCAAGAGGTCCTATGGACGGTCAAGAAGTCTTAAGGACGGTCAAGAATTCCTTATGACGGTCAAGAAGTCCTTAGGATGGTCAAGAGGTCCTATGGACGGTCAAGAAGTCCTATGGACGGTCAAAAAGTCCTTAGGACGGTCAAGAAGTCCTCAGGACGGCCAAGAAGTCTTTAGGACGGTCATAAAGTCATTAGGACGGTCAAGAAATCCTAAGGACGGTAAACAAGTCCGATGGACTGTCAAGAGGTCCTATGGATGGTCAAGAAGTCCTTAGGACGGTCTAGAAGTCCTTAGGACGGTCTAGAAGTACTTAGAACGGTCTTGAAGTTCTATGGACGGTCAAGAAGTCCTTAGGACGGTCAAGAAGTCTTAAGGACGGTCAAGAGGTCTTATGGACGGTCAAGAAGTCTTTAGGACGGTCAAGTAGTCATTAGGACGGTCAAGAAGTCGTAAGGACTGTCAAGAAGTCCTTAGGACGGTCAAGTAGTCATTAGGACGGTCAAGATGTCCTTAGGACGGTCAAGAGGTCCTATGGACGGTCAAGAAGTCTTTAGGACGGTCAAGAAGTCTTAAGGACGGTCAAGAAGTCCTTAGGACGGTCAAGAAGTACTTAGGACGGTCTTGAAGTTCTATGGACGGTCAAGAAGTCCTTAGGACGGTCAAGAAGTCTTAAGGACGGTCAAGAAGTCCTTAGGACGGTCAAGAAGTCCTTGGGACGGTCAAGAAGTCCTTAGGACGGTCAAGAAGTCCTTAAGACGGTCAAGAAGTCCTTAGGACGGTCAAGAAGTCCTTAGAACGGTCAAGAAGTCCTTAGGACGGTCAAGAAGTCCATAAGACGGTCAAGAAGTACTTAGAACGGTCTTAAAGTTCTATAAACGGTCAAGAAGTCCTTAGGACGGTCAAGAAGTCTTAAGGACGGTCAAGAAGTCCTTAGGACGGTCAAGAAGTCCTTAGGATGGTCTTGAAGTTCTATGGAGGGTCAAGAAGTCCATAGGACGGTCAAGATGTCCTAAGGACGGTCAAGAAGTCCTTAGGACGGTCAAGAAGTCTTAAGGACGGTCAAGAAGTCCTTAGGACTGTCAATAAGTCCTTAGGACGGTCAAGTAGTCATTTGGACGGTCATAAAGTCATTAGGACGGTCAAGAAATCCTAAGGACGGTAAACAAGTCCTATGGACTGTCAAGAGGTCCTATGGATGGTCAAGAAGTCCTTAGGACGGTCTAGAAGTACTTAGAACGGTCTTGAAGTTCTATGGACGGTCAAGAAGTCCTTAGGACGGTCAAGAAGTCTTAAGGACGGTCAAGAGGTCCTATGGACGGTCAAATAGTCCTAAGGACGGTCAAGAAGTCATTAGGACGGTCAAGAAATCCTTAGGACGGTCAAGAAGTCTTTAGGACGGTCAAGTAGTCATTAGGACGGTCAAGAAGTCGTAAGGACTGTCAAGAAGTCCTTAGGACGGTCAAGTAGTCATTTGGACGGTCAAGAAGTCCTTAGGACGGTCAAGAGGTCCTATGGACGGTCAAGAAGTCTTTAGGACGGTCAAGAAGTCTTAAGGACGGTCAAGAAGTCCTTAGGACGGTCAAGAAGTCTTAAGGACGGTCAAGAAGTCCTTAGGACGGTCAAGAAGTCCTTAGGACGGTCAAGAAGTCCTTAGGACGGTCAAGAAGTCCTTAGGACGATTAAGAAGTCCATAGAACGGTCAAGAAGTCCTAAGGACGGTCAAGTAGTCCATAGGACGGTTAAGAAGTCCTTAGGACGGTCAAGAAGTCCTTAAGACGGTCAAGAAGTACTTAGAACGGTCTTAAAGTTCTATAAACGGTCAAGAAGTCCTTAGGACGGTCAAGAAGTCTTAAGGACGGTCAAGAAGTCCTTAGGACGGTCAAGAAGTCCTTAGAATGGTCAAGAGGTCCTATGGACGGTCAAGAAGTCTTAAGGACGGTCAAGAATTCCTTATGACGGTCAAGAAGTCCTTAGGATGGTCAAGAGGTCCTATGGACGGTCAAGAAGTCATATGGACGGTCAAAAAGTCCTTAGGACGGTTAAGAAATCCTTAGGACTATCAAGAAGTCTTTAGGACGGTCAAGAAGTCGTAAGGACTGTCAAGAAGTCATTAGGACGGTCAAGAAGTCCTTAGGACGGTCAAGAGGTCCTATGGACGGTCAAGAAGTCTTTAGGACGGTCAAGAAGTCTTAAGGACGGTCAAGAAGTCCTTAGGACGGTCAAGAAGTACTTAGGACGGTCTTGAAGTTCTATGGACGGTCAAGAAGTCCTTAGGACGGTCAAGAAGTCCTTAGAACGGTCAAGAAGTCCTTAGGACGGTCAAGAAGTCCTTAGGACGGTCAAGAAGTCCTATGGACGGTCAAGAAGTCTTTAGGACGGTCAAGAAGTCTTAAGGACGGTCAAGAAGTCCTTAGGACGGTCAAGAAGTCCATAGGACGGTCAAGAAGTCCTTAGGACGGTCAAAAAGTCCTTAAGACGGTCAAGAAGTACTTAGAACGGTCTTAAAGTTCTATAAACGGTCAAGAAGTCCTTAGGACGGTCAAGAAGTCCTTAAGACGGACAAGAAGTACTTAGAACGGTCTTAAAGTTCTATAAACGCTCAAGAAGTCCTTAGGACGGTCAAGAAGTCTTAAGGACGGTCAAGAAGTCCTTAGGACGGTCAAGAAGTCCTTAGGATGGTCAAGAGGTCCTATGGACGGTCAAGAAGTCTTAAGGACGGTCAAGAATTCCTTATGACGGTCAAGAAGTCCTTAGGATGGTCAAGAGGTCCTATGGACGGTCAAGAAGTCCTATGGACGGTCAAAAAGTCCTTAGGACGGTCAAGAAGTCCTCAGGACGGCCAAGAAGTCTTTAGGACGGTCATAAAGTCATTAGGACGGTCAAGAAATCCTAAGGACGGTAAACAAGTCCTATGGACTGTCAAGAGGTCCTATGGATGGTCAAGAAGTCCTTAGGACGGTCTAGAAGTCCTTAGGACGGTCTAGAAGTACTTAGAACGGTCTTGAAGTTCTATGGACGGTCAAGAAGTCCTTAGGACGGTCAAGAAGTCTTAAGGACGGTCAAGAGGTCCTATGGACGGTCAAATAGTCCTAAGGACGGTCAAGAAGTCATTAGGACGGTCAAGAAATCCTTAGGACGGTCAAGAAGTCTTTAGGACGTTCAAGTAGTCATTAGGACGGTCAAGGAGTCGTAAGGACTGTCAAGAAGTCCTTAGGACTGTCAAGTAGTCATTAGGACGGTCAAGATGTCCTTAGGACGGTCAAGAGGTCCTATGGACGGTCAAGAAGTCTTTAGGACGGTCAAGAAGTCTTAAGGACGGTCAAGAAGTCCTTAGGACGGTCAAGAAGTACTTAGGACGGTCTTGAAGTTCTATGGACGGTCAAGAAGTCCTTAGGACGGTCAAGAAGTCTTAAGGACGGTCAAGAAGTCCTTAGGACGGTCAAGAAGTACTTAGGACGGTCTTGAAGTTCTATGGACGGTCAAGAAGTCCTTAAGACGGTCAAGAAGTCCTTAGAACGGTCAAGAAGTCCTTAGGACGGTCAAGAAGTCCTTGGGACGGTCAAGAAGTCCTTAGGACGGTCAAGAAGTCCATAGGACGGTCAAGAAGTCCTTAGGACGGTCAAGAAGTCCTTAGGACGGTCAAGAAGTACTTAGAACGGTCTTAAAGTTCTATAAACGGTCAAGAAGTCCTTAGGACGGTCAAGAAGTCTTAAGGACGGTCAAGAAGTCCTTAGGACGGTCAAGAAGTCCTTAGGATGGTCAAGAGGTCCTATGGACGGTCAAGAAGTCCTAAGGACGGTCAAGAAGTCTTTAGGACGGTCTTGAAGTTCTATGGAGGGTCAAGAAGTCCATAGGACGGTCAAGATGTCCTAAGGACGGTCAAGAAGTCCTTAGGACGGTCAAGAGGTCCTATGGACGGTCAAAAAGTCCTTAGGACGGTCAAGAAGTCCTCAGGACGGCCAAGAAGTCTTTAGGACGGTCATAAAGTCATTAGGACGGTCAAGAAATCCTAAGGACGGTAAACAAGTCCTATGGACTGTCAAGAGGTCCTATGGATGGTCAAGAAGTCCTTAGGACGGTCTAGAAGTTCTATGGACGGTCAAGAAGTCCTTAGGACGGTCAAGAAGTCTTAAGGACGGTCAATAGGTCCTATGGACGGTCAAATAGTCCTAAGGACGGTCAAGAAGTCATTAGGACGGTCAAGAAATCCTTAGGACGGTCAAGAAGTCTTTAGGACGGTCAAGTAGTCATTAGGACGGTCAAGAAGTCGTAAGGACTGTCAAGAAGTCCTTAGGACGGTCAAGTAGTCATTTGGACGGTCAAGAAGTCCTTAGGACGGTCAAGAGGTCCTATGGACGGTCAAGAAGTCTTTAGGACGGTCAAGAAGTCTTAAGGACGGTCAAGAAGTCCTTAGGACGGTCAAGAAGCACTTAGGACGGTCTTGAAGTTCTATGGTCGGTCAAGAAGTCCTTAGGACGGTCAAGAAGTCTTAAGGACGGTCAAGAAGTCCTTAGAACGGTCAAGAAGTCCTTAGGACGGTCAAGAAGTCCTTAGGACGGTCAAGAAGTCCTTAGGACGATCAAGAAGTCCATAGAACGGTCAAGAAGTCCTAAGGACGGTCAAGAAGTCCATAGGACGGTTAAGAAGTCCTTAGGACGGTCAAGAAGTCCTTAAGACGGTCAAGAAGTCCTTAGGACGGTCAAGAAGTCCTTAGGACGGTCAAGAAGTCCTATGGACGGTCAAGAAGTCTTTAGGACGGTCAAGAAGTCTTAAGGACGGTCAAGAAGTCCTTAGGACGGTCAAGAAGTCCATAGGACGGTCAAGAAGTCCTTAGGACGGTCAAGAAGTCCTTAAGACGGTCAAGAAGTACTTAGAACGGTCTTAAAGTTCTATAAACGGTCAAGAAGTCCTTAGGACGGTCAAGAAGTCCTTAAGACGGACAAGAAGTACTTAGAACGGTCTTAAAGTTCTATAAACGGTCAAGAAGTCCTTAGGACGGTCAAGAAGTCTTAAGGACGGTCAAGAAGTCCTTAGGACGGTCAAGAAGTCCTTAGGATGGTCAAGAGGTCCTATGGACGGTCAAGAAGTCTTAAGGACGGTCAAGAATTCCTTATGACGGTCAAGAAGTCCTTAGGATGGTCAAGAGGTCCTATGGACGGTCAAGAAGTCCTATGGACGGTCAAAAAGTCCTTAGGACGGTCAAGAAGTCCTCAGGACGGCCAAGAAGTCTTTAGGACGGTCATAAAGTCATTAGGACGGTCAAGAAATCCTAAGGACGGTAAACAAGTCCTATGGACTGTCAAGAGGTCCTATGGATGGTCAAGAAGTCCTTAGGACGGTCTGGAAGTCCTTAGGACGGTCTAGAAGTACTTAGAACGGTCTTGAAGTTCTATGGACGGTCAAGAAGTCCTTAGGACGGTCAAGAAGTCTTAAGGACGGTCAAGAGGTCCTATGGACGGTCAAATAGTCCTAAGGACGGTCAAGAAGTCATTAGGACGGTCAAGAAATCCTTAGGACGGTCAAGAAGTCTTTAGGACGTTCAAGTAGTCATTAGGACGGTCAAGGAGTCGTAAGGACTGTCAAGAAGTCCTTAGGACTGTCAAGTAGTCATTAGGACGGTCAAGATGTCCTTAGGACGGTCAAGAGGTCCTATGGACGGTCAAGAAGTCTTTAGGACGGTCAAGAAGTCTTAAGGACGGTCAAGAAGTCCTTAGGACGGTCAAGAAGTACTTAGGACGGTCTTGAAGTTCTATGGACGGTCAAGAAGTCCTTAGGACGGTCAAGAAGTCTTAAGGACGGTCAAGAAGTCCTTAGGACGGTCAAGAAGTCCTTAGGATGGTCAAGAGGTCCTATGGACGGTCAAGAAGTCTTAAGGACGGTCAAGAATTCCTTATGACGGTCAAGAAGTCCTTAGGATGGTCAAGAGGTCCTATGGACGGTCAAGAAGTCCTATGGACGGTCAAAAAGTCCTTAGGACGGTCAAGAAGTCCTCAGGACGGCCAAGAAGTCTTTAGGACGGTCATAAAGTCATTAGGACGGTCAAGAAATCCTAAGGACGGTAAACAAGTCCTATGGACTGTCAAGAGGTCCTATGGATGGTCAAGAAGTCCTTAGGACGGTCTGGAAGTCCTTAGGACGGTCTAGAAGTACTTAGAACGGTCTTGAAGTTCTATGGACGGTCAAGAAGTCCTTAGGACGGTCAAGAAGTCTTAAGGACGGTCAAGAGGTCCTATGGACGGTCAAATAGTCCTAAGGACGGTCAAGAAGTCATTAGGACGGTCAAGAAATCCTTAGGACGGTCAAGAAGTCTTTAGGACGTTCAAGTAGTCATTAGGACGGTCAAGGAGTCGTAAGGACTGTCAAGAAGTCCTTAGGACTGTCAAGTAGTCATTAGGACGGTCAAGATGTCCTTAGGACGGTCAAGAGGTCCTATGGACGGTCAAGAAGTCTTTAGGACGGTCAAGAAGTCTTAAGGACGGTCAAGAAGTCCTTAGGACGGTCAAGAAGTACTTAGGACGGTCTTGAAGTTCTATGGACGGTCAAGAAGTCCTTAGGACGGTCAAGAAGTCTTAAGGACGGTCAAGAAGTCCTTAGGACGGTCAAGAAGTCCTTGGGACGGTCAAGAAGTCCTTAGGACGGTCAAGAAGTCCTTAAGACGGTCAAGAAGTCCTTAGAACGGTCAAGAAGTCGTAAGGACTGTCAAGAAGTCCTTAGAACGGTCAAGTAGTCATTTGGACGGTCAAGAAGTCCTTAGGACGGTCAAGAGGTCCTATGGACGGTCAAGAAGTCTTTAGGACGGTCAAGAAGTCTTAAGGACGGTCAAGAAGTCCTTAGGACGGTCAAGAAGCACTTAGGACGGTCTTGAAGTTCTATGGTCGGTCAAGAAGTCCTTAGGACGGTCAAGAAGTCTTAAGGACGGTCAAGAAGTCCTTAGAACGGTCAAGAAGTCCTTAGGACGGTCAAGAAGTCCTTAGGACGGTCAAGAAGTCCTTAGGACGGTCAAGAAGTCCTTAGGACGGTCAAGAAGTCCTTAGGACGGTCAAGAAGTCCTATGGACGGTCAAGAAGTCTTTAGGACGGTCAAGAAGTCTTAAGGACGGTCAAGAAGTCCTTAGGACGGTCAAGAAGTCCATAGGACGGTCAAGAAGTCCTTAGGACGGTCAAGAAGTCCTTAAGACGGTCAAGAAGTACTTAGAACGGTCTTAAAGTTCTATAAACGGTCAAGAAGTCCTTAGGACGGTCAAGAAGTCCTTAAGACGGACAAGAAGTACTTAGAACGGTCTTAAAGTTCTATAAACGGTCAAGAAGTCCTTAGGACGGTCAAGAAGTCTTAAGGACGGTCAAGAAGTCCTTAGGACGGTCAAGAAGTCCTTAGGATGGTCAAGAGGTCCTATGGACGGTGAAGAAGTCTTAAGGACGGTCAAGAATTCCTTATGACGGTCAAGAAGTCCTTAGGATGGTCAAGAGGTCCTTAGAACGGTCAAGAAGTCCTTAGGACGGTCAAGAAGTCCTTAGGACGGTCAAGAAGACCTATGGACGGTCAAGAAGTCTTTAGGACGGTCAAGAAGTCTTAAGGACGGTCAAGAAGTCCTTAGGACGGTCAAGAAGTCCATAGGACGGTCAAGAAGTCCTTAGGACGGTCAAGAAGTCCTTAAGACGGTCAAGAGGTACTTAGAACGGTCTTAAAGTTCTATAAACGGTCAAGAAGTCCTTAGGACGGTCAAGAAGTCCTTAAGACGGACAAGAAGTACTTAGAACGGTCTTAAAGTTCTATAAACGGTCAAGAAGTCCTTAGGACGGTCAAGAAGTCTTAAGGACGGTCAAGAAGTCCTTAGGACGGTCAAGAAGTCCTTAGGATGGTCAAGAGGTCCTATGGACGGTCAAGAAGTCTTAAGGACGGTCAAGAATTCCTTATGACGGTCAAGAAGTCCTTAGGATGGTCAAGAGGTCCTATGGACGGTCAAGAAGTCCTATGGACGGTCAAAAAGTCCTTAGGACGGTCAAGAAGTCCTCAGGACGGCCAAGAAGTCTTTAGGACGGTCATAAAGTCATTAGGACGGTCAAGAAATCCTAAGGACGGTAAACAAGTCCTATGGACTGTCAAGAGGTCCTATGGATGGTCAAGAAGTCCTTAGGACGGTCTAGAAGTCCTTAGGACGGTCTAGAAGTACTTAGAACGGTCTTGAAGTTCTATGGACGGTCAAGAAGTCCTTAGGACGGTCAAGAAGTCTTAAGGACGGTCAAAAGGTCCTATGGACGGTCAAATAGTCCTAAGGACGGTCAAGAAGTCATTAGGACGGTCAAGAAATCCTTAGGACGGTCAAGAAGTCTTTAGGACGTTCAAGTAGTCATTAGGACGGTCAAGGAGTCGTAAGGACTGTCAAGAAGTCCTTAGGACTGTCAAGTAGTCATTAGGACGGTCAAGATGTCCTTAGGACGGTCAAGAAGTACTTAGGACGGTCTTGAAGTTCTATGGACGGTCAAGAAGTCCTTAGGACGGTCAAGAAGTCCTTAGAACGGTCAAGAAGTCCTTAGGACGGTCAAGAAGTCCTTAGGACGGTCAAGAAGTCCTATGGACGGTCAAGAAGTCTTTAGGACGGTCAAGAAGTCTTAAGGACGGTCAAGAAGTCCTTAGGACGGTCAAGAAGTCCATAGGACGGTCAAGAAGTCCTTAGGACGGTCAAGAAGTCCTTAAGACGGTCAAGAAGTACTTAGAACGGTCTTAAAGTTCTATAAACGGTCAAGAAGTCCTTAGGACGGTCAAGAAGTCCTTAAGACGGACAAGAAGTACTTAGAACGGTCTTAAAGTTCTATAAACGGTCAAGAAGTCCTTAGGACGGTCAAGAAGTCTTAAGGACGGTCAAGAAGTCCTTAGGACGGTCAAGAAGTCCTAAGGATGGTCAAGAGGTCCTATGGACGGTCAAGAAGTCTTAAGGACGGTCAAGAATTCCTTATGACGGTCAAGAAGTCCTTAGGATGGTCAAGAGGTCCTATGGACGGTCAAGAAGTCCTATGGACGGTCAAAAAGTCCTTAGGACGGTCAAGAAGTCCTCAGGACGGCCAAGAAGTCTTTAGGACGGTCATAAAGTCATTAGGACGGTCAAGAAATCCTAAGGACGGTAAACAAGTCCTATGGACTGTCAAGAGGTCCTATGGATGGTCAAGAAGTCCTTAGGACGGTCTAGAAGTCCTTAGGACGGTCTAGAAGTACTTAGAACGGTCTTGAAGTTCTATGGACGGTCAAGAAGTCCTTAGGACGGTCAAGAAGTCTTAAGGACGGTCAAAAGGTCCTATGGACGGTCAAATAGTCCTAAGGACGGTCAAGAAGTCATTAGGACGGTCAAGAAATCCTTAGGACGGTCAAGAAGTCTTTAGGACGTTCAAGTAGTCATTAGGACGGTCAAGGAGTCGTAAGGACTGTCAAGAAGTCCTTAGGACTGTCAAGTAGTCATTAGGACGGTCAAGATGTCCTTAGGACGGTCAAGAGGTCCTATGGACGGTCAAGAAGTCTTTAGGACGGTCAAGAAGTCTTAAGGACGGTCAAGAAGTCCTTAGGACGGTCAAGAAGTACTTAGGACGGTCTTGAAGTTCTATGTACGGTCAAGAAGTCCTTAGGACGGTCAAGAAGTCTTAAGGACGGTCAAGAAGTCCTTAGGAAGGTCAAGAAGTCCTTGGGACGGTCAAGAAGTCCTTAGGACGGTCAAGAAGTCCTTAAGACGGTCAAGAAGTCCTTAGAACGGTCAAGAAGTCCTTAGGACGGTCAAGAAGTCCTTAGAACGGTCAAGAAGTCCTTAGGACGGTCAAGAAGTCCATAGGACGGTCAAGAAGTCCTTAGGACGGTCAAGAAGTCCATAAGACGGTCAAGAAGTACTTAGAACGGTCTTAAAGTTCTATAAACGGTCAAGAAGTCCTTAGGACGGTCAAGAAGTCTTAAGGACGGTCAAGAAGTCCTTAGGACGGTCAAGAAGTCCTTAGGATGGTCAAGAGGTCCTATGGACGGTCAAGAAGTCCTAAGGACGGTCAAGAAGTCGTTAGGACGGTCTTGAAGTTCTATGGAGGGTCAAGAAGTCCATAGGACGGTCAAGATGTCCTAAGGACGGTCAAGAAGTCCTTAGGACGGTCAAGAGGTCCTATGGACGGTCAAAAAGTCCTTAGGACGGTCAAGAAGTCCTCAGGACGGCCAAGAAGTCTTTAGGACGGTCATAAAGTCATTAGGACGGTCAAGAAATCCTAAGGACGGTAAACAAGTCCTATGGACTGTCAAGAGGTCCTATGGATGGTCAAGAAGTCCTTAGGACGGTCTAGAAGTTCTATGGACGGTCAAGAAATCCTTAGGACGGTCAAGAAGTCTTAAGGACGGTCAATAGGTCCTATGGACGGTCAAATAGTCCTAAGGACGGTCAAGAAGTCATTAGGACGGTCAAGAAATCCTTAGGACGGTCAAGAAGTCTTTAGGACGGTCAAGTAGTCATTAGGACGGTCAAGAAGTCGTAAGGACTGTCAAGAAGTCCTTAGGACGGTCAAGTAGTCATTTGGACGGTCAAGAAGTCCTTAGGACGGTCAAGAGGTCCTATGGACGGTCAAGAAGTCTTTAGGACGGTCAAGAAGTCTTAAGGACGGTCAAGAAGTCCTTAGGACGGTCAAGAAGCACTTAGGACGGTCTTGAAGTTCTATGGTCGGTCAAGAAGTCCTTAGGACGGTCAAGAAGTCTTAAGGACGGTCAAGAAGTCCTTAGAACGGTCAAGAAGTCCTTAGGACGGTCAAGAAGTCCTTAGGACGGTCAAGAAGTCCTTAGGACGATCAAGAAGTCCATAGAACGGTCAAGAAGTCCTAAGGACGGTCAAGAAGTCCATAGGACGGTTAAGAAGTCCTTAGGACGGTCAAGAAGTCCTTAAGACGGTCAAGAAGTACTTAGAACGGTCTTAAAGTTCTATAAACGGTCAAGAAGTCCTTAGGACGGTCAAGAAGTCTTAAGGACGGTCAAGAAGTCCTTAGGACGGTCAAGAAGTCCTTAGAATGGTCAAGAGGTCCTATGGACGGTCAAGAAGTCTTAAGGACGGTCAAGAATTCCTTATGACGGTCAAGAAGTCTTTAGGATGGTCAAGAGGTCCTATGGACGGTCAAGAAGTCCTATGGACGGTCAAAAAGTCCTAAGGACGGTCAAGCAGTCCTCAGGACGGCCAAGAAGTCTTTAGGACGGTCATAAAGTCATTAGGACGGTCAAGAAATCCTAAGGACGGTAAACAAGTCCTATGGACTGTCAAGAGGTCCTATGGATGGTCAAGAAGTCCTTAGGACGGTCTAGAAGTCCTTAGGACGGTCTAGAAGTACTTAGAACGGTCTTGAAGTTCTATGGACGGTCAAGAAGTCCTTAGGACGGTCAAGAAGTCTTAAGGACGGTCAAGAGGTCCTATGGACGGTCAAATAGTCCTAAGGACGGTCAAGAAGTCATTAGGACGGTCAAGAAATCCTTAGGACGGTCAAGAAGTCTTTGGGACGGTCAAGTAGTCATTAGGACGGCCAAGAAGTCGTAAGGACTGTCAAGAAGTCCTTAGGACGGTCAAGTAGTCATTAGGACGGTCAAGATGTCCTTAGGACGGTCAAGAGGTCCTATGGACGGTCAAGAAGTCTTTAGGACGGTCATAAAGTCATTAGGACGGTCAAGAAATCCTAAGGACGGTAAACAAGTCCTATGGACTGTCAAGAGGTCCTATGGATGGTCAAGAAGTCCTTAGGACGGTCTAGAAGTCCTTAGGACGGTCTAGAAGTACTTAGAACGGTCTTGAAGTTCTATGGACGGTCAAGAAGTCCTTAGGACGGTCAAGAAGTCTTAAGGACGGTCAAGAGGTCCTATGGACGGTCAAATAGTCCTAAGGACGGTCAAGAAGTCATTAGGACGGTCAAGAAATCCTTAGGACGGTCAAGAAGTCTTTAGGACGTTCAAGTAGTCATTAGGACGGTCAAGGAGTCGTAAGGACTGTCAAGAAGTCCTTAGGACTGTCAAGTAGTCATTAGGACGGTCAAGATGTCCTTAGGACGGTCAAGAGGTCCTATGGACGGTCAAGAAGTCTTTAGGACGGTCAAGAAGTCTAAAGGACGGTCAAGAAGTCCTTAGGACGGTCAAGAAGTACTTAGGACGGTCTTGAAGTTCTATGGACGGTCAAGAAGTCCTTAGGACGGTCAAGAAGTCTTAAGGACGGTCAAGAAGTCCTTAGGACGGTCAAGAAGTCCTTGGGACGGTCAAGAAGTCCTTAGGACGGTCAAGAAGTCCTTAAGACGGTCAAGAAGTCCTTAGAACGGTCAAGAAGTCGTAAGGACGGTCAAGAAGTCCTTAGGACGGTCAAGAAGTACTTAGGACGGTCTTGAAGTTCTATGGACGGTCAAGAAGTCCTTAGGACGGTCAAGAAGTCTTAAGGACGGTCAAGAAGTCCTTAGGACGGTCAAGAAGTCCTTGGGACGGTCAAGAAGTCCTTAGGACGGTCAAGAAGTCCTTAAGACGGTCAAGAAGTCCTTAGAACGGTCAAGAAGTCGTAAGGACTGTCAAGAAGTCCTTAGAACGGTCAAGTAGTCATTTGGACGGTCAAGAAGTCCTTAGGACGGTCAAGAGGTCCTATGGACGGTCAAGAAGTCTTTAGGACGGTCAAGAAGTCTTAAGGACGGTCAAGAAGTACTTAGGACGGTCTTGAAGTTCTATGGACGGTCAAGAAGTCCTTAGGACGGTCAAGAAGTCCTTAGAACGGTCAAGAAGTCCTTAGGACGGTCAAGAAGTCCTTAGGACGGTCAAGAAGTCCTATGGACGGTCAAGAAGTCTTTAGGACGGTCAAGAAGTCTTAAGGACGGTCAAGAAGTCCTTAGGACGGTCAAGAAGTCCATAGGACGGTCAAGAAGTCCTTAGGACGGTCAAGAAGTCCTTAAGACGGTCAAGAAGTACTTAGAACGGTCTTAAAGTTCTATAAACGGTCAAGAAGTCCTTAGGACGGTCAAGAAGTCCTTAAGACGGACAAAAAGTACTTAGAACGGTCTTAAAGTTCTATAAACGGTCAAGAAGTCCTTAGGACGGTCAAGAAGTCTTAAGGACGGTCAAGAAGTCCTTAGGACGGTCAAGAAGTCCTTAGGATGGTCAAGAGGTCCTATGGACGGTCAAGAAGTCTTAAGGACGGTCAAGAATTCCTTATGACGGTCAAGAAGTCCTTAGGATGGTCAAGAGGTCCTATGGACGGTCAAGAAGTCCTATGGACGGTCAAAAAGTCCTTAGGACGGTCAAGAAGTCCTCAGGACGGCCAAGAAGTCTTTAGGACGGTCATAAAGTCATTAGGACGGTCAAGAAATCCTAAGGACGGTAAACAAGTCCTATGGACTGTCAAGAGGTCCTATGGATGGTCAAGAAGTCCTTAGGACGGTCTAGAAGTCCTTAGGACGGTCTAGAAGTACTTAGAACGGTCTTGAAGTTCTATGGACGGTCAAGAAGTCTTTAGGACGGTCAAGAAGTCTTAAGGACGGTCAAGAAGTCCTTAGGACGGTCAAGAAGTCCATAGGACGGTCAAGAAGTCCTTAGGACGGTCAAGAAGTCCTTAAGACGGTCAAGAAGTACTTAGAACGGTCTTAAAGTTCTATAAACGGTCAAGAAGTCCTTAGGACGGTCAAGAAGTCCTTAAGACGGACAAGAAGTACTTAGAACGGTCTTAAAGTTCTATAAACGGTCAAGAAGTCCTTAGGACGGTCAAGAAGTCTTAAGGACGGTCAAGAAGTCCTTAGGACGGTCAAGAAGTCCTTAGGATGGTCAAGAGGTCCTATGGACGGTCAAGAAGTCTTAAGGACGGTCAAGAATTCCTTATGACGGTCAAGAAGTCCTTAGGATGGTCAAGAGGTCCTATGGACGGTCAAGAAGTCCTATGGACGGTCAAAAAGTCCTTAGGACGGTCAAGAAGTCCTCAGGACGGCCAAGAAGTCTTTAGGACGGTCATAAAGTCATTAGGACGGTCAAGAAATCCTAAGGACGGTAAACAAGTCCTATGGACTGTCAAGAGGTCCTATGGATGGTCAAGAAGTCCTTAGGACGGTCTAGAAGTCCTTAGGACGGTCTAGAAGTACTTAGAACGGTCTTGAAGTTCTATGGACGGTCAAGAAGTCCTTAGGACGGTCAAGAAGTCTTAAGGACGGTCAAAAGGTCCTATGGACGGTCAAATAGTCCTAAGGACGGTCAAGAAGTCATTAGGACGGTCAAGAAATCCTTAGGACGGTCAAGAAGTCTTTAGGACGTTCAAGTAGTCATTAGGACGGTCAAGGAGTCGTAAGGACTGTCAAGAAGTCCTTAGGACTGTCAAGTAGTCATTAGGACGGTCAAGATGTCCTTAGGACGGTCAAGAGGTCCTATGGACGGTCAAGAAGTCTTTAGGACGGTCAAGAAGTCTTAAGGACGGTCAAGAAGTCCTTAGGACGGTCAAGAAGCACTTAGGACGGTCTTGAAGTTCTATGGTCGGTCAAGAAGTCCTTAGGACGGTCAAGAAGTCTTAAGGACGGTCAAGAAGTCCTTAGAACGGTCAAGAAGTCCTTAGTACGGTCAAGAAGTCCTTAGGACGGTCAAGAAGTCCTTAGGACGGTCAAGAAGTCCTTAGGACGGTCAAGAAGTACTTAGGACGGTCTTGAAGTTCTATGGACGGTCAAGAAGTCCTTAGGACGGTCAAGAAGTCCTTAGAACGGTCAAGAAGTCCTTAGGACGGTCAAGAAGTCCTTAGGACGGTCAAGAAGTCCTATGGACGGTCAAGAAGTCTTTAGGACGGTCAAGAAGTCTTAAGGACGGTCAAGAAGTCCTTAGGACGGTCAAGAAGTCAATAGGACGGTCAAGAAGTCCTTAGGACGGTCAAGAAGTCCTTAAGACGGTCAAGAAGTACTTAGAACGGTCTTAAAGTTCTATAAACGGTCAAGAAGTCCTTAGGACGGTCAAGAAGTCCTTAAGACGGACAAGAAGTACTTAGAACGGTCTTAAAGTTCTATAAACGGTCAAGAAGTCCTTAGGACGGTCAAGAAGTCTTAAGGACGGTCAAGAAGTCCTTAGGACGGTCAAGAAGTCCTTAGGATGGTCAAGAGGTCCTATGGACGGTCAAGAAGTCTTAAGGACGGTCAAGAATTCCTTATGACGGTCAAGAAGTCCTTAGGATGGTCAAGAGGTCCTATGGACGGTCAAGAAGTCCTATGGACGGTCAAAAAGTCCTTAGGACGGTCAAGAAGTCCTCAGGACGGCCAAGAAGTCTTTAGGACGGTCATAAAGTCATTAGGACGGTCAAGAAATCCTAAGGACGGTAAACAAGTCCTATGGACTGTCAAGAGGTACAATGGATGGTCAAGAAGTCCTTAGGACGGTCTAGAAGTCCTTAGGACGGTCTAGAAGTACTTAGAACGGTCTTGAAGTTCTATGGACGGTCAAGAAGTCCTTAGGACGGTCAAGAAGTCTTAAGGACGGTCAAAAGGTCCTATGGACGGTCAAATAGTCCTAAGGACGGTCAAGAAGTCATTAGGACGGTCAAGAAATCCTTAGGACGGTCAAGAAGTCTTTAGGACGTTCAAGTAGTCATTAGGACGGTCAAGGAGTCGTAAGGACTGTCAAGAAGTCCTTAGGACTGTCAAGTAGTCATTAGGACGGTCAAGATGTCCTTAGGACGGTCAAGAGGTCCTATGGACGGTCAAGAAGTCTTTAGGACGGTCAAGAAGTCTTAAGGACGGTCAAGAAGTCCTTAGGACGGTCAAGAAGTACTTAGGACGGTCTTGAAGTTCTATGGACGGTCAAGAAGTCCTTAGGACGGTCAAGAAGTCTTAAGGACGGTCAAGAAGTCCTTAGGACGGTCAAGAAGTCCTTGGGACGGTCAAGAAGTCCTTAGGACGGTCAAGAAGTCCTTAAGACGGTCAAGAAGTCCTTAGAACGGTCAAGAAGTCCTTAGGACGGTCAAGAAGTCCTTAGAACGGTCAAGAAGTCCTTAGGACGGTCAAGAAGTCCATAGGACGGTCAAGAAGTCCTTAGGACGGTCAAGAAGTCCATAAGACGGTCAAGAAGTACTTAGAACGGTCTTAAAGTTCTATAAACGGTCAAGAAGTCCTTAGGACGGTCAAGAAGTCTTAAGGACGGTCAAGAAGTCCTTATGACGGTCAAGAAGTCCTTAGGATGGTCAAGAGGTCCTATGGACGGTCAAGAAGTCCTAAGGACGGTCAAGAAGTCGTTAGGACGGTCTTGAAGTTCTATGGAGGGTCAAGAAGTCCATAGGACGGTCAAGATGTCCTAAGGACGGTCAAGAAGTCCTTAGGACGGTCAAGAGGTCCTATTGACGGTCAAAAAGTCCTTAGGACGGTCAAGAAGTCCTCAGGACGGCCAAGAAGTCTTTAGGACGGTCATAAAGTCATTAGGACGGTCAAGAAATCCTAAGGACGGTAAACAAGTCCTATGGACTGTCAAGAGGTCCTATGGATGGTCAAGAAGTCCTTAGGACGGTCTAGAAGTTCAATGGACGGTCAAGAAGTCCTTAGGACGGTCAAGAAGTCTTAAGGACGGTCAATAGGTCCTATGGACGGTCAAATAGTCCTAAGGACGGTCAAGAAGTCATTAGGACGGTCAAGAAATCCTTAGGACGGTCAAGAAGTCTTTAGGACGGTCAAGTAGTCATTAGGACGGTCAAGAAGTCGTAAGGACTGTCAAGAAGTCCTTAGGACGGTCAAGTAGTCATTTGGACGGTCAAGAAGTCCTTAGGACGGTCAAGAGGTCCTATGGACGGTCAAGAAGTCTTTAGGACGGTCAAGAAGTCTTAAGGACGGTCAAGAAGTCCTTAGGACGGTCAAGAAGCACTTAGGACGGTCTTGAAGTTCTATGGTCGGTCAAGAAGTCCTTAGGACGGTCAAGAAGTCTTAAGGACGGTCAAGAAGTCCTTAGAACGGTCAAGAAGTCCTTAGGACGGTCAAGAAGTCCTTAGGACGGTCAAGAAGTCCTTAGGACGATCAAGAAGTCCATAGAACGGTCAAGAAGTCCTAAGGACGGTCAAGAAGTCCATAGGACGGTTAAGAAGTCCTTAGGACGGTCAAGAAGTCCTTAAGACGGTCAAGAAGTACTTAGAACGGTCTTAAAGTTCTATAAACGGTCAAGAAGTCCTTAGGACGGTCAAGAAGTCTTAAGGACGGTCAAGAAGTCCTTAGGACGGTCAAGAAGTCCTTAGAATGGTCAAGAGGTCCTATGGACGGTCAAGAAGTCTTAAGGACGGTCAAGAATTTCTTATGACGGTCAAGAAGTCTTTAGGATGGTCAAGAGGTCCTATGGACGGTCAAGAAGTCCTATGGACGGTCAAAAAGTCCTAAGGACGGTCAAGCAGTCCTCAGGACGGCCAAGAAGTCTTTAGGACGGTCATAAAGTCATTAGGACGGTCAAGAAATCCTAAGGACGGTAAACAAGTCCTATGGACTGTCAAGAGGTCCTATGGATGGTCAAGAAGTCCTTAGGACGGTCTAGAAGTCCTTAGGACGGTCTAGAAGTACTTAGAACGGTCTTGAAGTTCTATGGACGGTCAAGAAGTCCTTAGGACGGTCAAGAAGTCTTAAGGACGGTCAAGAGGTCCTATGGACGGTCAAATAGTCCTAAGGACGGTCAAGAAGTCATTAGGACGGTCAAGAAATCCTTAGGACGGTCAAGAAGTCTTTGGGACGGTCAAGTAGTCATTAGGACGGCCAAGAAGTCGTAAGGACTGTCAAGAAGTCCTTAGGACGGTCAAGTAGTCATTAGGACGGTCAAGATGTCCTTAGGACGGTCAAGAGGTCCTATGGACGGTCAAGAAGTCTTTAGGACGGTCAAGAAGTCTTAAGGACGGTCAAGAAGTCCTTAGGACGGTCAAGAAGTACTTAGGACGGTCTTGAAGTTCTATGGACGGTCAAGAAGTCCTTAGGACGGTCAAGAAGTCCTAAGGACGGTCAAGAAGTCCTTAGGACGGTCAAGAAGTCTTTAGGACGGTCAAGAAGTCCTTAGGACGGTCAAGAAGTCTTTAGGACGGTCAAGAAGTCCTTAGGACGGTCAAGAAGTACTTAGGACGGTATTGAAGTTCTATGGACGGTCAAGAAGTCCTTAGGACGGTCAAGAAGTCCTTATGACTGTCAAGAAGTCCTTAGGACGGTCAATAAGACCTTAGGACGGTCAAGAAGTCCTTAGGACGGTCAAGAAGTCCTTAGGACGGTCCTTAGGTCCTATGGACTGTCAAGAAGTCCTAAGGAAGGTCAAGAAGTCCTTATGACGGTCAAAAAGTCCTATGGATGGTCAAGAAGTCCTTTGGACGGTCAAGAAGTCTTTAGGACGGTCATGTAGTCACTAGGACGGTCAAGAAGTACTTAGGACGGTCAAGAAGTCCTTAGGACGGTCTAGAAGTCCTTAGGACGGTCTAGAAGTCCTTAGGACGGTCTAGAAGTCCTTAGGACGGTCTAGAAGTACTTAGAACGGTCTTGAAGTTCTATGGACGGTCAAGAAGTCCTTAGGACGGTCAAGAAGTCTTAAGGACGGTCAAGAAGTCCTATGGACGGTCAAATAGTCCTAAGGACGGTCAAGAAGTCATTAGGACGGTCAAGAAATCCTTAGGACGGTCAAGAAGTCTTTAGGACGGTCAAGTAGTCATTAGGACGGTCAAGAAGTCCTAAGGACTGTCAAGAAGTCCTTAGGACGGTCAAGTAGTCATTAGGACGATCAAGAAGTCCTTAGGACGGTCAAGAGGTCCTATGGACGGTGAAGAAGTCTTTAGGACGGCCAAGAAGTCTTAAGGACGGTCAAGAAGTCCTTAGGACGGTCAAGAAGTACTTAGGACGGTCTTGAAGTTCTATGGACATCAAGAAGTCCTTAGGACGGTCAAGAAGTCCTAAGGACGGTCAAGAAGTCCTTAGGACGGTCAAGAAGTCTTTAGGACGGTCAAGAAGTCCTTAGGACGGTCAAGAAGTCTTTAGGACGGTCAAGAAGTCCTGAGGACGGTCAAGAAGTACTTAGGACGGTATTGAAGTTCTATGGACGGTCAAGAAGTCCTTAGGACGGTCAAGAAGTCCTTATGACTGTCAAGAAGTCCTGAGGACGGTAAGAAGTCCTTTGGACGGTCAATAAGTCCTTAGGACGGTCAAGAAGTCCTTAGGACGGTCAAGAAGTTCTTAGGACGGTCCTTAGGTCCTATGGACTGTCAAGAAGTCCTAAGGAAGGTCAAGAAGTCCTTATGACGGTCAAAAAGTCCTATGGATGGTCAAGAAGTCCTTTGGACGGTCAAGAAGTCTTTAGGACGGTTATGTAGTCACTAGGACGGTCAAGAAGTACTTAGGACGGTCAAGAAGTCCTTAGGACGGTCAAGAAGTCATAAGGACGGTCAAGAAGTCCTATGGACGGTCAAGAAGTCCCTAGGACGGTCAAGAGGTCCTATGGACTGTCAAGAAGTCCTTAGGACGGTAAAGAGGTCCTATGGACGGTCAAGAGGTCCTATGGACGGTCAAGAAGTCTTTAGGACGGTCAAGAAGTCTTAAGGACGGTCAAGAAGTCCTTAGGACGGTCAAGAAGTACTTAGGACGGTCTTGAAGTTCTATGGACGGTCAAGAAGTCCTTAGGACGGTCAAGAAGTCCTAAGGACGGTCAAGAAGTCCTTAGGACGGTCAAGAAGTCTTTAGGACGGTCAAGAAGTCCTTAGGACGGTCAAGAAGTCTTTAGGACGGTCAAGAAGTCCTGAGGACGGTCAAGAAGTACTTAGGACGGTATTGAAGTTCTATGGACGGTCAAGAAGTCCTTAGGACGGTCAAGAAGTCCTTATGACTGTCAAGAAGTCCTGAGGACGGTCAAGAAGTCCTTAGGACGGTCAAGAGGTCCTATGGACGGTCGAGAAGTCCTATGGACGGTCAAGAAGTCTTTAAACGGTCAAAAAGTCCTTAGGTCGGTAAGAAGTCCTTATGACGGTCAAAAAGTCCTATGGATGGTCAAGAAGTCCTTTGGACGGTCAAGAAGTCTTTAGGACGGTCATGTAGTCACTAGGACGGTCAAGAAGTACTTAGGACGGTCAAGAAGCCATAAGGACGGTCAAGAAGTCCTATGGACGGTCAAGAAGTCCCTAGGACGGTCAAGAGGTCCTATGGACTGTCAAGAAGTCCTTAGGACGGTAAAGAGGTCCTATGGACGGTCAAGAAGTCCTTAGGACGGTCAAGAAGCCCTCAGGACGGCCAAGAAGTCTTTAGGACGGTCATAAAGTCCTTAGGACGGTCAAGAAGTCTTTAGGACGGTCAAGAAGTCCTTAGGACGGTCAAGAAGTCCTTAGGACGGTCAAGAAGTCCTTAGGACGGTCAAGAAGTCCTTAGGACGGTCAAGAGGTCCTTAGGACGGTCAAGAGGTCCTTAGGACGGTCAAGAAGTACTTAGGACGGTATTGAAGTTCTATGGACGGTCAAGAAGTCCTTAGGACGTTCAAGAAGTCCTTATGACTGTCAAGAAGTCCTTAGGACGGTAAGAAGTCCTTAGGACGGTCAATAAGTCCTTAGGACGGTCAAGAAGTCCTTAGGACGGTCAAGAAGTCCTTAGGACGGTCCTTAGGTCCTATGGACTGTCAAGAAGTCCTAAGGAAGGTCAAGAAGTCCTTATGACGGTCAAAAAGTCCTATGGATGGTGAAAGAAGTCCTTTGGACGGTCAAGAAGTCTTTAGGACGGTCATGTAGTCACTAGGACGGTCAAGAAGTACTTAGGACGGTCAAGAAGTCCTTAGGACGGTCAAGAAGTCATAAGGACGGTCAAGAAGTCCTATTGACGGTCAAGAAGTCCCTAGGACGGTCAAGAGGTCCTATGGACTGTCAAGAAGTCCTTAGGACGGTAAAGAGGTCCTATGGACGGTCAAGAAGTCCTTAGGACGGTCAAGAAGCCCTCAGGACGGCCAAGAAGTCTTTAGGACGGTCATAAAGTCCTTAGGACGGTCAAGAAGTCTTTAGGACGGTCAAGAAGTCCTTAGGACGGTCAAGAAGTCCTTAGGACGGTCAAGAAGTCCTTAGGACGGTCAAGAAGTCCTTAGGACGGTCAAGAGGTCCTTAAGACGGTCAAGAAGTCCTTACGACGGTCAAGAAGTCCTTAGGACGGTCAAGAAATCCTTAGGACGGTCAAGAGGTCCTATGGACGGTCGAGAAGTCCTATGGACGGTCAAGAAGTCATTAGGACGGTCAAGAAGTCTTTAGGACGGTCAAGAAGTCCTTAGGACGGTCAAGAAGTCACTAGGACGGTCAAGAAGTACTTAGGACGGTCAAGAAGTCCTTAAGACGGTCAAGAAGTCATAAGGACGGTCAAGAAGTCCTATGGACGGTCAAGAAGTCCCTAGGACGGTCAAGAGGTCCTATGGACTGTCAAGAAGTCCTTAGGACGGTAAAGAGGTCCTATGGACGGTCAAGAAGTCCTTAGGACGGTCAAGAAGTCCTTAGGACGGTCAAGAAGTCCTTAGGACGGTCAAGAGGTCCTTAGGACGGTCAAGAAGTCCTTAGGACGGTCAAGAGGTCCTTAGGACGGTCAAGAAGTCCTTAGGACGGTCAAGAAGTCCTTAGGACGGTCAAGAAGTCCTTAGGACGGTCAAGAGGTCCTATGGACGGTCGAGAAGTCCTATGGACGGTCAAGAAGTCATTAGGACGGTCAAGAAGTCTTTAGGACGGTCAAAAAGTCCTTAGGACGGTAAGAAGTCCTTATGACGGTAAAAAGTCCTATGGATGGTCAAGAAGTCCTTTGGACGGTCAAGAAGTCTTTAGGACGGTCATGTAGTCACTAGGACGGTCAAGAAGTACTTAGGACGGTCAAGAAGTCCTTAGGACGGTCAAGAAGTCATAAGGACGGTCAAGAAGTCCTATGGACGGTCAAGAAGTCCCTAGGACGGTCAAAAGGTCCTTTGGACTGTCAAGAAGTCCTTTGGACGGTAAAGAGGTCCTATGGACGGTCAAGAAGTCCTTAGGACGGTCAAGAAGCCCTCAGGACGGCCAAGAAGTCTTTAGGACGGTCATAAAGTCCTTAGGACGGTCAAGAAGTCTTTAGGACGGTCAAGAAGTCCTTAGGACGGTCAAGAAGTCCTTAGGACGGTCAAGAAGTCCTTAGGACGGTCAAGAAGTCCTTAGGACGGTTAAGAAGTCCTTAGGACGGTCAAGAGGTCCTTAGGACGGTCAAGAAGTCCTTAGGACGGTCAAGAAGTACTTAGGACGGTATTGAAGTTCTATGGACGGTCAAGAAGTCCTTAGGACGGTCAAGAAGTCCTTATGACTGTCAAGAAGTCCTTAGGACGGTAAGAAGTCCTTAGGACGGTCAATAAGTCCTTAGGACGGTCGAGAAGTCCTATGGACGGTCAAGAAGTCATTAGGACGGTCAAGAAGTTTTTAGGACGGTCAAAAAGTCCTTAGGACGGTAAGAAGTCCTTATGACGGTAAAAAGTCCTATGGATGGTCAAGAAGTCCTTTGGACGGTCAAGAAGTCTTTAGGACGGTCATGTAGTCACTAGGACGGTCAAGAAGTACTTAGGACGGTCAAGAAATCCTTAGGACGGTCAAGAGGTCCTATGGACGGTCGAGAAGTCCTATGGACGGTCAAGAAGTCATTAGGACGGTCAAGAAGTCTTTAGGACGGTCAAGAAGTCCTTAGGACGGTCAAGAAGTCACTAGGACGGTCAAGAAGTACTTAGGACGGTCAAGAAGTCCTTAAGACGGTCAAGAAGTCATAAGGACGGTCAAGAAGTCCTATGGACGGTCAAGAAGTCCCTAGGACGGTCAAGAGGTCCTATGGACTGTCAAGAAGTCCTTAGGACGGTAAAGAGGTCCTATGGACGGTCAAGAAGTCCTTAGGACGGTCAAGAAGTCCTTAGGACGGTCAAGAAGTCCTTAGGACGGTCAAGAGGTCCTTAGGACGGTCAAGAAGTCCTTAGGACGGTCAAGAGGTCCTTAGGACGGTCAAGAAGTCCTTAGGACGGTCAAGAAGTCCTTAGGACGGTCAAGAAGTCCTTAGGACGGTCAAGAGGTCCTATGGACGGTCGAGAAGTCCTATGGACGGTCAAGAAGTCATTAGGACGGTCAAGAAGTCTTTGGGACGGTCAAAAAGTCCTTAGGACGGTAAGAAGTCCTTATGACGGTAAAAAGTCCTATGGATGGTCAAGAAGTCCTTTGGACGGTCAAGAAGTCTTTAGGACGGTCATGTAGTCACTAGGACGGTCAAGAAGTACTTAGGACGGTCAAGAAGTCCTTAGGACGGTCAAGAAGTCATAAGGACGGTCAAGAAGTCCTATGGACGGTCAAGAAGTCCCTAGGACGGTCAAAAGGTCCTTTGGACTGTCAAGAAGTCCTTAGGACGGTAAAGAGGTCCTATGGACGGTCAAGAAGTCCTTAGGACGGTCAAGAAGCCCTCAGGACGGCCAAGAAGTCTTTAGGACGGTCATAAAGTCCTTAGGACGGTCAAGAAGTCTTTAGGACGGTCAAGAAGTCCTTAGGACGGTCAAGAAGTCCTTAGGACGGTCAAGAAGTCCTTAGGACGGTCAAGAAGTCCTTAGGACGGTTAAGAAGTCCTTAGGACGGTCAAGAGGTCCTTAGGACGGTTAAGAAGTCCTTAGGACGGTCAAGAGGTCCTTAGGACGGTCAAGAAGTCCTTAGGACGGTCAAGAAGTCCTTAGGACGGTCAAGAAGTCCTTATGACTGTCAAGAAGTCCTTAGGACGATAAGAAGTCCTTAGGACGGTCAATAAGTCCTTAGGACGGTCGAGAAGTCCTATGGACGGTCAAGAAGTCATTAGGACGGTCAAGAAGTTTTTAGGACGGTCAAAAAGTCCTTAGGACGGTAAGAAGTCCTTATGACGGTAAAAAGTCCTATGGATGGTCAAGAAGTCCTTTGGACGGTCAAGAAGTCTTTAGGACGGTCATGTAGTCACTAGGACGGTCAAGAAGTACTTAGGACGGTCAAGAAGTCCTTAGGACGGTTAAGAAGTCATAAGGACGGTCAAGAAGTCCTATGGACGGTCAAGAAGTCCCTAGGACGGTCAAAAGGTCCTATGGACTGTCAAGAAGTCCTTAGGACGGTAAAGAGGTCCTATGGACGGTCAAGAAGTCCTTAGGACGGTCAAGAAGCCCTAAGGACGGCCAAGAAGTCTTTAGGACGGTCATAAAGTCCTTAGGACGGTCAAGAAGTCTTTAGGACGGTCAAGAAGTCCTTAGGACGGTCAAGAAGTCCTTAGGACGGTCAAGAAGTCCTTAGGACGGTCAAGAAGTCCTTAGGACGGTCAAGAGGTCCTTAAGACGGTCAAGAAGTCCTTACGACGGTCAAGAAGTCCTTAGGACGGTCAAGAAATCCTTAGGACGGTCAAGAGGTCCTATGGACGGTCGAGAAGTCCTATGGACGGTCAAGAAGTCATTAGGACGGTCAAGAAGTCTTTAGGACGGTCAAGAAGTCCTTAGGACGGTCAAGAAGTCACTAGGACGGTCAAGAAGTACTTAGGACGGTCAAGAAGTCCTTAAGACGGTCAAGAAGTCATAAGGACGGTCAAGAAGTCTTATGGACGGTCAAGAAGTCCCTAGGACGGTCAAGAGGTCCTATGGACTGTCTAGAAGTCCTTAGGACGGTAAAGAGGTCCTATGGACGGTCAAGAAGTCCTTAGGACGGTCAAGAAGTCCTTAGGACGGTCAAGAAGTCCTTAGGACGGTCAAGAGGTCCTTAGGACGGTCAAGAAGTCCTTAGGACGGTCAAGAGGTCCTTAGGACGGTCAAGAAGTCCTTAGGACGGTCAAGAAGTCCTTAGGACGGTCAAGAAGTCCTTAGGACGGTCAAGAAGTCCTTAGGACGGTCAAGAAGTCCTTAGGACGGTCAAGAAGTCCTTAGGACGGTCAAGAGGTCCTATGGACGGTCGAGAAGTCCTATGGACGGTCAAGAAGTCATTAGGACGGTCAAGAAGTCTTTAGGACGGTCATGTAGTCACTAGGACGGTCAAGAAGTACTTAGGACGGTCAAGAAGTCCTTAGGACGGTCAAGAAGTCATAAGGACGGTCAAGAAGTCCTATTGACGGTCAAGAAGTCCCTAGGACGGTCAAGAGGTCCTATGGACTGTCTAGAAGTCCTTAGGACGGTAAAGAGGTCCTATGGACGGTCAAGAAGTCCTTAGGACGGTCAAGAAGCCCTCAGGACGGCCAAGAAGTCTTTAGGACGGTCATAAAGTCCTTAGGACGGTCAAGAAGTCTTTAGGACGGTCAAGAAGTCCTTAGGACGGTCAAGAAGTCCTTAGGACGGTCAAGAAGTCCTTAGGACGGTCAAGAAGTCCTTAGGACGGTCAAGAAGTCCTTAGGACGGTCAAGAAGTCCTTAGGACGGTTAAGAAGTCCTTAGGACGGTCAAGAGGTCCTTAGGACGGTCAAGAAGTCCTTAGGACGGTCAAGAAGTACTTAGGACGGTATTGAAGTTCTATGGACGGTCAAGAAGTCCTTAGGACGGTCAAGAAGTCCTTATGACTGTCAAGAAGTCCTTAGGACGGTAAGAAGTCCTTAGGACGGTCAATAAGTCCTTAGGACGGTCGAGAAGTCCTATGGACGGTCAAGAAGTCATTAGGACGGTCAAGAAGTTTTTAGGACGGTCAAAAAGTCCTTAGGACGGTAAGAAGTCCTATGGATGGTCAAGAAGTCCTTTGGACGGTCAAGAAGTCTTTAGGACGGTCATGTAGTCACTAGGACGGTCAAGAAGTACTTAGGACGGTCAAGAAGTCCTTAGGACGGTCAAGAAGTCATAAGGACGGTCAAGAAGTCCTATGGACGGTCAAGAAGTCCTTAGGACGGTCAAGAGGTCCTTAAGACGGTCAAGAAGTCCTTACGACGGTCAAGAAGTCCTTAGGACGGTCAAGAAATCCTTAGGACGGTCAAGAGGTCCTATGGACGGTCGAGAAGTCCTATGGACGGTCAAGAAGTCATTAGGACGGTCAAGAAGTCTTTAGGACGGTCAAGAAGTCCTTAGGACGGTCAAGAAGTCACTAGGACGGTCAAGAAGTACTTAGGACGGTCAAGAAGTCCTTAAGACGGTCAAGAAGTCATAAGGACGGTCAAGAAGTCCTATGGACGGTCAAGAAGTCCTTAGGACGGTCAAGAGGTCCTATGGACTGTCAAGAAGTCCTTAGGACGGTAAAGAGGTCCTATGGACGGTCAAGAAGTCCTTAGGACGGTCAAGAAGTCCTTAGGACGGTCAAGAAGTCCTTAGGACGGTCAAGAGGTCCTTAGGACGGTCAAGAAGTCCTTAGGACGGTCAAGAGGTCCTTAGGACGGTCAAGAAGTCCTTAGGACGGTCAAGAAGTCCTTAGGACGGTCAAGAAGTCCTTAGGACGGTCAAGAAGTCCTTAGGACGGTCAAGAAGTCCTTAGGACGGTCAAGAAGTCCTTAGGACGGTCAAGAGGTCCTATGGACGGTCGAGAAGTCCTATGGACGGTCAAGAAGTCATTAGGACGGTCAAGAAGTCTTTAGGACGGTCAAGAAGTCTTTAGGACGGTCATCTTGTCACTAGGACGGTCAAGAAGTACTTAGGACGGTCAAGAAGTCCTTAGGACGGTCAAGAAGTCATAAGGACGGTCAAGAAGTCCTATTGACGGTCAAGAAGTCCCTAGGACGGTCAAGAGGTCCTATGGACGGTCAAGAAGTCCCTAGGACGGTCAAGAGGTCCTATGGACTGTCAAGAAGTCCTTAGGACGGTAAAGAGGTCCTATGGACGGTCAAGAAGTCCTTAGGACGGTCAAGAAGTCCTTAGGACGGTCAAGAAGTCCTTAGGACGGTCAAGAGGTCCTTAGGACGGTCAAGAAGTCCTTAGGACGGTCAAGAGGTCCTTAGGACGGTCAAGAAGTCCTTAGGACGGTCAAGAAGTCCTTAGGACGGTCAAGAAGTCCTTAGGACGGTCAAGAAGTCCTTAGGACGGTCAAGAAGTCCTTAGGACGGTCAAGAGGTCCTATGGACGGTCGAGAAGTCCTATGGACGGTCAAGAAGTCATTAGGACGGTCAAGAAGTCTTTAGGACGGTCAAGAAGTCTTTAGGACGGTCATGTAGTCACTAGGACGGTCAAGAAGTACTTAGGACGGTCAAGAAGTCCTTAGGACGGTCAAGAAGTCATAAGGACGGTCAAGAAGTCATAAGGACGGTCAAGAAGTCCCTAGGACGGTCAAGAGGTCCTATGGACTGTCAAGAAGTCCTTAGGACGGTAAAGAGGTCCTATGGACGGTCAAGAAGTCCTTAGGACGGTCAAGAAGCCCTCAGGACGGCCAAGAAGTCTTTAGGACGGTCATAAAGTCCTTAGGACGGTCAAGAAGTCTTTAGGACGGTCAAGAAGTCCTTAGGACGGTCAAGAAGTCCTTAGGACGGTCAAGAAGTCCTTAGGACGGTCAAGAAGTCCTTAGGACGGTCAAGAGGTCCTTAAGACGGTCAAGAAGTCCTTACGACGGTCAAGAAGTCCTTAGGACGGTCAAGAAATCCTTAGGACGGTCAAGAGGTCCTATGGACGGTCGAGAAGTCCTATGGACGGTCAAGAAGTCATTAGGACGGTCAAGAAGTCTTTAGGACGGTCAAGAAGTCCTTAGGACGGTCAAGAAGTCACTAGGACGGTCAAGAAGTACTTAGGACGGTCAAGAAGTCCTTAAGACGGTCAAGAAGTCATAAGGACGGTCAAGAAGTCCTATGGACGGTGAAGAAGTCCCTAGGACGGTCAAGAGGTCCTATGGACTGTCAAGAAGTCCTTAGGACGGTAAAGAGGTCCTATGGACGATCAAGAAGTCCTTAGGACGGTCAAGAAGTCCTTAGGACGGTCAAGAAGTCCTTAGGACGGTCAAGAAGTCCTTAGGACGGTCAAGAGGTCCTTAGGACGGTCAAGAAGTCCTTAGGACGGTCAAGAAGTCCTTAGGACGGTCAAGAGGTCCTTAGGACGGTCAAGAAGTCCTTAGGACGGTCAAGAAGTCCTTAGGACGGTCAAGAAGTCCTTAGGACGGTCAAGAGGTCCTATGGACGGTCGAGAAGTCCTATGGACGGTCAAGAAGTCATTAGGACGGTAAGAAGTCCTTATGACGGTAAAAAGTCCTATGGATGGTCAAGAAGTCCTTTGGACGGTCAAGAAGTCTTTAGGACGGTCATGTAGTCACTAGGACGGTCAAGAAGTCTTTAGGACGGTCAAAAAGTCCTTAGGACGGTAAGAAGTCCTTATGACGGTAAAAAGTCCTATGGATGGTCAAGAAGTCCTTTGGACGGTCAAGAAGTCTTTAGGACGGTCATGTAGTCACTAGGACGGTCAAGAAGTACTTAGGACGGTCAAGAAGTCCTTAGGACGGTCAAGAAGTCATAAGGACGGTCAAGAAGTCCTATGGACGGTCAAGAAGTCCCTAGGACGGTCAAAAGGTCCTTTGGACTGTCAAGAAGTCCTTAGGACGGTCAAGAAGTCCTTAGGACGGTCAAGAAGTCCTTAGGACGGTCAAGAGGTCCTATGGACGGTCGAGAAGTCCTATGGACGGTCAAGAAGTCATTAGGACGGTCAAGAAGTCTTTAGGACGGTCAAAAAGTCCTTAGGACGGTAAGAAGTCCTTATGACGGTAAAAAGTCCTATGGATGGTCAAGAAGTCCTTTGGACGGTCAAGAAGTCTTTAGGACGGTCATGTAGTCACTAGGACGGTCAAGAAGTACTTAGGACGGTCAAGAAGTCCTTAGGACGGTCAAGAAGTCATAAGGACGGTCAAGAAGTCCTATGGACGGTCAAGAAGTCCCTAGGACGGTCAAAAGGTCCTTTGGACTGTCAAGAAGTCCTTAGGACGGTCAAGAAGTCCTTAAGACGGTCAAGAAGTCATAAGGACGGTCAAGAAGTCCTATGGACGGTCAAGAAGTCCCTAGGACGGTCAAGAGGTCCTATGGACTGTCAAGAAGTCCTTAGGACGGTAAAGAGGTCCTATGGACGGTCAAGAAGTCCTTAGGACGGTCAAGAAGTCCTTAGGACGGTCAAGAAGTCCTTAGGACGGTCAAGAGGTCCTTAGGACGGTCAAGAAGTCCTTAGGACGGTCAAGAGGTCCTTAGGACGGTCAAGAAGTCCTTAGGACGGTCAAGAAGTCCTTAGGACGGTCAAGAAGTCCTTAGGACGGTCAAGAGGTCCTATGGACGGTCGAGAAGTCCTATGGACGGTCAAGAAGTCATTAGGACGGTCAAGAAGTCTTTAGGACGGTCAAAAAGTCCTTAGGACGGTAAGAAGTCCTTATGACGGTAAAAAGTCCTATGGATGGTCAAGAAGTCCTTTGGACGGTCAAGAAGTCTTTAGGACGGTCATGTAGTCACTAGGACGGTCAAGAAGTACTTAGGACGGTCAAGAAGTCCTTAGGACGGTCAAGAAGTCATAAGGACGGTCAAGAAGTCCTATGGACGGTCAAGAAGTCCCTAGGACGGTCAAAAGGTCCTTTGGACTGTCAAGAAGTCCTTAGGACGGTAAAGAGGTCCTATGGACGGTCAAGAAGTCCTTAGGACGGTCAAGAAGCCCTCAGGACGGCCAAGAAGTCTTTAGGACGGTCATAAAGTCCTTAGGACGGTCAAGAAGTCTTTAGGACGGTCAAGAAGTCCTTAGGACGGTCAAGAAGTCCTTAGGACGGTCAAGAAGTCCTTAGGACGGTCAAGAAGTCCTTAGGACGGTCAAGAAGTCCTTAGGACGGTTAAGAAGTCCTTAGGACGGTCAAGAGGTCCTTAGGACGGTCAAGAAGTCCTTAGGACGGTCAAGAAGTACTTAGGACGGTATTGAAGTTCTATGGACGGTCAAGAAGTCCTTAGGACGGTCAAGAAGTCCTTATGACTGTCAAGAAGTCCTTAGGACGGTAAGAAGTCCTTAGGACGGTCAATAAGTCCTTAGGACGGTCGAGAAGTCCTATGGACGGTCAAGAAGTCATTAGGACGGTCAAGAAGTTTTTAGGACGGTCAAAAAGTCCTTAGGACGGTAAGAAGTCCTTATGACGGTAAAAAGTCCTATGGATGGTCAAGAAGTCCTTTGGACGGTCAAGAAGTCTTTAGGACGGTCATGTAGTCACTAGGACGGTCAAGAAGTACTTAGGACGGTCAAGAAGTCCTTAGGACGGTCAAGAAGTCATAAGGACGGTCAAGAAGTCCTATGGACGGTCAAGAAGTCCCTAGGACGGTCAAAAGGTCCTATGGACTGTCGAGAAGTCCTTAGGACGGTAAAGAGGTCCTATGGACGGTCAAGAAGTCCTTAGGACGGTCAAGAAGCCCTAAGGACGGCCAAGAAGTCTTTAGGACGGTCATAAAGTCCTTAGGACGGTCAAGAAGTCTTTAGGACGGTCAAGAAGTCCTTAGGACGGTCAAGAAGTCCTTAGGACGGTCAAGAAGTCCTTAGGACGGTCAAGAAGTCCTTAGGACGGTTAAGAAGTCCTTAGGACGGTCAAGAGGTCCTTAGGACGGTCAAGAAGTCCTTAGGACGGTCAAGAAGTACTTAGGACGGTATTGAAGTTCTATGGACGGTCAAGAAGTCCTTAGGACGGTCAAGAAGTCCTTATGACTGTCAAGAAGTCCTTAGGACGGTAAGAAGTCCTTAGGACGGTCAATAAGTCCTTAGGACGGTCAAGAAGTCCTTAGGACGGTCAAGAAGTCCTTAGGACGGTCCTTAGGTCCTATGGACTGTCAAGAAGTCCTAAGGAAGGTCAAGAAGTCCTTATGACGGTCAAAAAGTCCTATGGATGGTCAAGAAGTCCCTTGGACGGTCAAGAAGTCTTTAGGACGGTCATGTAGTCACTAGGACGGTCAAGAAGTACGTAGGACGGTCAAGAAGTCCTTAGGACGGTCAAGAAGTCATAAGGACGGTCAAGAAGTCCTATGGACGGTGAAGAAGTCCCTAGGACGGTCAAGAGGTCCTATGGACTGTCAAGAAGTCCTTAGGACGGTAAAGAGGTCCTATGGACGGTCAAGAAGTCCTTAGGACGGCCAAGAAGCCCTCAGGACGGCCAAGAAGTCTTTAGGACGGTCATCAAGTCCTTAGGACGGTCAAGAAGTCTTTAGGACGGTCAAGAAGTCCTTAGGACGGTCAAGAAGTCCTTAGGACGGTCAAGAAGTCCTTAGGACGGTCAAGAAGTCCTTAGGACGGTCAAGAAGCCCTCAGGACGGCCAAGAAGTCTTAAGGACGGTCATAAAGTCCTTAGGACGGTCAAGAAGTCTTTAGGACGGTCAAGAAGTCCTTAGGACGGTCAAGAAGTCCTTAGGACGGTCAAGAAGTCCTTAGGACGGTCAAGAAGTCCTTAGGACGGTCAAGAGGTCCTTAGGACGGTCAAGAAGTCCTTAGGACGGTCAAGAAGTCCTTAGGACGGTCAAGAGGTCCTTAGGACGGTCAAGAAATCCTTAGGACGGTCAAGAGGTCCTATGGACGGTCGAGAAGTCCTATGGACGGTCAAGAAGTCATTAGGACGGTCAAGAAGTCTTTAGGACGGTCAAAAAGTCCTTAGGACGGTCAAGAAGTCTTTAGGACGGTAAGAAGTCCTTAGGACGGTCAATAAGTCCTATGGATGGTCAAGAAGTCCTTTGGACGGTCAAGAAGTCTTTAGGACGGTCATGTAGTCACTAGGACGGTCAAGAAGTACTCAGGACGGTCAAGAAGTCTTAAGGACGGTCAAGAAGTCCTTAGGACGGTCAAGAAGTCCTTAGGACGGTCAAGAAGTCCTTAGGACGGTCAAGAGGTCCTATGGACGGTCAAGAAGTCCTAAGGACGGTCAAGAAGTCTTAAGGACGGTCAAGAAGTCCTTAGGACGGTCAAGAAGTCCTATGGACGGTCGAGAAGTCCTATGGACGGTCAAGAAGTCATTAGGACGGTCAAAAAGTCCTTAGGACGGTCAAGAAGTCTTTAGGACGGTAAGAAGTCCTTATGACGGTCAAAAAGTCCTATGGATGGTCAAGAAGTCCTTTGGACGGTCAAGAAGTCTTTAGGACGGTCATGTAGTCACTTGGACGGTCAAGAAGTACTTAGGACGGTCAAGAAGTCCTTAAGACGGTCAAGAAGTCATAAGGACGGTCAAGAGGTCCTATGGACTGTCAAGAAGTCCTTAGGACGGTAAAGAGGTCCTATGGACGGTCAAGAAGTCCTTAGGACGGTCAAAAAGCCCTCAGGACGGCAAAGAAGTCTTTAGGACGGTCATAAAGTCCTTAGGACGGTCAAGAAGTCTTTAGGACGGTCAAGAAGTCCTTAGGACGGTCAAGAAGTCCTTAGGACGGTCAAGAAGTCCTTAGGACGGTCAAGAAGTCCTTAGGACGGTCAAGAAGTCCTTAGGACGGTCAAGAAGTCCATAGGACGGTCAAGAGGTCCTATGGACGGTCAAGAAGTCCTTAGGACGGTCAAAAAGCCCTCAGGACGGCCAAGAAGTCTTTAGGACGGTCATAAAGTCCTTAGGACGGTCAAGAAGTCCTTAGGACGGTAAAGAGGTCCTATGGACGGTCAAGAAGTCCTTAGGACGGTCAAAAAGCCCTCAGGACGGCCAAGAAGTCTTTAGGACGGTCATAAAGTCCTTAGGACGGTCAAGAAGTCTTTAGGACGGTCAAGAAGTCCTTAGGACGGTCAAGAAGTCCTTAGGACGGTCAAGAAGTCCTTAGGACGGTCAAGAAGTCCTTAGGACGGTCAAGAAGTCCATAGGACGGTCAAGAGGTCCTATGGACGGTCAAGAAGTCCTAAGGACGGTCAAGAAGTCTTTAGGACGGTCTTGAAGTTCTATGGAGGGTCAAGAAGTCCATAGGACGGTCAAGATGTCCTAAGGACGGTCAAGAAGTCCTAAGGACGGTCAAGAGGTCCTATGGACGGTCAAGAGGTCCTATGGACGGTCAAGAAGTCCTTAGGACGGTCAAAAAGCCCTCAGGACGGCCAAGAAGTCTTTAGGACGGTCATAAAGTCCTTAGGACGGTCAAGAAGTCCTTAGGACGGTAAAGAGGTCCTATGGACGGTCAAGAAGTCCTTAGGACGGTCAAAAAGCCCTCAGGACGGCCAAGAAGTCTTTAGGACGGTCATAAAGTCCTTAGGACGGTCAAGAAGTCTTTAGGACGGTCAAGAAGTCCTTAGGACGGTCAAGAAGTCCTTAGGACGGTCAAGAAGTCCTTAGGACGGTCAAGAAGTCCTTAGGACGGTCAAGAAGTCCATAGGACGGTCAAGAGGTCCTATGGACGGTCAAGAAGTCCTAAGGACGGTCAAGAAGTCTTTAGGACGGTCTTGAAGTTCTATGGAGGGTCAAGAAGTCCATAGGACGGTCAAGATGTCCTAAGGACGGTCAAGAAGTCCTAAGGACGGTCAAGAGGTCCTATGGACGGTCAAAAAGTCCTAAGGACGGTCAAGAAGTCCTCAGGACGGCCAAGAAGTCTTTAGGACGGTCATAAAGTCATTAGGACGGTCAAGAAATCCTAAGGACGGTAAACAAGTCCTATGGACTGTCAAGAGGTCCTATGGATGGTCAAGAAGTCCTAAGGACGGTCAAGAAGTCATTAGGACGCTTAAGAAGTCCTTAGGCCGGTCAAGAAGTCCTTAGGACGGTCAAGAAGTCTTTCGGACGGTCTTGAAGTTCTATGGACGGTCAAGAAGTCCATAGGACGGTCAAAATGTCCTAAGGACGGTCAAGAAGTCCCTAGGACGGTCAAGAGGTCCTATGGACGGTCAAGAGGTCCTATGGACGGTCAAGAAGTCCTTAGGACGGTCAAGAGGTCCTATGGACGGTCAAAAAGTCCTTAGGAAGGTCAAGAAGTCCTCAGGACGGCCAAGAAGTCTTTAGGACGGTCATAAAGTCATTAGGACGGTCAAGAAATCCTAAGGACGGTAAACAAGTCCTATGGACTGTCAAGAGGTCCTATGGATGGTCAAGAAGACCTAAGGACGGTCTAGAAGTCCTTAGGACGGTCTAGAAGTACTTAGAACGGTCTTGAAGTTCTATGGACGATCAAGAAGTCCTTAGGCCGGTCAAGAAGTCTTAAGGACGGTCAAGAGGTCCTATGGACGGTCAAGAAGTCCTCAGGACGGCCAAGAAGTCTTTAAGACGGTCATAAAGTCCTTAGGACGGTCAAGAAGTCTTAAGGACGGTCAAGAAGTCCTTAGGACGGTCAAGAAGTCCTTAGGACGGTCAAGAAGTCCTTAGGACGGTCAAGAGGTCCTATGGACGGTCAAGAAGTCCTAAGGACGGTCAAGAAGTCTTAAGGACGGTCAAGAAGTCCTTAGGACGGTCAAGAAGTCCTTAGGATGGTCAAGAGGTCCTATGGACGGTCAAGAAGTCCTAAGGACGGTCAAGAAGTCTTTCGGACGGTCTTGAAGTTCTATGGACGGTCAAGAAGTCCATAGGACGGTCAAGATGTCCTAAGGACGGTCAAGAAGTCCCTAGGACGGTCAAGAGGTCCTATGGACGGTCAAGAGGTCCTATGGACGGTCAAGAAGTCCTTAGGACGGTCAAGAGGTCCTATGGACGGTCAAGAAGTCCATAGGACGGTTAAGAAGTCCTTAGGACGGTCAAGAAGTCCTTAGGACGGTCAAGAAGTACTTAGAACGGTCTTAAAGTTCTATGGACGGTCAAGAAGTCCTTAGGACGGTCAAGAAGTCATTAGGACGCTTAAGAAGTCCTTAGGCCGGTCAAGAAGTCCTTAGGACGGTCAAGAAGTCTTTCGGACGGTCTTGAAGTTCTATGGACGGTCAAGAAGTCCCTAGGACGGTCAAGAAGTCCCTAGGACGGTCAAGAAGTCCCTAGGACGGTCAAGAAGTCCTTAGGGCGGTCAAGAAGTCCTAAGGACGGTCAAGAAGTCCTTAGGACGGTCAAGAAGTCCTTAGGACGGTCAAGAAGTCCTTAGGACGGTCAAGAAGTCCTTAGAACGGTCAAGAAGTCATTAGGACGGTCAAGAAGTCATTAGGACGCTTAAGAAGTCCTTAGGCCGGTCAAGAAGTCCTTAGGACGGTCAAGAAGTCTTTCGGACGGTCTTGAAGTTCTATGGACGGTCAAGAAGTCCATAGGACGGTCAAGATGTCCTAAGGACGGTCAAGAAGTCCCTAGGACGGTCAAGAGGTCCTATGGACGGTCAAGAGGTCCTATGGACGGTCAAGAAGTCCTTAGGACGGTCAAGAGGTCCTATGGACGGTCAAAAAGTCCTTAGGACGGTCAAGAAGTCCTCAGGACGGCCAAGAAGTCTTTAGGACGGTCATAAAGTCATTAGGACGGTCAAAAAATCCTAAGGACGGTAAACAAGTCCTATGGACTGTCAAGAGGTCCTATGGATGGTCAAGAAGTCCTTAGGACGGTCTAGAAGTCCTTAGGACGGTCTAGAAGTACTTAGAACGGTCTTGAAGTTCTATGGACGGTCAAGAAGTACTTAGAACGGTCTTGAAGTTCTATGGACGGTCAAGAAGTCTTTAGGACGGTAAGAAGTCCTTATGACGGTCAAAAAGTCCTATGGATGGTCAAGAAGTCCTTTGGACGGTCAAGAAGTCTTTAGGACGGTCATGTAGTCACTAGGACGGTCAAGAAGTACTTAGGACGGTCAAGAAGTCCTTAAGACGGTCAAGAAGTCATAAGGACGGTCAAGAGGTCCTATGGACTGTCAAGAAGTCCTTAGGACGGTAAAGAGGTCCTATGGACGGTCAAGAAGTCCTTAGGACGGTCAAAAAGCCCTCAGGACGGCCAAGAAGTCTTTAGGACGGTCATAAAGTCCTTAGGACGGTCAAGAAGTCTTTAGGACGGTCAAGAAGTCCTTAGGACGGTCAAGAAGTCCTTAGGACGGTCAAGAAGTCCTTAGGACGGTCAAGAAGTCCTTAGGACGGTCAAGAAGTCCTTAGGACGGTCAAGAAGTCCATAGGACGGTCAAGAGGTCCTATGGACGGTCAAGAAGTCCTTAGGACGGTCAAAAAGCCCTCAGGACGGCCAAGAAGTCTTTAAGACGGTCATAAAGTCCTTAGGACGGTCAAGAAGTCCTTAGGACGGTAAAGAGGTCCTATGGACGGTCAAGAAGTCCTTAGGACGGTCAAAAAGCCCTCAGGACGGCCAAGAAGTCTTTAGGACGGTCATAAAGTCCTTAGGACGGTCAAGAAGTCTTTAGGACGGTCAAGAAGTCCTTAGGACGGTCAAGAAGTCCTTAGGACGGTCAAGAAGTCCTTAGGACGGTCAAGAAGTCCTTAGGACGGTCAAGAAGTCCATAGGACGGTCAAGAGGTCCTATGGACGGTCAAGAAGTCCTAAGGACGGTCAAGAAGTCTTTAGGACGGTCTTGAAGTTCTATGGAGGGTCAAGAAGTCCATAGGACGGTCAAGATGTCCTAAGGACGGTCAAGAAGTCCTAAGGACGGTCAAGAGGTCCTATGGACGGTCAAGAGGTCCTATGGACGGTCAAGAAGTCCTTAGGACGGTCAAAAAGCCCTCAGGACGGCCAAGAAGTCTTTAGGACGGTCATAAAGTCCTTAGTACGGTCAAGAAGTCCTTAGGACGGTAAAGAGGTCCTATGGACGGTCAAGAAGTCCTTAGGACGGTCAAAAAGCCCTCAGGACGGCCAAGAAGTCTTTAGGACGGTCATAAAGTCCTTAGGACGGTCAAGAAGTCTTTAGGACGGTCAAGAAGTCCTTAGGACGGTCAAGAAGTCCTTAGGACGGTCAAGAAGTCCTTAGGACGGTCAAGAAGTCCTTAGGACGGTCAAGAAGTCCTTAGGACGGTCAAGAAGTCCATAGGACGGTCAAGAGGTCCTATGGACGGTCAAGAAGTCCTAAGGACGGTCAAGAAGTCTTTAGGACGGTCTTGAAGTTCTATGGAGGGTCAAGAAGTCCATAGGACGGTCAAGATGTCCTAAGGACGGTCAAGAAGTCCTAAGGACGGTCAAGAGGTCCTATGGACGGTCAAAAAGTCCTTAGGACGGTCAAGAAGTCCTCAGGACGGCCAAGAAGTCTTTAGGACGGTCATAAAGTCATTAGGACGGTCAAGAAATCCTAAGGACGGTAAACAAGTCCTATGGACTGTCAAGAGGTCCTATGGATGGTCAAGAAGTCCTAAGGACGGTCAAGAAGTCATTAGGACGCTTAAGAAGTCCTTAGGCCGGTCAAGAAGTCCTTAGGACGGTCAAGAAGTCTTTCGGACGGTCATAAAGTCCTTAGTACGGTCAAGAAGTCCTTAGGACGGTAAAGAGGTCCTATGGACGGTCAAGAAGTCCTTAGGACGGTCAAAAAGCCCTCAGGACGGCCAAGAAGTCTTTAGGACGGTCATAAAGTCCTTAGGACGGTCAAGAAGTCTTTAGGACGGTCAAGAAGTCCTTAGGACGGTCAAGAAGTCCTTAGGACGGTCAAGAAGTCCTTAGGACGGTCAAGAAGTCCTTAGGACGGTCAAGAAGTCCATAGGACGGTCAAGAGGTCCTATGGACGGTCAAGAAGTCCTAAGGACGGTCAAGAAGTCTTTAGGACGGTCTTGAAGTTCTATGGAGGGTCAAGAAGTCCATAGGACGGTCAAGATGTCCTAAGGACGGTCAAGAAGTCCTAAGGACGGTCAAGAGGTCCTATGGACGGTCAAAAAGTCCTTAGGACGGTCAAGAAGTCCTCAGGACGGCCAAGAAGTCTTTAGGACGGTCATAAAGTCATTAGGACGGTCAAGAAATCCTAAGGACGGTAAACAAGTCCTATGGACTGTCAAGAGGTCCTATGGATGGTCAAGAAGTCCTAAGGACGGTCAAGAAGTCATTAGGACGCTTAAGAAGTCCTTAGGCCGGTCAAGAAGTCCTTAGGACGGTCAAGAAGTCTTTCGGACGGTCTTGAAGTTCTATGGACGGTCAAGAAGTCCATAGGACGGTCAAAATGTCCTAAGGACGGTCAAGAAGTCCCTAGGACGGTCAAGAGGTCCTATGGACGGTCAAGAGGTCCTATGGACGGTCAAGAAGTCCTTAGGACGGTCAAGAGGTCCTATGGACGGTCAAAAAGTCCTTAGGAAGGTCAAGAAGTCCTCAGGACGGCCAAGAAGTCTTTAGGACGGTCATAAAGTCATTAGGACGGTCAAGAAATCCTAAGGACGGTCTAGAAGTCCTTAGGACGGTCTAGAAGTACTTAGAACGGTCTTGAAGTTCTATGGACGATCAAGAAGTCCTTAGGCCGGTCAAGAAGTCTTAAGGACGGTCAAGAGGTCCTATGGACGGTCAAGAAGTCCTCAGGACGGCCAAGAAGTCTTTAAGACGGTCATAAAGTCCTTAGGACGGTCAAGAAGTCTTAAGGACGGTCAAGAAGTCCTTAGGACGGTCAAGAAGTCCTTAGGACGGTCAAGAAGTCCTTAGGACGGTCAAGAGGTCCTATGGACGGTCAAGAAGTCCTAAGGACGGTCAAGAAGTCTTAAGGACGGTCAAGAAGTCCTTAGGACGGTCAAGAAGTCCTTAGGATGGTCAAGAGGTCCTATGGACGGTCAAGAAGTCCTAAGGACGGTCAAGAAGTCTTTCGGACGGTCTTGAAGTTCTATGGACGGTCAAGAAGTCCATAGGACGGTCAAGATGTCCTAAGGACGGTCAAGAGGTCCTATGGACGGTCAAGAGGTCCTATGGACGGTCAAGAGGTCCTATGGACGGTCAAGAAGTCCTTAGGACGGTCAAGAGGTCCTATGGACGGTCAAGAAGTCCATAGGACGGTTAAGAAGTCCTTAGGACGGTCAAGAAGTCCTTAGGACGGTCAAGAAGTACTTAGAACGGTCTTAAAGTTCTATGGACGGTCAAGAAGTCCTTAGGACGGTCAAGAAGTCATTAGGACGCTTAAGAAGTCCTTAGGCCGGTCAAGAAGTCCTTAGGACGGTCAAGAAGTCTTTCGGACGGTCTTGAAGTTCTATGGACGGTCAAGAAGTCCATAGGACGGTCAAGATGTCCTAAGGACGGTCAAGAAGTCCCTAGGACGGTCAAGAGGTCCTATGGATGGTCAAGAGGTCCTATGGACGGTCAAGAAGTCCTTAGGACGGTCAAGAGGTCCTATGGACGGTCAAGAAGTCCATAGGACGGTCAAGAAGTCCTTAGGACGGTCAAGAAGTCCTTAGGACGGTCAAGAAGTACTAAGAACGGTCTTAAAGTTCTATGGGCGGTCAAGAAGTCCTTAGGACGGTCAAGAAGTCCTCAGGACGGCCAAGAAGTCTTTAAGACGGTCATAAAGTCATTAGGACGGTCAAGAAATCCTAAGGACGGTAAACAAGTCCTATGGACTGTCAAGAGGTCCTATGGATGGTCAAGAAGTCCTTAGGACGGTCTAGAAGTCCTTAGGACGGTCTAGAAGTCCTTAGGACGGTCTAGAAGTACTTAGAACGGTCTTGAAGTTCTATGGACGGTCAAGAAGTCCTTAGGACGGTCAAGAAGTCTTAAGGACGGTCAAGAGGTCCTATGGACGGTCAAGAAGTCCTAAGGACGGTCAAGAAGTCATTAGGACGCTCAAGAAGTCCTTAGGCCGGTCAAGAAGTACTTAGAACGGTCTTGAAGTTCTATGGACGGTCAAGAAGTCCTTAGGGCGGTCAAGAAGTCTTAAGGACGGTCAAGAAGTCCTTAGGACGGTCAAGAAGTCCTTAGGACGGTCAAGAAGTCCTTAGGACGGTCAAGAAGTCCTTAGAACGGTCAAGAAGTCATTAGGACGGTCAAGAAGTCATTAGGACGCTTAAGAAGTCCTTAGGCCGGTCAAGAAGTCCTTAGGACGGTCAAGAAGTCTTTCGGACGGTCTTGAAGTTCTATGGACGGTCAAGAAGTCCATAGGACGGTCAAGATGTCCTAAGGACGGTCAAGAAGTCCCTAGGACGGTCAAGAGGTCCTATGGACGGTCAAGAGGTCCTATGGACGGTCAAGAAGTCCTTAGGACGGTCAAGAGGTCCTATGGACGGTCTAAAAGTCCTTAGGACGGTCAAGAAGTCCTCAGGACGGCCAAGAAGTCTTTAGGACGGTCATAAAGTCATTAGGACGGTCAAAAATCCTAAGGACGGTAAACAAGTCCTATGGACTGTCAAGAGGTCCTATGGATGGTCAAGAAGTCCTTAGGACGGTCTAGAAGTCCTTAGGACGGTCTAGAAGTACTTAGAACGGTCTTGAAGTTCTATGGACGGTCAAGAAGTACTTAGAACGGTCTTGAAGTTCTATGGACGGTCAAGAAGTCCTTAGGACGGTCAAGAAGTCTTAAGGACGGTCAAGAAGTCCTTAGGACGGTCAAGAAGTCCTTAGGACGGTCAAGAAGTCCTTAGGACGGTCAAGAGGTCCTATGGACGGTCAAGAAGTCCTAAGGACGGTCAAGAAGTCCTTAGGCCGGTCAAGAAGTACTTAGAACGGTCTTGAAGTTCTATGGACGGTCAAGAAGTCCTTAGGACGGTCAAGAAGTCTTAAGGACGGTCAAGAAGTCCTTAGGACGGTCAAGAAGTCCTTAGGACGGTCAAGAAGTCCTTAGGACGGTCAAGAAGTCCTTAGAACGGTCAAGAAGTCATTAGGGCGCTTAAGAAGTCCTTAGGCCGGTCAAGAGGTCCTATGGACGGTCAAGAAGTCCATAGGACGGTCAAGAAGTCCTTAGGACGGTCAAGAAGTCCTTAGGACGGTCAAGAAGTACTAAGAACGGTCTTAAAGTTCTATGGGCGGTCAAGAAGTCCTTAGGACGGTCAAGAAGTCCTCAGGACGGCCAAGAAGTCTTTAAGACGGTCATAAAGTCATTAGGACGGTCAAGAAATCCTAAGGACGGTAAACAAGTCCTATGGACTGTCAAGAGGTCCTATGGATGGTCAAGAAGTCCTTAGGACGGTCTAGAAGTCCTTAGGACGGTCTAGAAGTCCTTAGGACGGTCTAGAAGTACTTAGAACGGTCTTGAAGTTCTATGGACGGTCAAGAAGTCCTTAGGACGGTCAAGAAGTCTTAAGGACGGTCAAGAGGTCCTATGGACGGTCAAGAAGTCCTAAGGACGGTCAAGAAGTCATTAGGACGCTCAAGAAGTCCTTAGGCCGGTCAAGAAGTACTTAGACAGGTCTTGAAGTTCTATGGACGGTCAAGAAGTCCTTAGGACGGTCAAGAAGTCTTAAGGACGGTCAAGAAGTCCTTAGGACGGTCAAGAAGTCTCAAGGACGGTCAAGAAGTCCTTAGGACGGTCAAGAAGTCCTTAGAACGGTCAAGAAGTCATTAGGACGGTCAAGAAGTCATTAGGAGCCTTAAGAAGTCCTTAGGACGGTCAAGAGGTCCTATGGACGGTCAAGAAGTCTTAAGGACGGTCAAGAAGTCCTTAGGACGGTCAAGAAGTCCTTAGGACGGTCAAGAAGTCCTTAGGACGGTCAAGAGGTCCTATGGACGGTCAAGAAGTCCTAAGGACGGTCAAGAAGTCCTTAGGCCGGTCAAGAAGTACTTAGAACGGTCTTGAAGTTCTATGGACGGTCAAGAAGTCCTTAGGACGGTCAAGAAGTCTTAAGGACGGTCAAGAAGTCCTTAGGACGGTCAAGAAGTCCTTAGGACGGTCAAGAAGTCCTTAGGACGGTCAAGAAGTCCTTAGAACGGTCAAGAAGTCATTAGGGCGCTTAAGAAGTCCTTAGGCCGGTCAAGAGGTCCTATGGACGGTCAAGAAGTCCATAGGACGGTCAAGAAGTCCTTAGGACGGTCAAGAAGTCCTTAGGACGGTCAAGAAGTACTAAGAACGGTCTTAAAGTTCTATGGGCGGTCAAGAAGTCCTTAGGACGGTCAAGAAGTCCTCAGGACAGCCAAGAAGTCTTTAAGACGGTCATAAAGTCATTAGGACGGTCAAGAAATCCTAAGGACGGTAAACAAGTCCTATGGACTGTCAAGAGGTCCTATGGATGGTCAAGAAGTCCTTAGGACGGTCTAGAAGTCCTTAGGACGGTCTAGAAGTCCTTAGGACGGTCTAGAAGTACTTAGAACGGTCTTGAAGTTCTATGGACGGTCAAGAAGTCCTTAGGACGGTCAAGAAGTCTTAAGGACGGTCAAGAGGTCCTATGGACGGTCAAGAAGTCCTAAGGACGGTCAAGAAGTCATTAGGACGCTCAAGAAGTCCTTAGGCCGGTCAAGAAGTACTTAGACAGGTCTTGAAGTTCTATGGACGGTCAAGAAGTCCTTAGGACGGTCAAGAAGTCTTAAGGACGGTCAAGAAGTCCTTAGGACGGTCAAGAAGTCTTAAGGACGGTCAAGAAGTCCTTAGGACGGTCAAGAAGTCCTTAGAACGGTCAAGAAGTCATTAGGACGGTCAAGAAGTCATTAGGACGCTTATGAAGTCCTTAGGCCGGTCAAGAAGTCCTTAGGACGGTCAAGAAGTCTTTCGGACCGTCTTGAAGTTCTATGGACGGTCAAGAAGTCCATAGGACGGTCAAGATGTCCTAAGGACGGTCAAGAAGTCCCTAGGACGGTCAAGAGGTCCTATGGACGGTCAAGAGGTCCTATGGACGGTCAAGAAGTCCTTAGGACGGTCAAGAGGTCCTATGGACGGTCAAAAAGTCCTTAGGACGGTCAAGAAGTCCTCAGGACGGCCAAGAAGTCTTTAGGACGGTCATAAAGTCATTAGGACGGTCAAAAAATCCTAAGGACGGTAAACAAGTCCTATGGACTGTCAAGAGGTCCTATGGATGGTCAAGAAGTCCTTAGGACGGTCTAGAAGTCCTTAGGACGGTCTAGAAGTACTTAGAACGGTCTTGAAGTTCTATGGACGGTCAAGAAGTACTTAGAACGGTCTTGAAGTTCTATGGACGGTCAAGAAGTCCTTAGGACGGTCAAGAAGTCTTAAGGACGGTCAAGAAGTCCTTAGGACGGTCAAGAAGTCCTTAGGACGGTCAAGAAGTCCTTAGGACGGTCAAGAGGTCCTATGGACGGTCAAGAAGTCCTAAGGACGGTCAAGAAGTCCTTAGGCCGGTCAAGAAGTACTTAGAACGGTCTTGAAGTTCTATGGACGGTCAAGAAGTCCTTAGGACGATCAAGAAGTCTTAAGGACGGTCAAGAAGTCCTTAGGACGGTCAAGAAGTCCTTAGGACGGTCAAGAAGTCCTTAGGACGGTCAAGAAGTCCTTAGAACGGTCAAGAAGTCATTAGGACGGTCAAGAAGTCATTAGGACGCTTAAGAAGTCCTTAGGCCGGTCAAGAAGTCCTTAGGACGGTCAAGAAGTCTTTCGGACGGTCTTGAAGTTCTATGGACGGTCAAGAAGTCCATAGGACGGTCAAGATGTCCTAAGGACGGTCAAGAAGTCCCTAGGACGGTCAAGAGGTCCTATGGACGGTCAAGAGGTCCTATGGACGGTCAAGAAGTCCTTAGGACGGTCAAGAGGTCCTATGGACGGTCAAAAAGTCCTTAGGACGGTCAAGAAGTCCTCAGGACGGCCAAGAAGTCTTTAGGACGGTCATAAAGTCATTAGGACGGTCAAAAAATCCTAAGGACGGTAAACAAGTCCTATGGACTGTCAAGAGGTCCTTTGGATGGTCAAGAAGTCCTTAGGACGGTCTAGAAGTCCTTAGGACGGTCTAGAAGTACTTAGAACGGTCTTGAAGTTCTATGGACGGTCAAGAAGTACTTAGAACGTTCTTGAAGTTCTATGGACGGTCAAGAAGTCCTTAGGACGGTCAAGAAGTCTTAAGGACGGTCAAGAAGTCCTTAGGACGGTCAAGAAGTCCTTAGGACGGTCAAGAAGTCCTTAGGACGGTCAAGAGGTCCTATGGACGGTCAAGAAGTCCTAAGGACGGTCAAGAAGTCATTAGCACGCTTAAGAAGTCCTTAGCCCGGTCAAGAAGTCCTTAGGACGGTCAAGAAGTCTTTCGGACGGTCTTGAAGTTCTATGGACGGTCAAGAAGTCCATAGGACGGTCAAGATGTCCTAAGGACGGTCAAGAAGTCCCTAGGACGGTCAAGAGGTCCTATGGACGGTCAAGAGGTCCTATGGACGGTCAAGAAGTCCTTAGGACGGTCAAGAGGTCCTATGGACGGTCAAAAAGTCCTTAGGACGGTCTTGAAGTTCTATGGACGGTCAAGAGGTCCTATGGACGGTCAAAAAGTCATTAGGACGGTCAAGAAAATTTAAGGACGGTAAACAAGTCCTATGGACTGTCAAGAGGTCCTATGGATGGTCAAGAAGTCCTTAGGACGGTCTAGAAGTCCTTAGGACGGTCTTGAAGTACTAAGAACGGTCTTGAAGTTCTATGGACTGTCAAGAAGTACTTAGAACGGTCTTGAAGTTCTATGGACGGTCAAGAAGTCCTTAGGATGGTCAAGAAGTCTTAAGGACGGTCAAGAAGTCCTTAGGACGGTCAAAAAATCCTAAGGACGGTAAACAAGTCCTATGGACTGTCAAGAGGTCCTATGGATGGTCAAGAAGTCCTTAGGACGGTCTAGAAGTCCTTAGGACGGTCTAGAAGTACTTAGAACGGTCTTAAAGTTCTATGGACGGTCAAGAAGTACTTAGAACGGTCTTGAAGTTCTATGGACGGTCAAGAAGTCCTTAGGACGGTCAAGAAGTCTTAAGGACGGTCAAGAAGTCCTTAGGACGGTCAAGAAGTCCTTAGGACGGTCAAGAAGTCCTTAGGACGGTCAAGAAGTCCTTAGGACGGTCAAGAGGTCCTATGGACGGTCAAGAAGTCCTAAGGACGGTCAAGAAGTCATTAGCACGCTTAAGAAGTCCTTAGCCCGGTCAAGAAGTCCTTAGGACGGTCAAGAAGTCCATAGGACGGTCAAGATGTCCTAAGGACGGTCAAGAAGTCCCTAGGACGGTCAAGAGGTCCTATGGACGGTCAAGAGGTCCTATGGACGGTCAAGAGGTCCTATGGACGGTCAAAAAGTCCTTAGGACGGTCTTGAAGTTCTATGGACGGTCAAGAGGTCCTATGGACGGTCAAAAAGTCATTAGGACGGTCAAGAAAATTTAAGGACGGTAAACAAGTCCTATGGACTGTCAAGAGGTCCTATGGATGGTCAAGAAGTCCTTAGGACGGTCTAGAAGTCCTTAGGACGGTCTTGAAGTACTAAGAACGGTCTTGAAGTTCTATGGACTGTCAAGAAGTACTTAGAACGGTCTTGAAGTTCTATGGACGGTCAAGAAGTCCTTAGGACGGTCAAGAAGTCTTTCGGACGGTCTTGAAGTTCTATGGACGGTCAAGAAGTCCATAGGACGGTCAAGATGTCCTAAGGACGGTCAAGAAGTCCCTAGGACGGTCAAGAGGTCCTATGGACGGTCAAGAGGTCCTGTGGACGGTCAACAAGTCCTTAGGACGGTCAAGAGGTCCTATGGACGGTCAAAAAGTCCTTAGGACGGTCAAGAAGTCCTCAGGACGGCCAAGAAGTCTTTAGGACGGTCATAAAGTCATTAGGACGGTCAAGAAGTCTTAAGGACGGTCAAGAAGTCCTTAGGACGGTCAAGAAGTCCTTAGGACGGTCAAGAAGTCCTTAGAACGGTCAAGAGGTCCTATGGACGGTCAAGAAGTCCTAAGGACGGTCAAGAAGTCATTAGGACGCTTAAGATGTCCTTAGGCCGGTCATGAAGTCCTTAGGACGGTCAAGAAGTCTTTCGGACGGTCTTGAAGTTCTATGGACGGTCAAGAAGTCCATAGGACGGTCAAGATGTCCCTAGGACGGTCAAGAAGTCCCTAGGACGGTCAAGAGGTCCTATGGACGGTCAAGAGGTCTTATGGACGGTCAAGAAGTCCTTAGGACGGTCAAGAGGTCCTATGGACGGTCAAAAAGTCCTTAGGACGGTCAAGAAGTCCTCAGGACGGCCAAGAAGTCTTTAGGACGGTCATAAAGTCATTAGGACGGTCAAGAAAATTTAAGGACGGTAAACAAGTCCTATGGACTGTCAAGAGGTCCTATGGATGGTCAAGAAGTCCTTAGGACCGTCTAGAAGTCCTTAGGACGGTCTAGAAGTACTTAGAACGGTCTTGAAGTTCTTTGGACGGTCAAGAAGTCCTTAGGACGGTCAAGAAGTCTTAAGGACGGTCAAGAGGTCCTATGGACGGTCAAGAAGTCCTAAGGACGGTCAAGAAGTCATTAGGACGCTCAAGAAGTCCTAAGGCCGGTCAAGAAGTACTTAGAACGGTCTTGAAGTTCTATGGACGGTCAAGAAGTCCTTAGGACGGTCAAGAAGTCTTAAGGACGGTCAAGAAGTCCTTAGGACGGTCAAGAAGTCCTTAGGACGGTCAAGAAGTCCTTAGGACGGTCAAGAGGTCCTATGGACGGTCAAGAAGTCATTAGGACGCTTAAGATGTCCTTAGGCCGGTCATGAAGTCCTTAGGACGGTCAAGAAGTCTTTCGGACGGTCTTGAAGTTCTATGGACGGTCAAGAAGTCCATAGGACGGTCAAGATGTCCCTAGGACGGTCAAGAAGTCCCTTGGACGGTCAAGAGGTCCTATGGACGGTCAAGAGGTCTTATGGACGGTCAAGAAGTCCTTAGGACGGTCAAGAGGTCCTATGGATGGTCAAGAAGTCCTTAGGACGGTCTAGAAGTCCTTAGGACGGTCTAGAAGTACTTAGAACGGTCTTGAAGTTCTATGGACTGTCAAGAAGTACTTAGAACGGTCTTGAAGTTCTATGGACGGTCAAGAAGTCCTTAGGACGGTCAAGAAGTCTTAAGGACGGTCAAGAAGTCCTTAGGACGGTCAAGAAGTCCTTAGGACGGTCAAGAAGTCCTTAGAACGGTCAAGAGGTCCTATGGACGGTCAAGAAGTCCTAAGGACGGTCAAGAAGTCATTAGGACGCTTAAGATGTCCTTAGGCCGGTCATGAAGTCCTTAGGACGGTCAAGAAGTCTTTCGGACGGTCTTGAAGTTCTATGGACGGTCAAGAAGTCCATAGGACGGTCAAGATGTCCCTAGGACGGTCAAGAAGTCCCTAGGACGGTCAAGAGGTCCTATGGACGGTCAAGAGGTCTTATGGACGGTCAAGAAGTCCTTAGGACGGTCAAGAGGTCCTATGGACGGTCAAAAAGTCCTTAGGACGGTCAAGAAGTCCTCAGGACGGCCAAGAAGTCTTTAGGACGGTCATAAAGTCATTAGGACGGTCAAGAAAATTTAAGGACGGTAAACAAGTCCTATGGACTGTCAAGAGGTCCTTTGGATGGTCAAGAAGTCCTTAGGACCGTCTAGAAGTCCTAAGGACGGTCTAGAAGTACTTAGAACGGTCTTGAAGTTCTTTGGACGGTCAAGAAGTCCTTAGGACGGTCAAGAAGTCTTAAGGACGGTCAAGAGGTCCTATGGACGGTCAAGAAGTCCTAAGGACGGTCAAGAAGTCATTAGGACGCTCAAGAAGTCCTAAGGCCGGTCAAGAAGTACTTAGAACGGTCTTGAAGTTCTATGGACGGTCAAGAAGTCCTTAGGACGGTCAAGAAGTCTTAAGGACGGTCAAGAAGTCCTTAGGACGGTCAAGAAGTCCTTAGGACGGTCAAGAAGTCCTTAGGACGGTCAAGAGGTCCTATGAACGGTCAAGAAGTCCTAAGGACGGTCAAGAAGTCATTAGGACGCTTAAGATGTCCTTAGGCCGGTCATGAAGTCCTTAGGACGGTCAAGAAGTCTTTCGGACGGTCTTGAAGTTCTATGGACGGTCAAGAAGTCCATAGGACGGTCAAGATGTCCCTAGGACGGTCAAGAAGTCCCTTGGACGGTCAAGAGGTCCTATGGACGGTCAAGAGGTCTTATGGACGGTCAAGAAGTCCTTAGGACGGTCAAGAGGTCCTATGGATGGTCAAGAAGTCCTTAGGACGGTCTAGAAGTCCTTAGGACGGTCTAGAAGTACTTAGAACGGTCTTGAAGTTCTATGGACTGTCAAGAAGTACTTAGAACGGTCTTGAAGTTCTATGGACGGTCAAGAAGTCCTTAGGACGGTCAAGAAGTCTTAAGGACGGTCAAGAAGTCCTTAGGACGGTCAAGAAGTCCTTAGGACGGTCAAGAAGTCCCTAGAACGGTCAAGAGGTCCTATGGACGGTCAAGAAGTCCTAAGGACGGTCAAGAAGTCATTAGGACGCTTAAGATGTCCTTAGGCCGGTCATGAAGTCCTTAGGACGGTCAAGAAGTCTTTCGGACGGTCTTGAAGTTCTATGGACGGTCAAGAAGTCCATAGGACGGTCAAGATGTCCCTAGGACGGTCAAGAAGTCCCTAGGACGGTCAAGAGGTCCTATGGACGGTCAAGAGGTCTTATGGACGGTCAAGAAGTCCTTAGGACGGTCAAGAGGTCCTATGGACGGTCAAAAAGTCCTTAGGACGGTCAAGAAGTCCTCAGGACGGCCAAGAAGTCTTTAGGACGGTCATAAAGTCATTAGGACGGTCAAGAAAATTTAAGGACGGTAAACAAGTCCTATGGACTGTCAAGAGGTCCTTTGGATGGTCAAGAAGTCCTTAGGACCGTCTAGAAGTCCTTAGGACGGTCTAGAAGTACTTAGAACGGTCTTGAAGTTCTTTGGACGGTCAAGAAGTCCTTAGGACGGTCAAGAAGTCTTAAGGACGGTCAAGAGGTCCTATGGACGGTCAAAAAGTCCTAAGGACGGTCAAGAAGTCATTAGGACGCTCAAGAAGTCCTAAGGCCGGTCAAGAAGTACTTAGAACGGTCTTGAAGTTCTATGGACGGTCAAGAAGTCCTTAGGACGGTCAAGAAGTCTTAAGGACGGTCAAGAAGTCCTTAGGACGGTCAAGAAGTCCTTAGGACGGTCAAGAAGTCCTTAGGACGGTCAAGAGGTCCTATGGACGGTCAAGAAGTCCTAAGGACGGTCAAGAAGTCATTAGGACGCTAAAGAAGTCTTTAGGCCGGTCAAGAAGTCCATAGGACGGTCAAGAAGTCTTTCGGACGGTCTTGAAAATCTATGGACGGTCAAGAAGTCCATAGGACGGTCAAGAAGTCCCTAGGACGGTCAAGAGGTTCTATGGACGGTCAAGAAGTCCTTAGGACGGTCAAGAAGTCCTCAGGACGGCCAAGAAGTCTTAAGGACGGTCATAAAGTCATTAGGACGGTCAAGAAGTCCTTAGGACGGTCAAGAATTCTTTAGGACGGTCATAAAGTCATTAGGACGGTCAAGAAGTCCTTAGGACGGTCAAGAAGTCCTTATGATGGTCAAGAAGTCCTTAGGACGGTCAAGAAGTCCTTAGGACGGTCAAGAAGTCCTTAAGACGGTCAAGATGCCCTAAGGACGGTCAAGAAGTCCTTAGGACGATCAAGTGGTCCTATGGACGGTCATACAGTCCTTAGGACGGTCAAGAAGTCCTTAGGACGGTCAAGAAGTCTTTAGGACGGTCAAGAAGTCCTTAGGTAGGTCAAGAAGTCCTTAGGACGGTCAAGAAGTCCTTAGGACGGTCAAGAAGTCCTTAGGACGGTCAAGAAATCCTTAGGACGGTCAAGAGGTCCTTAGGACGGTCAAGAAGTCTTTAGGACGGTCTAGAAGTCCTTAGGACGGTCAAGAAGTGCTTAGGACGGTCAAGAGGTCCTATGGACGGTCAAGAAGTCTTTAGGACGGTCAAGTAGTCATTAGGACGGTCAAGAAGTCCTTAGGACGGTCAAGAAGTCCATAGGACGGTCAAGATGTCCCAAGGACGGTCAAGAAGTCCCTAGGACGGTCAAGAGGTCCTATGGACGGTCAAGAGGTCCTATGGACGGTCAAGAAGTCCTTAGGACGGTCAAGAGGTCCTATGGACGGTCAAAAAGTCCTTAGGACGGTCAAGAAGTCCTCAGGACGGCCAAGAAGTCTTTAGGACGGTCATAAAGTCATTAGGACGGTCAAGAAAATTTAAGGACGGTAAACAAGTCCTATGGACTGTCAAGAGGTCCTATGGATGGTCAAGAAGTCCTTAGGACCGTCTAGAAGTCCTTAGGACGGTCTAGAAGTACTTAGAACGGTCTTGAAGTTCTTTGGACGGTCAAGAAGTCCTTAGGACGGTCATGAAGTCTTAAGGACGGTCAAGAGGTCCTATGGACGGTCAAGAAGTCCTAAGGACGGTCAAGAAGTCATTAGGACGCTCAAGAAGTCCTATGGCCGGTCAAGAAGTACTTAGAACGGTCTTGAAGTTCTATGGACGGTCAAGAAGTCCTTAGGACGGTCAAGAAGTCTTAAGGACGGTCAAAAAGTCCTTAGGACGGTCAAGAAGTCCTTAGGACGGTCAAGAGGTCCTATGGACGGTCAAGAAGTCTTTAGGACGGTCAAGTAGTCCTAAGGACGGTCAAGAAGTCATTAGGACGCTAAAGAAGTCTTTAGGCCGGTCAAGAAGTCCATAGGACGGTCAAGAAGTCTTTCGGACGGTCTTGAAGTTCTATGGACGGTCAAGAAGTCCATAGGACGGTCAAGATGTCCTAAGGACGGTCAAGAAGTCCCTAGGACGGTCAAGAGGTCCTATGGACGGTCAAGAAGTCCTTAGGACGGTCAAGAAGTCCTCAGGACGGCCAAGAAGTCCCTAGGACGGTCAAGAGGTCCTATGGACGGTCAAGAAGTCCTTAGGACGGTCAAGAAGTCCTCAGGACCGCCAAGAAGTCTTTAGGACGGTCATAAAGTCATTAGGACGGTCAAGAAGTCCTTAGGACGGTCAAGAAGTCCTATGGACGGTCAAAAAGTCCTTAGGACGGTCAAGAAGTCCTCAGGACGGCCAAGAAGTCTTTAGGACGGTCATAAAGTCATTAGGACGGTCAAGAAAATTTAAGGACGGTAAACAAGTCCTATGGACTGTCAAGAGGTCCTATGGATGGTCAAGAAGTCCTTAGGACCGTCTAGAAGTCCTTAGGACGGTCTAGAAGTACTTAGAACGGTCTTGAAGTTCTTTGGACGGTCAAGAAGTCCTTAGGACGGTCAAGAAGTCCTTAGGACGGTCAAGATGCCCTAAGGACGGTCAAGAAGTCCTTAGGACGATCAAGTGGTCCTATGGACGGTCATACAGTCCTTAGGACGGTCAAGAAGTCCTTAGGACGGTCAAGAAGTCTTTAGGACGGTCAAGAAGTCCTTAGGACGGTCAAGAAGTCCTTAGGACGGTCAAGAAATCCTTAGGACGGTCAAGAGGTCCTTAGGACGGTCAAGAAGTCTTTAGGACGGTCTAGAAGTCCTTAGGACGGTCAAGAAGTCCTTAGGACGGTCAAGAAGTCCTTAGGACGGTCAAGAAGTCCTTAGGACGGTCAAGAAGTCCTCAGGACGGCCAAGAAGTCCCTAGGACGGTCAAGAGGTCCTATGGACGGTCAAGAAGTCCTTAGGACGGTCAAGAAGTCCTCAGGACCGCCAAGAAGTCTTTAGGACGGTCATAAAGTCATTAGGACGGTCAAGAAGTCCTTAGGACGGTCAAGAAGTCCTATGGACGGTCAAGAAGTCCTTAGGACGGTCAAGAAGTCCTTAGGACGGTCAAGAAGTCCTCAGGACGGCCAAGAAGTCCCTAGGACGGTCAAGAGGTCCTATGGACGGTCAAGAAGTCCTTAGGACGGTCAAGAAGTCCTCAGGACCGCCAAGAAGTCTTTAGGACGGTCATAAAGTCCTTAGGACGGTCAAGAAGTCCTCAGGACGGCCAAGAAGTCTTTAGGACGGTCATAAAGTCATTAGGACGGTCAAGAAAATTTAAGGACGGTAAACAAGTCCTATGGACTGTCAAGAGGTCCTATGGATGGTCAAGAAGTCCTTAGGACCGTCTAGAAGTCCTTAGGACGGTCTAGAAGTACTTAGAACGGTCTTGAAGTTCTTTGGACGGTCAAGAAGTCCTTAGGACGGTCAAGAAGTCCTTAGGACGGTCAAGATGCCCTAAGGACGGTCAAGAAGTCCTTAGGACGATCAAGTGGTCCTATGGACGGTCATACAGTCCTTAGGACGGTCAAGAAGTCCTTAGGACGGTCAAGAAGTCTTTAGGACGGTCAAGAAGTCCTTAGGACGGTCAAGAAGTCCTTAGGACGGTCAAGAAATCCTTAGGACGGTCAAGAGGTCCTTAGGACGGTCAAGAAGTCTTTAGGACGGTCTAGAAGTCCTTAGGACGGTCAAGAAGTCCTTAGGACGGTCAAGAAGTCCTTAGGACGGTCAAGAAGTCTTTAGGACGGTCAAGAAGTCCTTAGGACGGTCAAGAAGTCCTTAGGACGGTCAAGAAATCCTTAGGACGGTCAAGAGGTCCTTAGGACGGTCAAGATGTCCTAAGGACGGTCAAGAAGTCCCTAGGACGGTCAAGAGGTCCTATGGACGGTCAAGAAGTCCTTAGGACGGTCAAGAAGTCCTCAGGACGGCCAAGAAGTCCCTAGGACGGTCAAGAAGTCCTTAGGACGGTCAAGAAGTCCATAGGACGGTCAAGATGTCCCAAGGACGGTCAAGAAGTCCCTAGGACGGTCAAGAGGTCCTATGGACGGTCAAGAGGTCCTATGGACGGTCAAGAAGTCCTTAGGACGGTCAAGAGGTCCTATGGACGGTCAAAAAGTCCTTAGGACGGTCAAGAAGTCCTCAGGACGGCCAAAAAACTTTAGGACGGTCATCAAGTCATTAGGACGGTCAAGAAAATTTAAGGACGGTAAACAAATCCTATGGACTGTCAAGAAGTCCTTAGGACGGTCAAGAAGTCCTTAGGACGGTCAAGAAGTCCTTAGGACGGTCAAGAAGTACTTAGAACGGTCTTGAAGTTCTTTGGACGGTCAAGATGTCCTAAGGACGGTCAAGAAGTCTTAAGGACGGTCAAGAGGTCCTTTGGACGGTCAAGAAGTCCTAAGGACGGTCAAGAAGTCATTAGGACGCTCAAGAAGTCCTAAGGCCGGTCAAGAAGTACTTAGAACGGTCTTGAAGTTCTATGGACGGTCAAGAAGTCCTTAGGACGGTCAAGAAGTCTTAAGGACGGTCAAGAAGTCCTTAGGACGGTCAAGAAGTCCTTAGGACGGTCAAGAAGTCCTTAGGACGGTCAAGAGGTCCTATGGACGGTCAAGAAGTCCTAAGGACGGTCAAGAAGTCATTAGGACGCTAAAGAAGTCTTTAGGCCGGTCAAGAAGTCCATAGGACGGTCAAGAAGTCTTTCGGACGGTCTTGAAGTGCTATGGACGGTCAAGAAGTCCATAGGACGGTCAAGATGTCCTAAGGACGGTCAAGAAGTCCCTAGGACGGTCAAGAGGTCCTATGGACGGTCAAGAAGTCCTTAGGACGGTCAAGAAGTCCTCAGGACGGCCAAGAAGTCTTTAGGACGGTCATAAAGTCATTAGGACGGTCAAGAAGTCCTTAGGACGGTCAAGAATTCTTTAGGACGGTCATAAAGTCATTAGGACGGTCAAGAAGTCCTTAGGACGGTCAAGAAGTCCTTAGGACGGTCAAGAAGTCCTTAGGACGGTCAAGAAGTCCTTAGGACGGTCAAGAAGTCCTTAGGACGGTCAAGATGCCCTAAGGAGGGTCAAGAAGTCCTTAGGACGATAAAGTGGTCCTATGGACGGTCATACAGTCCTTAGGACGGTCAAGAAGTCCTTAGGACGGTCAAGAAGTCCTTAGGACGGTCAAGAAGTCCTTAGGACGGTCATACAGTCCTTAGGACGGTCAAGAAGTCCTTAGGACGGTCAAGAAGTCCTTAGGACGGTCAAGAAGTCTTTAGGACGGTCAAGAAGTCCTTAGGACGGTCAAGAAGTCCTTAGGACGGTCAAGAAATCCTTAGGACGGTCAAGAGGTCCTTAGGACGGTCAAGAAGTCTTTAGGACGGTCTAGAAGTCCTTAGGACGGTCAAGAAGTCCTTAGGACGGTCAAGAGGTCCTATGGACGGTCAAGAAGTCTTTAGGACGGTCAAGTAGTCATTAGGACGGTCAAGAAGTCCTTAGGACGGTCAAGAAGTCCATAGGACGGTCAAGATGTCCCAAGGACGGTCAAGAAGTCCCTAGGACGGTCAAGAGGTCCTATGGACGGTCAAGAGGTCCTATGGACGGTCAAGAAGTCCTTAGGACGGTCAAGAGGTCCTATGGACGGTCAAAAAGTCCTTAGGACGGTCAAGAAGTCCTCAGGACGGCCAAGAAAACTTTAGGACGGTCATCAAGTCATTAGGACGGTCAAGAAAATTTAAGGACGGTAAACAAATCCTATGGACTGTCAAGAGGTCCTATGGATGGTCAAGAAGTCCTTAGGATCGTCTAGAAGTCCTTAGGACGGTCTAGAAGTACTTAGAACGGTCTTGAAGTTCTTTGGACGGTCAAGAAGTCCTTAGGACGGTCAAGAAGTCTTAAGGACGGTCAAGAGGTCCTATGGACGGTCAAGAAGTCCTAAGGACGGTCAAGAAGTCATTAGGACGCTCAAGAAGTCCTAAGGCCGGTCAAGAAGTCCATAGGACGGTCAAGAAGTCTTTCGGACGGTCTTGAAGTTCTATGGACGGTCAAGAAGTCCATAGGACGGTCAAGATGTCCTAAGGACGGTCAAGAAGTCCCTAGGACGGTCAAGAGGTCCTATGGACGGTCAAGAAGTCCTTAGGACGGTCAAGAAGTCCTCAGGACGGCCAAGAAGTCTTTAGGACGGTCATAAAGTCATTAGGACGGTCAAGAAGTCCTTAGGACGGTCAAGAATTCTTTAGGACGGTCATAAAGTCATTAGGACGGTCTAGAAGTCCTTAGGACGGTCAAGAAGTCCTTAGGACGGTCAAGAAGTCCTTAGGACGGTCAAGAAGTCCTTAGGACGGTCAAGAAGTCCTTAGGACGGTCAAGATGCCCTAAGGACGGTCAAGAAGTCCTTAGGACGATCAAGTGGTCCTATGGACGGTCATACAGTCCTTAGGACGGTCAAGAAGTCCTTAGGACGGTCAAGAAGTCCTTAGGACGGTCAAGAAGTCCTTAGGACGGTCAAGAAGTCTTTAGGACGGTCAAGAAATCCTTAGGACGGTCAAGAAGTCCTTAGGACGGTCAAGAAGTCCTTAGGACGGTCAAGAAGTCCTTAGGACGGTCAAGAAATCCTTAGGACGGTCAAGAGGTCCTTAGGACGGTCAAGAAGTCTTTAGGACGGTCTAGAAGTCCTTAGGACGGTCAAGAAGTCCTTAGGACGGTCAAGAGGTCCTATGGACGGTCAAGAAGTCTTTAGGACGGTCAAGTAGTCATTATGACGGTCAAGAAGTCCTTAGGACGGTCAAGAAGTCTTTAGGACGGTCAAGTAGTCCTTAGGACGGTCAAGAAGTCCTTAGGACGGTCAAGAAGTCATTAGGACGGTCAAGGAGTCCTTAGGACGGTCAAGGAGTACTGAGGACGGTCTAGATGTCCTATGGACGGTCAAGAAGTCCTTAGGACGGTCAAGAAGTCCTATGGACGGTCAAGAAGTCCTATGGACTGTCGAGAAGTCCTTAGGACGGCCAAGAAGTCTTTAGGACGGTCAAGTAGTCATTAGGACGGTCAAGAAATCCTTAGGACGGTCTAGAAGTACTTAGAACGGTCTTGAAGTTCTATGGACGGTCAAGAAGTCCTTAGGACGGTCAAGAAGTCTTAAGGACGGTCAAGAGGTCCTTTGGACGGTCAAGAAGTCCTAAGGACGGTCAAGAAGTCATTAGAACGCTCAAGAAGTCCTTAGGACGGTCAAGAAGTCCTTAGGACGGTCAAGTAGTTATTAGGACGGTTTAGAAATCCTTAGGACGGTCAAGAAGTCTTTAGGACGGTCAAGTAGTCATTAGGACGGTCAAGAAGTCCTTAGGACGGTCAAGAAGTCTTTAGGACGGTCAAGTAGTCCTTAGGACGGTCAAGAAGTCCTTAGGACGGTCAAGAAGTCATTAGGACGGTCAAGAAGACCTTAGGACGGTCAAGAAGTCCTTAGGACGGTCAAGAAGTCCTTAGGACGGTCAAGAAGTCCTAAGGACGGTCAAGAGGTCCTATGGACTGTCAAGAAGTCCTAAGGACGGTCAAGAAGTCATTAGGACGCTCAAGAAGTCCTTAGGACGGTCAAGAAGTCCTTAGTACGGTCAAGAAGTCTTTAGGACGGTCAAGAAATCCTTAGGACGGTCAAGAAGTCTTTAGGACGGTCAAGAAGTCTTTAGGACGGTCAAGAAGTACTCAGGACGGTCTTGAAGTTCTATGGACGGTCAAGAAGTCCTTAGGACGGTCAAGAAGTCCTTAGGATGGTCAAGAAGTCCTAAGGACGGTCAAGAAGTCCTTAGGACGGTCAAGAAGTCTTTAGGACGGTCTAGAAGTCCTTAGAACGGTCAAGAAGTCCTTAGGACGGTCAAGAATTTCTTTGAACGGTCAAGAAGTCCTTAGGACGGTCAAGAAGTCCTTAGGACGGTCAAGAAGTCCTTAGGACGGTCAAGAAGTCCTTAGGACGGTCAAGAAGTCCTTAGGACGGTCAAGAGGTCCTATGGACGGTCAAGAAGTACTTAGAACGGTCTTAAAGTCATTAGGACGGTCAAGAAAATTTAAGGACGGTAAACAAATCCTATGGACTGTCAATAGGTCCTATGGATGGTAAAGAAGTCCTTAGGATCGTCTAGAAGTACTTAGAACGGTCTTGAAGTTCTTTGGACGGTCAAGAAGTCCTTAGGACGGTCAAGAAGTCTTAAGGACGGTCAAGAGGTCCTATGGACGGTCAAGAAGTCCTAAGGACGGTCAAGAAGTCATTAGGACGCTCAAGAAGTCCTTAGGCCGGTCAAGAAGTACTTAGAACGGTCTTGAAGTTCTATGGACGGTCAAGAAGTCCTTAGGACGGTCAAGAAGTCTTAAGGACGGTCAAGAAGTCCTTAGGACGGTCAAGAAGTCCTTAGGACGGTCAAGAAGTCCTTAGGACGGTCAAGAGGTCCTATGGACGGTCAAGAAGTCCTAAGGACGGTCAAGAAGTCATTAGGACGCTAAAGAAGTCTTTAGGCCGGTCAAGAAGTCCATAGGACGGTCAAGAAGTCTTTCGGACGGTCTTGAAGTTCTATGGACGGTCAAGAAGTCCATAGGACGGTCAAGATGTCCTAAGGACGGTCAAGAAGTCCCTAGGACGGTCAAGAGGTCCTATGGACGGTCAAGAAGTCCTTAGGACGGTCAAGAAGTCCTCAGGACGGCCAAGAAGTCTTTAGGACGGTCATAAAGTCATTAGGACGGTCAAGAAGTCCTTAGGACGGTCAAGAATTCTTTAGGACGGTCATAAAGTCATTAGGACGGTCAAGAAGTCCTTAGGACGGTCAAGAAGTCCTTAGGACGGTCAAGAAGTCCTTAGGACGGTCAAGAAGTCCTTAGGACGGTCAAGAAGTCCTTAGGACGGTCAAGATGCCCTAAGGACGGTCAAGAAGTCCTTAGGACGATCAAGTGGTCCTATGGACGGTCATACAGTCCTTAGGACGGTCAAGAAGTCCTTAGGACGGTCAAGAAGTCCTTAGGACGGTCAAGAAGTCCTTAGGACGGTCAAGAAGTCTTTAGGACGGTCAAGAAATCCTTAGGACGGTCAAGAAGTCCTTAGGACGGTCAAGAAGTCCTTAGGACGGTCAAGAAGTCCTTAGGACGGTCAAGAAATCCTTAGGACGGTCAAGAGGTCCTTAGGACGGTCAAGAAGTCTTTAGGACGGTCTAGAAGTCCTTAGGACGGTCAAGAAGTCCTTAGGACGGTCAAGAGGTCCTATGGACGGTCAAGAAGTCTTTAGGACGGTCAAGTAGTCATTATGACGGTCAAGAAGTCCTTAGGACGGTCAAGAAGTCTTTAGGACGGTCAAGTAGTCCTTAGGACGGTCAAGAAGTCCTTAGGACGGTCAAGAAGTCATTAGGACGGTCAAGGAGTCCTTAGGACGGTCAAGGAGTACTGAGGACGGTCTAGATGTCCTATGGACGGTCAAGAAGTCCTTAGGACGGTCAAGAAGTCCTATGGACGGTCAAGAAGTCCTATGGACTGTCGAGAAGTTCTTAGGACGGCCAAGAAGTCTTTAGGACGGTCAAGTTGTCATTAGGACGGTCAAGAAATCCTTAGGACGGTCTAGAAGTACTTAGAACGGTCTTGAAGTTCTATGGACGGTCAAGAAGTCCTTAGGACGGTCAAGAAGTCTTAAGGACGGTCAAGAGGTCCTTTGGACGGTCAAGAAGTCCTAAGGACGGTCAAGAAGTCATTAGAACGCTCAAGAAGTCCTTAGGACGGTCAAGAAGTCCTTAGGACGGTCAAGTAGTTATTAGGACGGTTTAGAAATCCTTAGGACGGTCAAGAAGTCTTTAGGACGGTCAAGTAGTCATTAGGACGGTCAAGAAGTCCTTAGGACTGTCAAGAAGTCTTTAGGACGGTCAAGTAGTCCTTAGGACGGTCAAGAAGTCCTTAGGACGGTCAAGAAGTCATTAGGACGGTCAAGAAGACCTAAAGACGGTCAAGAAGTCCTTAGGACGGTCAAGAAGTCCTTAGGACGGTCAAGAAGTCCTAAGGACGGTCAAGAGGTCCTATGGACTGTCAAGAAGTCCTAAGGACGGTCAAGAAGTCATTAGGACGCTCAAGAAGTCCTTAGGACGGTCAAGAAGTCCTTAGTACGGTCAAGAAGTCTTTAGGACGGTCAAGAAATCCTTAGGACGGTCAAGAAGTCTTTAGGACGGTCAAGAAGTCTTTAGGACGGTCAAGAAGTACTCAGGACGGTCTTGAAGTTCTATGGACGGTCAAGAAGTCCTTAGGACGGTCAAGAAGTCCTTAGGATGGTCAAGAAGTCCTAAGGACGGTCAAGAAGTCCTTAGGACGGTCAAGAAGTCTTTAGGACGGTCTAGAAGTCCTTAGAACGGTCAAGAAGTCCTTAGGACGGTCAAGAATTTCTTTGAACGGTCAAGAAGTCCTTAGGACGGTCAAGAAGTCCTTAGGACGGTCAAGAAGTCCTTAGGACGGTCAAGAAGTCCTTAGGACGGTCAAGAAGTCCTTAGGACGGTCAAGAAGTCCTTAGGACGGTCAAGAGGTCCTATGGACGGTCAAGAAGTACTTAGAACGGTCTTAAAGTTCTATGGACGGTCAAGAAGTCCTTAGGACGGTCAAGAAGTCCTTAGGACGGTCAAGAAGTCCTTAGGACGGTCAAGAAGTCCTTAGGACGGTCAAGATGCCCTAAGGACGGTCAAGAAGTCCTTAGGACGATCAAGTGGTCCTATGGACGGTCATACAGTCCTTAGGACGGTCAAGAAGTCCTTAGGACGGTCAAGAAGTCTTTAGGACGGTCAAGAAGTCCTTAGGACGGTCAAGAAGTACTTAGGACGGTCAAGAAATCCTTAGGACGGTCAAGAGGTCCTTAGGACGGTCAAGAAGTCTTTAGGACGGTCTAGAAGTCCTTAGGAGGGTCAAGAAGTCCTTAGGACGGTCAAGAGGTCCTATGGACGGTCAAGAAGTCTTTAGGACGGTCAAGTAGTCATTATGACGGTCAAGAAGTCCTAAGGACGGTCAAGAAGTCTTTAGGACGGTCAAGTAGTCCTTAGGACGGTCAAGAAGTCCTTAGGACGGTCAAGAAGTCATTAGGACGGTCAAGGAGTCCTTAGGACGGTCAAGGAGTACTGAGGACGGTCTAGATGTCCTATGGACGGTCAAGAAGTCCTTAGGACGGTCAAGAAGTCCTATGGACGGTCAAGAAGTCCTATGGACTGTCGAGAAGTCCTTAGGACGGCCAAGAAGTCTTTAGGACGGTCAAGTAGTCATTAGGACGGCCAAGAAATCCTTAGGACGGTCTAGAAGTACTTAGAACGGTCTTGAAGTTCTATGGACGGTCAAGAAGTCCTTAGGACGGTCAAGAAGTCTTAAGGACGGTCAAGAGGTCCTATGGACGGTCAAGAAGTCCTTAGGACGATCAAGTGGTCCTATGGACGGTCATACAGTCCTTAGGACGGTCAAGAAGTCCTTAGGACGGTCAAGAAGTCCTTAGGACGGTCAAGAAGTCTTTAGGACGGTCAAGAAGTCCTTAGGACGGTCAAGAAGTACTTAGGACGGTCAAGAAATCCTTAGGACGGTCAAGAGGTCCTTAGGACGGTCAAGAAGTCTTTAGGACGGTCTAGAAGTCCTTAGGACGGTCAAGAAGTCCTTAGGACGGTCAAGAGGTCCTATGGACGGTCAAGAAGTCTTTAGGACGGTCAAGTAGTCATTATGACGGTCAAGAAGTCCTAAGGACGGTCAAGAAGTCTTTAGGACGGTCAAGTAGTCCTTAGGACGGTCAAGAAGTCCTTAGGACGGTCAAGAAGTCATTAGGACGGTCAAGGAGTCCTTAGGACGGTCAAGGAGTACTGAGGACGGTCTAGATGTCCTATGGACGGTCAAGAAGTCCTTAGGACGGTCAAGAAGTCCTATGGACGGTCAAGAAGTCCTATGGACTGTCGAGAAGTCCTTAGGACGGCCAAGAAGTCTTTAGGACGGTCAAGTAGTCATTAGGACGGCCAAGAAATCCTTAGGACGGTCTAGAAGTACTTAGAACGGTCTTGAAGTTCTATGGACGGTCAAGAAGTCCTTAGGACGGTCAAGAAGTCTTAAGGACGGTCAAGAGGTCCTATGGACGGTCAAGAAGTCCTAAGGACGGTCAAGAAGTCATTAGAACGCTCAAGAAGTCCTTAGGACGGTCAAGAAGTCCTTAGGACGGTCAAGTAGTTATTAGGACGGTTTAGAAATCCTTAGGACGGTCAAGAAGTCTTTAGGACGGTCAAGTAGTCATTAGGACGGTCAAGAAGTCCTTAGGACGGTCAAGAAGTCTTTAGGACGGTCAAGTAGTCCTTAGGACGGTCAAGAAGTCCTTAGGACGGTCAAGAAGTCATTAGGACGGTCAAGAAGACCTTAGGACGGTCAAGAAGTCCTTAGGACGGTCAAGAAGTCCTTAGGACGGTCAAGAAGTCCTAAGGACGGTCAAGAGGTCCTATGGACTGTCAAGAAGTCCTAAGGACGGTCAAGAAGTCATTAGGACGCTCAAGAAGTCCTTAGGACGGTCAAGAAGTCCTTAGTACGGTCAAGAAGTCTTTAGGACGGTCAAGAAATCCTTAGGACGGTCAAGAAGTCTTTAGGACGGTCAAGAAGTCTTTAGGACGGTCAAGAAGTACTCAGGACGGTCTTGAAGTTCTATGGACGGTCAAGAAGTCCTTAGGACGGTCAAGAAGTCCTTAGGATGGTCAAGAAGTCCTAAGGACGGTCAAGAAGTCCTTAGGACGGTCAAGAAGTCCTTAGGAGAGTCAAGAAGTCCTTAGGACGGTCAAGAGGTCCTATGGACGGTCAAGAAGTCCTAAGGACGGTCAAGAAGTCCTAAGAACGCTCAAGAAGTCCTTAGGACGGTCAAGAAGTCTTTAGGACGGTCTAGAAGTCCTTAGGACGGTCAAGAAGTCATTAGGACGGTCAAGAAGTCCTTAGGACGGTCAAGAAGTCCTTAGGACGGTCAAGAGGTCCTATGGACGGTCAAGAAGTCCCTAGGACGGTCAAGAGGTCCTATGGACGGTCAAGAAGTCCTTAGGACGGTCAAGAAGTCCTCAAGACGGCCAAGAAGTCTTTAGGACGGTCATAAAGTCATTAGGACGGTCAAGAAATCCTAAGGACGGTCAAGAAGTCCTATGGACGGTCTAGAAGTACTTAGAACGGTCTTAAAGTTCTATGGACGGTCAAGAAGTCCTTAGGACGGTCAAGAAGTCTTAAGGACGGTCAAGAAGTCCTTAGGACGGTCAAAAAGTCCTTAGGACGGTCAAAAAGTCCTTAGGACGGTCAAGAAGTCCTTAGGACGGTCTAGAAGTACTTAGAACGGTCTTAAAGTTCTATGGACGGTCAAGAAGTCCTTAGGACGGTCAAGAAGTCCTTAGTACGGTCAAGAAGTCTTTAGGACGGTCAAGAAATCCTTAGGACGGTCAAGAAGTCTTTAGGACGGTCAAGAAGTCTTTAGGACGGTCAAGAAGTACTCAGGACGGTCTTGAAGTTCTATGGACGGTCAAGAAGTCCTTAGGACGGTCAAGAAGTCCTTAGGATGGTCAAGAAGTCCTAAGGACGTTCAAGAAGTCCATAGGACGGTCAAGAAGTCCTTAGGACGGTCAAGAAGTCCTTAGGACGGTCAAGAAGTACTTAGAACGGTCTTAAAGTTCTATGGACGGTCAAGAAGTCCATAGGACGGTCAAGAAGTCCTTAGAACGGTCAAGAAGTCCTTAGGACGGTCAAGAAGTCCATAGGACGGTCAAGAAGTCCTTAGGACGGTCAAGAAGTCATTAGGACGGTCAAGAAGACCTTAGGACGGTCAAGAAGTCCTTAGGACGGTCAAGAAGTCCTTAGGACGGTCAAGAAGTCCTAAGGACGGTCAAGAGGTCCTATGGACTGTCAAGAAGTCCTAAGGACGGTCAAGAAGTCATTAGGACGCTCAAGAACTCCTAAGGACGGTCAAGAAGTCCTTAGGACGGTCAAGAAGTCCTTAGGACGGTCAAGAAGTCCTTAGGACGGTCAAGAGGTCCTATGGACGGTCAAGAAGTCCCTAGGACGGTCAAGAGGTCCTATGGACGGTCAAGAAGTCCTAAGGACGGTCAAGAAGTCCTAAGAACGCTCAAGAAGTCCTTAGGACGGTCAAGAAGTCATTAGGACGGTCAAGAAGTCCTTAGGACGGTCAAGAAGTCCTTAGGACGGTCAAGAGGTCCTATGGACGGTCAAGAAGTCCCTAGGACGGTCAAGAGGTCCTATGGACGGTCAAGAAGTCCTTAGGACGGTCAAGAAGTCCTCAAGACAGCCAAGAAGTCTTTAGGACGGTCATAAAGTCATTAGGACGGTCAAGAAATCCTAAGGACGGTCAAGAAGTCCTATGGACGGTCTAGAAGTACTTAGAACGGTCTTAAAGTTCTATGGACGGTCAAGAAGTCCTTAGGACGGTCAAGAAGTCTTAAGGACGGTCAAGAAGTCCTTAGGACGGTCAAAAAGTCCTTAGGACGGTCAAAAAGTCCTTAGGACGGTCAAGAAGTCCTTAGGACGGTCTAGAAGTACTTAGAACGGTCTTAAAGTTCTATGGACGGTCAAGAAGTCCTTAGGACGGTCAAGAAGTCCTTAGTACGGTCAAGAAGTCTTTAGGACGGTCAAGAAATCCTTAGGACGGTCAAGAAGTCTTTAGGACGGTCAAGAAGTCTTTAGGACGGTCAAGAAGTACTCAGGACGGTCTTGAAGTTCTATGGACGGTCAAGAAGTCCTTAGGACGGTCAAGAAGTCCTTAGGATGGTCAAGAAGTCCTAAGGACGGTCAAGAAGTCCATAGGACGGTCAAGAAGTCCTTAGGACGGTCAAGAAGTCCTTAGGACGGTCAAGAAGTACTTAGAACGGTCTTAAAGTTCTATGGACGGTCAAGAAGTCCATAGGACGGTCAAGAAGTCCTTAGAACGGTCAAGAAGTCCTTAGGACGGTCAAGAAGTCCATAGGACGGTCAAGAAGTCCTTAGGACGGTCAAGAAGTCATTAGGACGGTCAAGAAGACCTTAGGACGGTCAAGAAGTCCTTAGGACGGTCAAGAAGTCCTTAGGACGGTCAAGAAGTCCTAAGGACGGTCAAGAGGTCCTATGGACTGTCAAGAAGTCCTAAGGACGGTCAAGAAGTCATTAGGACGCTCAAGAACTCCTAAGGACGGTCAAGAAGTCCTTAGGACGGTCAAGAAGTCCTTAGGACGGTCAAGAAGTCCTTAGGACGGTCAAGAGGTCCTATGGACGGTCAAGAAGTCCCTAGGACGGTCAAGAGGTCCTATGGACGGTCAAGAAGTCCTAAGGACGGTCAAGAAGTCCTAAGAACGCTCAAGAAGTCCTTAGGACGGTCAAGAAGTCTTTAGGACGGTCTAGAAGTCCTTAGGACGGTCAAGAAGTCATTAGGACGGTCAAGAAGTCCTTAGAACGGTCAAGAAGTCCTTAGGACGGTCAAGAATTTCTTTGAACGGTCAAGAAGTCCTTAGGACGGTCAAGAAGTCCTTAGGACGGTCAAGAAGTCCTTAGGACGGTCAAGAAGTCCTTAGGACGGTCAAGAAGTCCTTAGGACGGTCAAGAGGTCCTATGGACGGTCAAGAAGTCCCTAGGACGGTCAAGAGGTCCTATGGACGGTCAAGAAGTCCTTAGGACGGTCAAGAAGTCCTCAAGACTGCCAAGAAGTCTTTAGGACGGTCTAGAAGTCCTTAGGACGGTCAAGAAGTCCTTAGGACGGTCAAGAGGTCCTATGGACGGTCAAGAAGTCTTTAGGACGGTCAAGTAGTCATTATGACGGTCAAGAAGTCCTTAGGACGGTCAAGAAGTCTTTAGGACGGTCAAGTAGTCCTTAGGACGGTCAAGAAGTCCTTAGGACGGTCAAGAAGTCATTAGGACGGTCAAGGAGTCCTTAGGACGGTCAAGGAGTACTGAGGACGGTCTAGATGTCCTATGGACGGTCAAGAAGTCCTTAGGACGGTCAAGAAGTCCTATGGACGGTCAAGAAGTCCTATGGACTGTCGAGAAGTTCTTAGGACGGCCAAGAAGTCTTTAGGACGGTCAAGTAGTCATTAGGACGGTCAAGAAATCCTTAGGACGGTCTAGAAGTACTTAGAACGGTCTTGAAGTTCTATGGACGGTCAAGAAGTCCTTAGGACGGTCAAGAAGTCTTAAGGACGGTCAAGAGGTCCTTTGGACGGTCAAGAAGTCCTAAGGACGGTCAAGAAGTCATTAGAACGCTCAAGAAGTCCTTAGGACGGTCAAGAAGTCCTTAGGACGGTCAAGTAGTTATTAGGACGGTTTAGAAATCCTTAGGACGGTCAAGAAGTCTTTAGGACGGTCAAGTAGTCATTAGGACGGTCAAGAAGTCCTTAGGACTGTCAAGAAGTCTTTAGGACGGTCAAGTAGTCCTTAGGACGGTCAAGAAGTCCTTAGGACGGTCAAGAAGTCATTAGGACGGTCAAGAAGACCTTAGGACGGTCAAGAAGTCCTTAGGACGGTCAAGAAGTCCTTAGGACGGTCAAGAAGTCCTAAGGACGGTCAAGAGGTCCTATGGACTGTCAAGAAGTCCTAAGGACGGTCAAGAAGTCATTAGGACGCTCAAGAAGTCCTTAGGACGGTCAAGAAGTCCTTAGTACGGTCAAGAAGTCTTTAGGACGGTCAAGAAATCCTTAGGACGGTCAAGAAGTCTTTAGGACGGTCAAGAAGTCTTTAGGACGGTCAAGAAGTACTCAGGACGGTCTTGAAGTTCTATGGACGGTCAAGAAGTCCTTAGGACGGTCAAGAAGTCCTTAGGATGGTCAAGAAGTCCTAAGGACGGTCAAGAAGTCCTTAGGACGGTCAAGAAGTCTTTAGGACGGTCTAGAAGTCCTTAGAACGGTCAAGAAGTCCTTAGGACGGTCAAGAATTTCTTTGAACGGTCAAGAAGTCCTTAGGACGGTCAAGAAGTCCTTAGGACGGTCAAGAAGTCCTTAGGACGGTCAAGAAGTCCTTAGGACGGTCAAGAAGTCCTTAGGACGGTCAAGAGGTCCTATGGACGGTCAAGAAGTACTTAGAACGGTCTTAAAGTTCTATGGACGGTCAAGAAGTCCTTAGGACGGTCAAGAAGTCCTTAGGACGGTCAAGAAGTCCTTAGGACGGTCAAGAAGTCCTTAGGACGGTCAAGATGCCCTAAGGACGGTCAAGAAGTCCTTAGGACGATCAAGTGGTCCTATGGACGGTCATACAGTCCTTAGGACGGTCAAGAAGTCCTTAGGACTGTCAAGAAGTCCTTAGGACGGTCAAGAAGTCTTTAGGACGGTCAAGAAGTCCTTAGGACGGTCAAGAAGTACTTAGGACGGTCAAGAAATCCTTAGGACGGTCAAGAGGTCCTTAGGACGGTCAAGAAGTCTTTAGGACGGTCTAGAAGTCCTTAGGACGGTCAAGAAGTCCTTAGGACGGTCAAGAGGTCCTATGGACGGTCAAGAAGTCTTTAGGACGGTCAAGTAGTCATTATGACGGTCAAGAAGTCCTTAGGACGGTCAAGAAGTCTTTAGGACGGTCAAGTAGTCCTTAGGACGGTCAAGAAGTCCTTAGGACGGTCAAGAAGTCATTAGGACGGTCAAGGAGTCCTTAGGACGGTCAAGGAGTACTGAGGACGGTCTAGATGTCCTATGGACGGTCAAGAAGTCCTTAGGACGGTCAAGAAGTCCTATGGACGGTCAAGAAGTCCTATGGACTGTCGAGAAGTCCTTAGGACGGCCAAGAAGTCTTTAGGACGGTCAAGTAGTCATTAGGACGGCCAAGAAATCCTTAGGACGGTCTAGAAGTACTTAGAACGGTCTTGAAGTTCTATGGACGGTCAAGAAGTCCTTAGGACGGTCAAGAAGTCTTAAGGACGGTCAAGAGGTCCTATGGACGGTCAAGAAGTCCTAAGGACGGTCAAGAAGTCATTAGAACGCTCAAGAAGTCCTTAGGACGGTCAAGAAGTCCTTAGGACGGTCAAGTAGTTATTAGGACGGTTTAGAAATCCTTAGGACGGTCAAGAAGTCTTTAGGACGGTCAAGTAGTCATTAGGACGGTCAAGAAGTCCTTAGGACGGTCAAGAAGTCTTTAGGACGGTCAAGTAGTCCTTAGGACGGTCAAGAAGTCCTTAGGACGGTCAAGAAGTCATTAGGACGGTCAAGAAGACCTTAGGACGGTCAAGAAGTCCTTAGGACGGTCAAGAAGTCCTTAGGACGGTCAAGAAGTCCTATGGACTGTCAAGAAGTCCTAAGGACGGTCAAGAAGTCATTAGGACGCTCAAGAAGTCCTTAGGACGGTCAAGAAGTCCTTAGTACGGTCAAGAAGTCTTTAGGACGGTCAAGAAATCCTTAGGACGGTCAAGAAGTCTTTAGGACGGTCAAGAAGTCTTTAGGACGGTCAAGAAGTACTCAGGACGGTCTTGAAGTTCTATGGACGGTCAAGAAGTCCTTAGGACGGTCAAGAAGTCCTTAGGATGGTCAAGAAGTCCTAAGGACGGTCAAGAAGTCCTTAGGACGGTCAAGAAGTCCTTAGGAGAGTCAAGAAGTCCTTAGGACGGTCAAGAGGTCCTATGGACGGTCAAGAAGTCCTAAGGACGGTCAAGAAGTCCTAAGAACGCTCAAGAAGTCCTTAGGACGGTCAAGAAGTCTTTAGGACGGTCTAGAAGTCCTTAGGACGGTCAAGAAGTCATTAGGACGGTCAAGAAGTCCTTAGGACGGTCAAGAAGTCCTTAGGACGGTCAAGAGGTCCTATGGACGGTCAAGAAGTCCCTAGGACGGTCAAGAGGTCCTATGGACGGTCAAGAAGTCCTTAGGACGGTCAAGAAGTCCTCAAGACGGCCAAGAAGTCTTTAGGACGGTCATAAAGTCATTAGGACGGTCAAGAAATCCTAAGGACGGTCAAGAAGTCCTATGGACGGTCTAGAAGTACTTAGAACGGTCTTAAAGTTCTATGGACGGTCAAGAAGTCCTTAGGACGGTCAAGAAGTCTTAAGGACGGTCAAGAAGTCCTTAGGACGGTCAAAAAGTCCTTAGGACGGTCAAGAAGTCCTAAGGACGGTCAAGAAGTCCTTAGGACGGTCTAGAAGTACTTAGAACGGTCTTAAAGTTCTATGGACGGTCAAGAAGTCCTTAGTACGGTCAAGAAGTCTTTAGGACGGTCAAGAAGTCTTTAGGACGGTCAAGAAGTCTTTAGGACGGTCAAGAAGTACTCAGGACGGTCTTGAAGTTCTATGGACGGTCAAGAAGTCCTTAGGACGGTCAAGAAGTCCTTAGGATGGTCAAGAAGTCCTAAGGACGGTCAAGAAGTCCATAGGACGGTCAAGAAGTCCTTAGGACGGTCAAGAAGTCCTTAGGACGGTCAAGAAGTACTTAGAACGGTCTTAAAGTTCTATGGACGGTCAAGAAGTCCATAGGACGGTCAAGAAGTCCTTAGAACGGTCAAGAAGTCCTTAGGACGGTCAAGAAGTCCATAGGACGGTCAAGAAGTCCTTAGGACGGTCAAGAAGTCATTAGGACGGTCAAGAAGACCTTAGGACGGTCAAGAAGTCCTTAGGACGGTCAAGAAGTCCTTAGGACGGTCAAGAAGTCCTAAGGACGGTCAAGAGGTCCTATGGACTGTCAAGAAGTCCTAAGGACGGTCAAGAAGTCATTAGGACGCTCAAGAAGTCCTAAGGACGGTCAAGAAGTCCTTAGGACGGTCAAGAAGTCCTTAGGACGGTCAAGAAGTCCTATGGACTGTCAAGAAGTCCTAAGGACGGTCAAGAAGTCATTAGGACGCTCAAGAAGTCCTTAGGACGGTCAAGAAGTCCTTAGTACGGTCAAGAAGTCTTTAGGACGGTCAAGAAATCCTTAGGACGGTCAAGAAGTCTTTAGGACGGTCAAGAAGTCTTTAGGACGGTCAAGAAGTACTCAGGACGGTCTTGAAGTTCTATGGACGGTCAAGAAGTCCTTAGGACGGTCAAGAAGTCCTTAGGATGGTCAAGAAGTCCTAAGGACGGTCAAGAAGTCCTTAGGACGGTCAAGAAGTCCTTAGGAGAGTCAAGAAGTCCTTAGGACGGTCAAGAGGTCCTATGGACGGTCAAGAAGTCCTAAGGACGGTCAAGAAGTCCTAAGAACGCTCAAGAAGTCCTTAGGACGGTCAAGAAGTCTTTAGGACGGTCTAGAAGTCCTTAGGACGGTCAAGAAGTCATTAGGACGGTCAAGAAGTCCTTAGGACGGTCAAGAAGTCCTTAGGACGGTCAAGAGGTCCTATGGACGGTCAAGAAGTCCCTAGGACGGTCAAGAGGTCCTATGGACGGTCAAGAAGTCCTTAGGACGGTCAAGAAGTCCTCAAGACGGCCAAGAAGTCTTTAGGACGGTCATAAAGTCATTAGGACGGTCAAGAAATCCTAAGGACGGTCAAGAAGTCCTATGGACGGTCTAGAAGTACTTAGAACGGTCTTAAAGTTCTATGGACGGTCAAGAAGTCCTTAGGACGGTCAAGAAGTCTTAAGGACGGTCAAGAAGTCCTTAGGACGGTCAAAAAGTCCTTAGGACGGTCAAGAAGTCCTAAGGACGGTCAAGAAGTCCTTAGGACGGTCTAGAAGTACTTAGAACGGTCTTAAAGTTCTATGGACGGTCAAGAAGTCCTTAGTACGGTCAAGAAGTCTTTAGGACGGTCAAGAAGTCTTTAGGACGGTCAAGAAGTCTTTAGGACGGTCAAGAAGTACTCAGGACGGTCTTGAAGTTCTATGGACGGTCAAGAAGTCCTTAGGACGGTCAAGAAGTCCTTAGGATGGTCAAGAAGTCCTAAGGACGGTCAAGAAGTCCATAGGACGGTCAAGAAGTCCTTAGGACGGTCAAGAAGTCCTTAGGACGGTCAAGAAGTACTTAGAACGGTCTTAAAGTTCTATGGACGGTCAAGAAGTCCATAGGACGGTCAAGAAGTCCTTAGAACGGTCAAGAAGTCCTTAGGACGGTCAAGAAGTCCATAGGACGGTCAAGAAGTCCTTAGGACGGTCAAGAAGTCATTAGGACGGTCAAGAAGACCTTAGGACGGTCAAGAAGTCCTTAGGACGGTCAAGAAGTCCTTAGGACGGTCAAGAAGTCCTAAGGACGGTCAAGAGGTCCTATGGACTGTCAAGAAGTCCTAAGGACGGTCAAGAAGTCATTAGGACGCTCAAGAAGTCCTAAGGACGGTCAAGAAGTCCTTAGGACGGTCAAGAAGTCCTTAGGACGGTCAAGAAGTCCTTAGGACGGTCAAGAGGTTCTATGGACGGTCAAGAAGTCCCTAGGACGGTCAAGAGGTCCTATGGACGGTCAAGAAGTCCTAAGGACGGTCAAGAAGTCCTAAGAACGCTCAAGAAGTCCTTAGGACGGTCAAGAAGTCTTTAGGACGGTCTAGAAGTCCTTAGGACGGTCAAGAAGTCATTAGGACGGTCAAGAAGTCCTTAGAACGGTCAAGAAGTCCTTAGGACGGTCAAGAATTTCTTTGAACGGTCAAGAAGTCCTTAGGACGGTCAAGAAGTCCTTAGGACGGTCAAGAAGTCCTTAGGACGGTCAAGAAGTCCTTAGGACGGTCAAGAAGTCCTTAGGACGGTCAAGAGGTCCTATGGACGGTCAAGAAGTCCCTAGGACGGTCAAGAGGTCCTATGGACGGTCAAGAAGTCCTTAGGACGGTCAAGAAGTCCTCAAGACGGCCAAGAAGTCTTTAGGACGGTCATAAAGTCATTAGGACGGTCAAGAAATCCTAAGGACGGTCAAGAAGTCCTATGGACGGTCTAGAAGTACTTAGAACGGTCTTAAAGTTCTATGGACGGTCAAGAAGTCCTTAGGACGGTCAAGAAGTCTTAAGGACGGTCAAGAAGTCCTTAGGACGGTCAAAAAGTCCTTAGGACGGTCAAGAAGTCCTAAGGACGGTCAAGAAGTCCTTAGGACGGTCTAGAAGTACTTAGAACGGTCTTAAAGTTCTATGGACGGTCAAGAAGTCCTTAGGACGGTCAAGAAGTCTTAAGGACGGTCAAGAAGTCCTTAGGACGGTCAAGAAGTCCTTAGGACGGTCAAGAAGTCTTTAGGACGGTCAAGAAGTCCTTAGGACGGTCAAGAAGTCCTTAGGACGGTCAAGAAGTCCTTAGAACGGTCAAGAAGTCCATAGGACGGTCAAGAAGTCCTAAGGACGGTCAAGAGGTCCTATGGACTGTCGAGAAGTCCTAAGGACGGTCAAGAAGTCATTAGGACGCTCAAGAAGTCCTTAGGACGGTCAAGAAGTCCTTAGGACGGTCAAGAAGTCTTAAGGACGGTCAAGAAGTCCTTAGGACGGTCAAGAAGTCCTTAGGACGGTCAAGAAGTCTTTAGGACGGTCAAGAAGTCCTTAGGACGGTCAAGAAGTCCTTAGGACGGTCAAGAAGTCCTTAGGACGGTCAAGAAGTCCTTAGGACGGTCAAGAAGTCCTAAGGACGGTCAAGAGGTCCTATGGACTGTCAAGAAGTCCTAAGGACGGTCAAGAAGTCATTAGGACGCTCAAGAAGTCCTTAGGACGGTCAAGAAGTCCTTAGTACGGTCAAGAAGTCTTTAGGACGGTCAAGAAATCCTTAGGACGGTCAAGAAGTCTTTAGGACGGTCAAGAAGTCTTTAGGACGGTCAAGAAGTACTCAGGACGGTCTTGAAGTTCTATGGACGGTCAAGAAGTCCTTAGGACGGTCAAGAAGTCCTTAGGATGGTCAAGAAGTCCTAAGGACGGTCAAGAAGTCCTTAGGACGGTCAAGAAGTCCTTAGGAGAGTCAAGAAGTCCTTAGGACGGTCAAGAGGTCCTATGGACGGTCAAGAAGTCCTAAGGACGGTCAAGAAGTCCTTAGGACGGTCAAGAAGTCTTTAGGACGGTCTAGAAGTCCTTAGGACGGTCAAGAAGTCCTTAGGACGGTCAAGAGGTCCTATGGACGGTCAAGAAGTCCCTAGGACGGTCAAGAGGTCCTATGGACGGTCAAGAAGTCCTAAGGACGGTCAAGAAGTCCTAAGAACGCTCAAGAAGTCCTTAGGACGGTCAAGAAGTCTTTAGGACGGTCTAGAAGTCCTTAGGACGGTCAAGAAGTCATTAGGACGGTCAAGAAGTCCTTAGAACGGTCAAGAAGTCCTTAGGACGGTCAAGAATTTCTTTGAACGGTCAAGAAGTCCTTAGGACGGTCAAGAAGTCCTTAGGACGGTCAAGAAGTCCTTAGGACGGTCAAGAAGTCCTTAGGACGGTCAAGAAGTCCTTAGGACGGTCAAGAGGTCCTATGGACGGTCAAGAAGTCCCTAGGACGGTCAAGAGGTCCTATGGACGGTCAAGAAGTCCTTAGGACGGTCAAGAAGTCCTCAAGACGGCCAAGAAGTCTTTAGGACGGTCATAAAGTCATTAGGACGGTCAAGAAATCCTAAGGACGGTCAAGAAGTCCTATGGACGGTCTAGAAGTACTTAGAACGGTCTTAAAGTTCTATGGACGGTCAAGAAGTCCTTAGGACGGTCAAGAAGTCCTTAGGACGGTCAAGAATTTCTTTGAACGGTCAAGAAGTCCTTAGGACGGTCAAGAAGTCCTTAGGACGGTCAAGAAGTCCTTAGGACGGTCAAGAAGTCCTTAGGACGGTCAAGAAGTCCTTAGGACGGTCAAGAGGTCCTATGGACGGTCAAGAAGTCCCTAGGACGGTCAAGAGGTCCTATGGACGGTCAAGAAGTCCTAAGGACGGTCAAGAAGTCCTAAGAACGCTCAAGAAGTCCTTAGGACGGTCAAGAAGTCTTTAGGACGGTCTAGAAGTCCTTAGGACGGTCAAGAAGTCATTAGGACGGTCAAGAAGTCCTTAGAACGGTCAAGAAGTCCTTAGGACGGTCAAGAATTTCTTTGAACGGTCAAGAAGTCCTTAGGACGGTCAAGAAGTCCTTAGGACGGTCAAGAAGTCCTTAGGACGGTCAAGAAGTCCTTAGGACGGTCAAGAAGTCCTTAGGACGGTCAAGAGGTCCTATGGACGGTCAAGAAGTCCCTAGGACGGTCAAGAGGTCCTATGGACGGTCAAGAAGTCCTTAGGACGGTCAAGAAGTCCTCAAGACGGCCAAGAAGTCTTTAGGACGGTCATAAAGTCATTAGGACGGTCAAGAAATCCTAAGGACGGTCAAGAAGTCCTATGGACGGTCTAGAAGTACTTAGAACGGTCTTAAAGTTCTATGGACGGTCAAGAAGTCCTTAGGACGGTCAAGAAGTCTTAAGGACGGTCAAGAAGTCCTTAGGACGGTCAAGAAGTCCTTAGGACGGTCTAGAAGTACTTAGAACGGTCTTAAAGTTCTATGGACGGTCAAGAAGTCCTTAGGACGGTCAAGAAGTCTTAAGGACGGTCAAGAAGTCCTTAGGACGGTCAAGAAGTCCTTAGAACGGTCAAGAAGTCTTTAGGACGGTCAAGAAGTCCTTAGGACGGTCAAGAAGTCCTTAGGACGGTCAAGAAGTCCTTAGAACGGTCAAGAAGTCCATAGGACGGTCAAGAAGTCTAAAGGACGGTCAAGAGGTCCTATGGACGGTCAAGAAGTCCTAAGGAAGGTCAAGAAGTCATTAGGACGGTCAAGAAGTCCTTAGGACGGTCAAGAAGTCCTTAGGACGGTCAAGAAGTCCTTAGGACGGTCAAGAGGTCCTATGGACGGTCAAGAAGTCCCTAGGACGGTCAAGAGGTCCTATGGAAGGTAAAGAAGTCCTTAGGACGGTCAACAAATCCTTAGGACGGTCAAGAAGTCCTTAGGACGGTCAAGAAGTACTTAGGACGGTCTTAAAGTTCTATGGACGGTCAAGAAGTCCTTAGGACGGTCAAGAAGTCTTAAGGACGGTCAAGAAGTCCTTAGGACGGTCAAGAAGTCCTTAGAACGGTCAAGAAGTCTTTAGGACGGTCAAGAAGTCCTTAGGACGGTCAAGAAGTCCTTAGGACGGTCAAGAAGTCCTTAGAACGGTCAAGAAGTCCATAGGACGGTCAAGAAGTCTAAAGGACGGTCAAGAGGTCCTATGGACGGTCAAGAAGTCCTAAGGAAGGTCAAGAAGTCATTAGGACGGTCTAGAAGTCCTTAGGACGGTCAAGAAGTCCTTAGGACGGTCAAGAAGTCCTTAGGACGGTCAAGAAGTCCTTAGGACGGTCAAGAGGTCCTATGGACGGTCAAGAAGTCCCTAGGACGGTCAAGAGGTCCTATGGACGGTCAAGAAGTCCTTAGGACGGTCAAGAAGTCCTCAAGACGGCCAAGAAGTCTTTAGGACGGTCATAAAGTCATTAGGACGGTCAAGAAATCCTAAGGACGGTCAAGAAGTCCTATGGACGGTCTAGAAGTACTTAGAACGGTCTTAAAGTTCTATGGACGGTCAAGAAGTCCTTAGGACGGTCAAGAAGTCTTAAGGACGGTCAAGAAGTCCTTAGGACGGTCAAAAAGTCCTTAGGACGGTCAAGAAGTCCTAAGGACGGTCAAGAAGTCCTTAGGACGGTCTAGAAGTCCTTAGAACGGTCAAGAAGTCTTTAGGACGGTCAAGAAGTCCTTAGGACGGTCAAGAAGTCCTTAGGACGGTCAAGAAGTCCTTAGAACGGTCAAGAAGTCCATAGGACGGTCAAGAAGTCTAAAGGACGGTCAAGAGGTCCTATGGACGGTCAAGAAGTCCTAAGGAAGGTCAAGAAGTCATTAGGACGGTCAAGAAGTCCTTAGGACGGTCAAGAAGTCCTTAGGACGGTCAAGAAGTCCTTAGGACGGTCAAGAGGTCCTAAGGACGGTCAAGAAGTCCTTAGGACGGTCAAGAAGTCCTTAGAACGGTCAAGAAGTCTTTAGGACGGTCAAGAAGTCCTTAGGACGGTCAAGAAGTCCTTAGGACGGTCAAGAAGTCCTTAGAACGGTCAAGAAGTCCATAGGACGGTCAAGAAGTCTAAAGGACGGTCAAGAGGTCCTATGGACGGTCAAGAAGTCCTAAGGAAGGTCAAGAAGTCATTAGGACGGTCAAGAAGTCCTTAGGACGGTCAAGAAGTCCTTAGGACGGTCAAGAAGTCCTTAGGACGGTCAAGAGGTCCTATGGACGGTCAAGAAGTCCCTAGGACGGTCAAGAGGTCCTATGGACGGTCAAGAAGTCCTTAGGACGGTCAAGAAGTCCTTAGGACGGTCAAGAAGTCCTTAGGACGGTCTAGAAGTACTTAGAACGGTCTTAAAGTTCTATGGACGGTCAAGAAGTCCTTAGGACGGTCAAGAAGTCTTAAGGACGGTCAAGAAGTCCTTAGGACGGTCAAGAAGTCCTTAGAACGGTCAAGAAGTCTTTAGGACGGTCAAGAAGTCCTTAGGACGGTCAAGAAGTCCTTAGGACGGTCAAGAAGTCCTTAGAACGGTCAAGAAGTCCATAGGACGGTCAAGAAGTCTAAAGGACGGTCAAGAGGTCCTATGGACGGTCAAGAAGTCCTAAGGAAGGTCAAGAAGTCATTAGGACGGTCTAGAAGTCCTTAGGACGGTCAAGAAGTCCTTAGGACGGTCAAGAAGTCCTTAGGACGGTCAAGAAGTCCTTAGGACGGTCAAGAGGTCCTATGGACGGTCAAGAAGTCCCTAGGACGGTCAAGAGGTCCTATGGACGGTCAAGAAGTCCTTAGGACGGTCAAGAAGTCCTCAAGACGGCCAAGAAGTCTTTAGGACGGTCATAAAGTCATTAGGACGGTCAAGAAATCCTAAGGACGGTCAAGAAGTCCTATGGACGGTCTAGAAGTACTTAGAACGGTCTTAAAGTTCTATGGACGGTCAAGAAGTCCTTAGGACGGTCAAGAAGTCTTAAGGACGGTCAAGAAGTCCTTAGGACGGTCAAAAAGTCCTTAGGACGGTCAAGAAGTCCTAAGGACGGTCAAGAAGTCCTTAGGACGGTCTAGAAGTACTTAGAACGGTCTTAAAGTTCTATGGACGGTCAAGAAGTCCTTAGGACGGTCAAGAAGTCTTAAGGACGGTCAAGAAGTCCTTAGGACGGTCAAGAAGTCCTTAGGACGGTCAAGAAGTCTTTAGGACGGTCAAGAAGTCCTTAGGACGGTCAAGAAGTCCTTAGGACGGTCAAGAAGTCCTTAGAACGGTCAAGAAGTCCATAGGACGGTCAAGAAGTCCTTAGAACGGTCAAGAAGTCCTTAGGACGGTCAAGAAGTCCATAGGACGGTCAAGAAGTCCTTAGGACGGTCAAGAAGTCCTTAGGACGGTCAAGAAGTACTTAGAACGGTCTTAAAGTTCTATGGACGGTCAAGAAGTCCTTAGGACGGTCAAGAAGTCTTTAGGACGGTCAAGAAGTCCTTAGGACGGTCAAGAAGTCCTTAGGACGGTCAAGAAGTCCTTAGAACGGTCAAGAAGTCCATAGGACGGTCAAGAAGTCCTTAGGACGGTCAAGAAGTCCTTAGGACGGTCAAGAAGTACTTAGAACGGTCTTAAAGTCCTAAGGACGGTCAAGAAGTCCTTAGAACGGTCAAGAAGTCCATAGGACGGTCAAGAAGTCCTTAGAACGGTCAAGAAGTCCTTAGGACGGTCAAGAAGTCCATAGGACGGTCAAGAAGTCCTTAGGACGGTCAAGAAGTCATTAGGACGGTCAAGAAGACCTTAGGACGGTCAAGAAGTCCTTAGGACGGTCAAGAAGTCCTTAGGACGGTCAAGAAGTCCTAAGGACGGTCAAGAGGTCCTATGGACTGTCAAGAAGTCCTAAGGACGGTCAAGAAGTCATTAGGACGCTCAAGAAGTCCTTAGGACGGTCAAGAAGTCCTTAGTACGGTCAAGAAGTCTTTAGGACGGTCAAGAAATCCTTAGGACGGTCAAGAAGTCTTTAGGACGGTCAAGAAGTCTTTAGGACGGTCAAGAAGTACTCAGGACGGTCTTGAAGTTCTATGGACGGTCAAGAAGTCCTTAGGACGGTCAAGAAGTCCTTAGGATGGTCAAGAAGTCCTAAGGACGGTCAAGAAGTCCTTAGGACGGTCAAGAAGTCCTTAGGAGAGTCAAGAAGTCCTTAGGACGGTCAAGAGGTCCTATGGACGGTCAAGAAGTCCTAAGGACGGTCAAGAAGTCCTAAGAACGCTCAAGAAGTCCTTAGGACGGTCAAGAAGTCTTTAGGACGGTCTAGAAGTCCTTAGGACGGTCAAGAAGTCATTAGGACGGTCAAGAAGTCCTTAGAACGGTCAAGAAGTCCTTAGGACGGTCAAGAATTTCTTTGAACGGTCAAGAAGTCCTTAGGACGGTCAAGAAGTCCTTAGGACGGTCAAGAAGTCCTTAGGACGGTCAAGAAGTCCTTAGGACGGTCAAGAAGTCCTTAGGACGGTCAAGAGGTCCTATGGACGGTCAAGAAGTCCCTAGGACGGTCAAGAGGTCCTATGGACGGTCAAGAAGTCCTTAGGACGGTCAAGAAGTCCTCAAGACGGCCAAGAAGTCTTTAGGACGGTCATAAAGTCATTAGGACGGTCAAGAAATCCTAAGGACGGTCAAGAAGTCCTATGGACGGTCTAGAAGTACTTAGAACGGTCTTAAAGTTCTATGGACGGTCAAGAAGTCCTTAGGACGGTCAAGAAGTCTTAAGGACGGTCAAGAAGTCCTTAGGACGGTCAAAAAGTCCTTAGGACGGTCAAGAAGTCCTAAGGACGGTCAAGAAGTCCTTAGGACGGTCTAGAAGTCATTAGGACGCTCAAGAAGTCCTTAGGACGGTCAAGAAGTCCTTAGTACGGTCAAGAAGTCTTTAGGACGGTCAAGAAATCCTTAGGACGGTCAAGAAGTCTTTAGGACGGTCAAGAAGTCTTTAGGACGGTCAAGAAGTACTCAGGACGGTCTTGAAGTACTTAGAACGGTCTTAAAGTTCTATGGACGGTCAAGAAGTCCTTAGGACGGTCAAGAAGTCTTAAGGACGGTCAAGAAGTCCTTAGGACGGTCAAAAAGTCCTTAGGACGGTCAAGAAGTCCTAAGGACGGTCAAGAAGTCCTAAGGACGGTCAAGAAGTCATTAGGACGCTCAAGAAGTCCTTAGGACGGTCAAGAAGTCCTTAGTACGGTCAAGAAGTCTTTAGGACGGTCAAGAAATCCTTAGAACGGTCAAGAAGTCCTTAGGACGGTCAAGAATTTCTTTGAACGGTCAAGAAGTCCTTAGGACGGTCAAGAAGTCCTTAGGACGGTCAAGAAGTCCTTAGGACGGTCAAGAAGTCTTTAGGACGGTCAAGAAGTACTCAGGACGGTCTTGAAGTTCTATGGACGGTCAAGAAGTCCTTAGGACGGTCAAGAAGTCCTTAGGATGGTCAAGAAGTCCTAAGGACGGTCAAGAAGTCCTTAGGACGGTCAAGAAGTCCTTAGGAGAGTCAAGAAGTCCTTAGGACGGTCAAGAGGTCCTATGGACGGTCAAGAAGTCCTAAGGACGGTCAAGAAGTCCTAAGAACGCTCAAGAAGTCCTTAGGACGGTCAAGAAGTCTTTAGGACGGTCTAGAAGTCCTTAGGACGGTCAAGAAGTCATTAGGACGGTCAAGAAGTCCTTAGAACGGTCAAGAAGTCCTTAGGACGGTCAAGAAGTCCTTAGGACGGTCAAGAAGTCTTTAGGACGGTCAAGAAGTACTCAGGACGGTCTTGAAGTTCTATGGACGGTCAAGAAGTCCTTAGGACGGTCAAGAAGTCCTTAGGATGGTCAAGAAGTCCTAAGGACGGTCAAGAAGTCCTTAGGACGGTCAAGAAGTCCTTAGGAGAGTCAAGAAGTCCTTAGGACGGTCAAGAGGTCCTATGGACGGTCAAGAAGTCCTTAGGACGGTCAAGTAGTTATTAGGACGGTTTAGAAATCCTTAGGACGGTCAAGAAGTCTTTAGGACGGTCAAGTAGTCATTAGGACGGTCAAGAAGTCCTTAGGACGGTCAAGAAGTCTTTAGGACGGTCAAGTAGTCCTTAGGACGGTCAAGAAGTCCTTAGGACGGTCAAGAAGTCATTAGGACGGTCAAGAAGACCTTAGGACGGTCAAGAAGTCCTTAGGACGGTCAAGAAGTCCTTAGGACGGTCAAGAAGTCCTATGGACTGTCAAGAAGTCCTAAGGACGGTCAAGAAGTCCTAAGAACGCTCAAGAAGTCCTTAGGACGGTCAAGAAGTCTTTAGGACGGTCTAGAAGTCCTTAGGACGGTCAAGAAGTCATTAGGACGGTCAAGAAGTCCTTAGAACGGTCAAGAAGTCCTTAGGACGGTCAAGAATTTCTTTGAACGGTCAAGAAGTCCTTAGGACGGTCAAGAAGTCCTTAGGACGGTCAAGAAGTCCTTAGGACGGTCAAGAAGTCCTTAGGACGGTCAAGAAGTCCTTAGGACGGTCAAGAGGTCCTATGGACGGTCAAGAAGTCCCTAGGACGGTCAAGAGGTCCTATGGACGGTCAAGAAGTCCTAAGGACGGTCAAGAAGTCCTAAGAACGCTCAAGAAGTCCTTAGGACGGTCAAGAAGTCATTAGGACGGTCAAGAAGTCCTTAGAACGGTCAAGAAGTCCTTAGGACGGTCAAGAATTTCTTTGAACGGTCAAGAAGTCCTTAGGACGGTCAAGAAGTCCTTAGGACGGTCAAGAAGTCCTTAGGACGGTCAAGAAGTCTTTAGGACGGTCTAGAAGTCCTTAGGACGGTCAAGAAGTCATTAGGACGGTCAAGAAGTCCTTAGAACGGTCAAGAAGTCCTTAGGACGGTCAAGAATTTCTTTGAACGGTCAAGAAGTCCTTAGGACGGTCAAGAAGTCCTTAGGACGGTCAAGAAGTCCTTAGGACGGTCAAGAAGTCCTTAGGACGGTCAAGAAGTCCTTAGGACGGTCAAGAGGTCCTATGGACGGTCAAGAAGTCCCTAGGACGGTCAAGAGGTCCTATGGACGGTCAAGAAGTCCTTAGGACGGTCAAGAAGTCCTCAAGACGGCCAAGAAGTCGTTAGGACGGTCATAAAGTCATTAGGACGGTCAAGAAATCCTAAGGACGGTCAAGAAGTCCTATGGACGGTCTAGAAGTACTTAGAACGGTCTTAAAGTTCTATGGACGGTCAAAAAGTCCTTAGGACGGTCAAGAAGTCTTAAGGACGGTCAAGAAGTCCTTAGGACGGTCAAAAAGTCCTTAGAACGGTCAAGAAGTCCTAAGGACGGTCAAGAAGTCCTTAGGACGGTCTAGAAGTACTTAGAACGGTCTTAAAGTTCTATGGACGGTCAAGAAGTCCTTAGGACGGTCAAGAAGTCTTAAGGACGGTCAAGAAGTCCTTAGGACGGTCAAGAAGTCCTTAGGACGGTCAAGAAGTCTTTAGGACGGTCAAGAAGTCCTTAGGACGGTCAAGAAGTCCTTAGGACGGTCAAGAAGTCCTTAGAACGGTCAAGAAGTCCATAGGACGGTCAAGAAGTCTAAAGGACTGTCAAGAGGTCCTATGGACGGTCAAGAAGTCCTAAGGAAGGTCAAGAAGTCATTAGGACGGTCTAGAAGTCCTTAGGACGGTCAAGAAGTCCTTAGGACGGTCAAGAAGTCCTTAGGACGGTCAAGAAGTCCTTAGGACGGTCAAGAGGTCCTATGGACGGTCAAGAAGTCCCTAGGACGGTCAAGAGGTCCTATGGACGGTCAAGAAGTCCTTAGGACGGTCAAGAAGTCCTCAAGACGGCCAAGAAGTCTTTAGGACGGTCATAAAGTCATTAGGACGGTCAAGAAGTCTTTAGGACGGTCTAGAAGTCCTTAGGACGGTCTAGAAGTACTTAGAACGGTCTTAAAGTTCTATGGACGGTCATGAAGTCCTTAGGACGGTCAAGAAGTCTTAAGGACGGTCAAGAAGTCCTTAGGACGGTCAAGAAGTCCTTAGGACGGTCAAGAAGTCTTTAGGACGGTCAAGAAGTCCTTAGGACGGTCAAGAAGTCCTTAGGACGGTCAAGAAGTCCTTAGAACGGTCAAGAAGTCCATAGGACGGTCAAGAAGTCCTTAGAACGGTCAAGAAGTCCTTAGGACGGTCAAGAAGTCCATAGGACGGTCAAGAAGTCCTTAGGACGGTCAAGAAGTCCTTAGGACGGTCAAGAAGTACTTAGAACGGTCTTAAAGTTCTATGGACGGTCAAGAAGTCCTTAGGACGGTCAAGAAGTCTTTAGGACGGTCAAGAAGTCCTTAGGACGGTCAAGAAGTCCTTAGGACGGTCAAGAAGTCCTTAGAACGGTCAAGAAGTCCATAGGACGGTCAAGAAGTCCTTAGGACGGTCAAGAAGTCCTTAGGACGGTCAAGAAGTACTTAGAACGGTCTTAAAGTCCTAAGGACGGTCAAGAAGTCCTTAGGACGGTCAAGAAGTCCATAGGACGGTCAAGAAGTCCTAAGGACGGTCAAGAAGTCCTTAGGACGGTCAAGAAGTACTTAGAACGGTCTTAAAGTTCTATGGACGGTCAAGAAGTCCTTAGGACGGTCAAGAAGTCTTTAGGACGGTCAAGAAGTCCTTAGGACGGTCAAGAAGTCCTTAGGACGGTCAAGAAGTCCTTAGAACGGTCAAGAAGTCCATAGGACGGTCAAGAAGTCCTTAGAACGGTCAAGAAGTCCTTAGGACGGTCAAGAAGTCCATAGGACGGTCAAGAAGTCCTTAGGACGGTCAAGAAGTCCTTAGGACGGTCAAGAAGTACTTAGAACGGTCTTAAAGTCCTAAGGACGGTCAAGAAGTCCTCAGGACGGCCAAGAAGTCTTTTGGACGTTCATAAAGTCATTAGGACGGTCAAGAAATCCTAAGGACGGTAAACAAGTCCTATGGACTGTCAAAAGGTCCTATGGATGGTCAAGAAGTCCTTAGGACGGTCTAGAAGTCCTTAGGACGGTCTAGAAGTACTTAGAACGGTCTTGAAGTTCTATGGACGGTCAAGAAGTCCTTAGGACGGTCAAGAAGTCTAAAGGACGGTCAAGAGGTCCTATGGTTGGTCAAGAGGTCCATAGGACGGTCAATAAGTCCTTAGGACGGTCAAGAAGTCCTTAGGACGGTCAAGAAGTACTTAGAACGGTCTTAAAGTTCTATGGACGGTCAAGAAGTCCTTAGGACGGTCAAGAAGTCTTAAGGACGGTCAAGAAGTCCTTAGGACGGTCAAGAAGTCCTTAGGATGGTCAAGAGGTCCTATGGACGGTCAAGAAGTCCTAAGGACGGTCAAGAAGTCTTTAGGACGGTCTTGAAGTTCTATGGAGGGTCAAGAAGTCCATAGGACGGTCAAGATGTCCTAAGGACGGTCAAGAAGTCCTTAGGACGGTCAAGAGGTCCTATGGACGGTCAAAAAGTCCTGAGGACGGTCAAGAAGTCCTCAGGACGGCCAAGAAGTCTTTAGGACGTTCATAAAGTCATTAGGACGGTCAAGAAATCCTAAGGACGGTAAACAAGTCCTATGGACTGTCAAAAGGTCCTATGGATGGTCAAGAAGTCCTTAGGACGGTCTAGAAGTCCTTAGGACGGTCTAGAAGTACTTAGAACGGTCTTGAAGTTCTATGGACGGTCAAGAAGTCCTTAGGACGGTCAAGAAGTCTAAAGGACGGTCAAGAGGTCCTATGGACGGTCAAGAAGTCCTAAGGAAGGTCAAGAAGTCATTAGGACGGTCAAGAAGTCCTTAGGCCGGTCAAGAAGTACTTAGAACGTTCTTGAAGTTCTATGGACGGTCAAAAAGTCCTTAGGACGGTCAAAAAGACCTTAGGACGGTCAAGAAGTCCTTAGGACGGTCAAGAAGTCCTTAGGACTGTCAAGAAGTCCTTAGGACGGTCTAGAAGTACTTAGAACGGTCTTAAAGTTCTATGGACGGTCAAGAAGTCCTTAGGACGGTCAAGAAGTCTTAAGGACGGTCAAGAAGTCCTTAGGACGGTCAAGAAGTCCTTAGGACGGTCAAGAAGTCCTTAGGACGGTCAAGAAGTCCTTAGAACGGTCAAGAAGTCCTTAGGACGGTTAAGAAGTCCTTAGAACGGTCAAGAAGTCCTTAGGACGGTCAAGAAGTCTTAAGGACGGTCAAGAAGTCCTTAGGACGGTCAAGAAGTCCTTAGGATGGTCAAGAGGTCCTATGGACGGTCAAGAAGTCCTAAGGACGGTCAAGAAGTCTTTAGGACGGTCTTGAAGTTCTATGGAGGGTCAAGAAGTCCATAGGACGGTCAAGATGTCCTAAGGACGGTCAAGAAGTCCTTAGGACGGTCAAGAGGTCCTATGGACGGTCAAAAGTCCTAAGGACGGTCAAGAAGTCCTCAGGACGGCCAAGAAGTCTTTAGGACGTTCATAAAGTCATTAGGACGGTCAAGAAATCCTAAGGACGGTAAACAAGTCCTATGGACTGTCAAAAGGTCCTATGGATGGTCAAGAAGTCCTTAGGACGGTCTAGAAGTCCTTAGGACGGTCTAGAAGTACTTAGAACGGTCTTGAAGTTCTATGGACGGTCAAGAAGTCCTTAGGACGGTCAAGAAGTCTAAAGGACGGTCAAGAGGTCCTATGGACGGTCAAGAATTCCTAAGGAAGGTCAAGAAGTCATTAGGACGGTCAAGAAGTCCTTAGGCCGGTCAAGAAGTACTTAGAACGTTCTTGAAGTTCTATGGACGGTCAAGAAGTCCTTAGGACGGTCAAAAAGTCCTTAGGACGGTCAAAAAGACCTTAGGACGGTCAAGAAGTCCTTAGGACGGTCAAGAAGTCCTTAGGACTGTCAAGAAGTCCTTAGGACGGTCTAGAAGTACTTAGAACGGTCTTAAAGTTCTATGGACGGTCAAGAAGTCCTTAGGACGGTCAAGAAGTCTTAAGGACGGTCAAGAAGTCCTTAGGACGGTCAAGAAGTCCTTAGGACGGTCAAGAAGTCCTTAGGACGGTCAAGAAGTCCTTAGGACGGTCAAGAAGTCCTTAGGACGGTCAAGAAGTCCTTAGAACGGTCAAGAAGTCCTTAGGACGGTCAAGAAGTCCTTAGAACGGTCAAGAAGTCCTTAGGACGGTCAAGAAGTCCATAGGACGGTCAAGAAGTCCTTAGGACGGTCAAGAAGTCCTTAGGACGGTCAAGAAGTACTTAGAACGGTCTTAAAGTTCTATGGACGGTCAAGAAGTCCTTAGGACGGTCAAGAAGTCTTAAGGACGGTCAAGAAGTCCTTAGGACGGTCAAGAAGTCATTAGGACGCTTAAGAAGTCCTTAGGCCGGTCAAGAAGTCCTTAGGACGGTCAAGAAGTCTTTCGGACGGTCTTGAAGTTCTATGGACGGTCAAGAAGTCCTTAGGATGGTCAAGAAGTCCTAAGGACGGTCAAGAATTCCTTAGGACGGTCAAGAAGTCCTTAGGAGAGTCAAGAAGTCCTTAGGACGGTCAAGAGGTCCTATGGACGGTCAAGAAGTCCTAAGGACGGTCAAGAAGTCCTAAGAACGCTCAAGAAGTCCTTAGGACGGTCAAGAAGTCTTTAGGACGGTCTAGAAGTCCTTAGGACGGTCAAGAAGTCATTAGGACGGTCAAGAAGTCCTTAGAACGGTCAAGAAGTCCTTAGGACGGTCAAGAATTTCTTTGAACGGTCAAGAAGTCCTTAGGACGGTCAAGAAGTCCTTAGGACGGTCAAGAAGTCCTTAGGACGGTCAAGAAGTCCTTAGGACGGTCAAGAAGTCCTTAGGACGGTCAAGAGGTCCTATGGACGGTCAAGAAGTCCCTAGGACGGTCAAGAGGTCCTATGGACGGTCAAGAAGTCCTAAGGACGGTCAAGAAGTCCTAAGAACGCTCAAGAAGTCCTTAGGACGGTCAAGAAGTCTTTAGGACGGTCTAGAAGTCCTTAGGACGGTCAAGAAGTCATTAGGACGGTCAAGAAGTCCTTAAACGGTCAAGAAGTCCTTAGGACGGTCAAGAATTTCTTTGAACGGTCAAGAAGTCCTTAGGACGGTCAAGAAGTCCTTAGGACGGTCAAGAAGTCCTTAGGACGGTCAAGAAGTCCTTAGGACTGTCAAGAAGTCCTTAGGACGGTCAAGAGGTCCTATGGACGGTCAAGAAGTCCCTAGGACGGTCAAGAGGTCCTATGGACGGTCAAGAAGTCCTAAGGACGGTCAAGAAGTCCTAAGAACGCTCAAGAAGTCCTTAGGACGGTCAAGAAGTCTTTAGGACGGTCTAGAAGTCCTTAGGACGGTCAAGAAGTCATTAGGACGGTCAAGAAGTCCTTAAACGGTCAAGAAGTCCTTAGGACGGTCAAGAATTTCTTTGAACGGTCAAGAAGTCCTTAGGACGGTAGGGCAAGAAGTCCTTAGGACGGTCAAGAAGTCCTTAGGACGGTCAAGAAGTCCTTAGGACTGTCAAGAAGTCCTTAGGACGGTCAAGAGGTCCTATGGACGGTCAAGAAGTCCCTAGGACGGTCAAGAGGTCCTATGGACGGTCAAGAAGTCCTTAGGACGGTCAAGAAGTCCTCAAGACGGCCAAGAAGTCTTTAGGACGGTCATAAAGTCATTAGGACGGTCAAGAAATCCTAAGGACGGTCAAGAAGTCCTATGGACGGTCTAGAAGTACTTAGAACGGTCTTAAAGTTCTATGGACGGTCAAGAAGTCTTAAGGACGGTCAAGAAGTCCTTAGGACGGTCAAAAAGTCCTTAGGACGGTCAAGAAGTCCTAAGGACGGTCAAGAAGTCCTTAGGACGGTCTAGAAGTACTTAGAACGGTCTTAAAGTTCTATGGACGGTCAAGAAGTCCTTAGGACGGTCAATAAGTCCTTAGGACGGTCAAGAAGTCCTTAGGACGGTCAAGAAGTCCTTAGGACGGTCAAGAAGTCCTTAGGATGGTCAAGAGGTCCTATGGACGGTCAAGAAGTCCTAAGGACGGTCAAGAAGTCTTTAGGACGGTCTTGAAGTTCTATGGAGGGTCAAGAAGTCCATAGGACGGTCAAGATGTCCTAAGGACGGTCAAGAAGTCCTTAGGACGGTCAAGAGGTCCTATGGACGGTCAAAAAGTCCTAAGGACGGTCAAGAAGTCCTCAGGACGGCCAAGAAGTCTTTAGGACGTTCATAAAGTCATTAGGACGGTCAAGAAATCCTAAGGACGGTAAACAAGTCCTATGGACTGTCAAAAGGTCCTATGGATGGTCAAGAAGTCCTTAGGACGGTCTAGAAGTCCTTAGGACGGTCTAGAAGTACTTAGAACGGTCTTGAAGTTCTATGGACGGTCAAGAAGTCCTTAGGACGGTCAAGAAGTCTAAAGGACGGTCAAGAGGTCCTATGGACGGTCAAGAAGTCCTAAGGAAGGTCAAGAAGTCATTAGGACGGTCAAGAAGTCCTTAGGCCGGTCAAGAAGTACTTAGAACGTTCTTGAAGTTCTATGGACGGTCAAAAAGTCCTTAGGACGGTCAAAAAGACCTAAGGACGGTCAAGAAGTCCTTAGGACGGTCAAGAAGTCCTTAGGACGGTCTAGAAGTACTTAGAACGGTCTTAAAGTTCTATGGACGGTCAAGAAGTCCTTAGGACGGTCAAGAAGTCTTAAGGACGGTCAAGAAGTCCTTAGGACGGTCAAGAAGTCCTTAGGACGGTCAAGAAGTCCTTAGGACGGTCAAGAAGTCCTTAGGACGGTCAAGAAGTCCTTAGGACGGTCAAGAAGTCCTTAGGACGGTCAAGAAGTCCTTAGAACGGTCAAGAAGTCCTTAGGACGGTAAACAAGTCCTATGGACTGTCAAAAGGTCCTATGGATGGTCAAGAAGTCCTTAGGACGGTCTAGAAGTCCTTAGGACGGTCTAGAAGTACTTAGAACGGTCTTGAAGTTCTATGGACGGTCAAGAAGTCCTTAGGACTGTCAAGAAGTCTAAAGGACGGTCAAGAGGTCCTATGGACGGTCAAGAAGTCCTAAGGAAGGTCAAGAAGTCATTAGGACGGTCAAGAAGTCCTTAGGCCGGTCAAGAAGTACTTAGAACGTTCTTGAAGTTCTATGGACGGTCAAAAAGTCCTTAGGACGGTCAAAAAGACCTTAGGACGGTCAAGAAGTCCTTAGGACTGTCAAGAAGTCCTTAGGACGGTCTAGAAGTACTTAGAACGGTCTTAAAGTTCTATGGACGGTCAAGAAGTCCTTAGGACGGTCAAGAAGTCTTAAGGACGGTCAAGAAGTCCTTAGGACGGTCAAGAAGTCCTTAGGACGGTCAAGAAGTCCTTAGGACGGTCAAGAAGTCCTTAGGACGGTCAAGAAGTCCTTAGGACGGTCAAGAAGTCCTTAGAACGGTCAAGAAGTCCTTAGGACGGTCAAGAAGTCCTTAGAACGGTCAAGAAGTCCTTAGGACGGTCAAGAAGTCTTAAGGACGGTCAAGAAGTCCTTAGGACGGTCAAGAAGTCCTTAGGATGGTCAAGAGGTCCTATGGACGGTCAAGAAGTCCTAAGGACGGTCAAGAAGTCTTTAGGACGGTCTTGAAGTTCTATGGAGGGTCAAGAAGTCCATAGGACGGTCAAGATGTCCTAAGGACGGTCAAGAAGTCCTTAGGACGGTCAAGAGGTCCTATGGACGGTCAAAAAGTCCTAAGGACGGTCAAGAAGTCCTCAGGACGGCCAAGAAGTCTTTAGGACGTTCATAAAGTCATTAGGACGGTCAAGAAATCCTAAGGACGGTAAACAAGTCCTATGGACTGTCAAAAGGTCCTATGGATGGTCAAGAAGTCCTTAGGACGGTCTAGAAGTCCTTAGGACGGTCTAGAAGTACTTAGAACGGTCTTGAAGTTCTATGGACGGTCAAGAAGTCCTTAGGACGGTCAAGAAGTCTAAAGGACGGTCAAGAGGTCCTATGGACGGTCAAGAAGTCCTAAGGAAGGTCAAGAAGTCATTAGGACGGTCAAGAAGTCCTTAGGCCGGTCAAGAAGTACTTAGAACGTTCTTGAAGTTCTATGGACGGTCAAGAAGTCCTTAGGACGGTCAAAAAGTCCTTAGGACGGTCAAAAAGACCTTAGGACGGTCAAGAAGTCCTTAGGACGGTCAAGAAGTCCTTAGGACTGTCAAGAAGTCCTTAGGACGGTCTAGAAGTACTTAGAACGGTCTTAAAGTTCTATGGACGGTCAAGAAGTCCTTAGGACGGTCAAGAAGTCTTAAGGACGGTCAAGAAGTCCTTAGGACGGTCAAGAAGTCCTTAGGACGGTCAAGAAGTCCTTAGGACGGTCAAGAAGTCCTTAGGACGGTCAAGAAGTCCTTAGGACGGTCAAGAAGTCCTTAGAACGGTCAAGAAGTCCTTAGGACGGTCAAGAAGTCCTTAGAACGGTCAAGAAGTCCTTAGGACGGTCAAGAAGTCCATAGGACGGTCAAGAAGTCCTTAGGACGGTCAAGAAGTCCTTAGGACGGTCAAGAAGTACTTAGAACGGTCTTAAAGTTCTATGGACGGTCAAGAAGTCCTTAGGACGGTCAAGAAGTCTTAAGGACGGTCAAGAAGTCCTTAGGACGGTCAAGAAGTCATTAGGACGCTTAAGAAGTCCTTAGGCCGGTCAAGAAGTCCTTAGGATGGTCAAGAAGTCCTAAGGACGGTCAAGAATTCCTTAGGACGGTCAAGAAGTCCTTAGGAGAGTCAAGAAGTCCTTAGGACGGTCAAGAGGTCCTATGGACGGTCAAGAAGTCCTAAGGACGGTCAAGAAGTCCTAAGAACGCTCAAGAAGTCCTTAGGACGGTCAAGAAGTCATTAGGACGGTCAAGAAGTCCTTAGAACGGTCAAGAAGTCCTTAGGACGGTCAAGAATTTCTTTGAACGGTCAAGAAGTCCTTAGGACGGTCAAGAAGTCCTTAGGACGGTCAAGAAGTCCTTAGGACGGTCAAGAAGTCCTTAGGACGGTCAAGAGGTCCTATGGACGGTCAAGAAGTCCCTAGGACGGTCAAGAGGTCCTATGGACGGTCAAGAAGTCCTAAGGACGGTCAAGAAGTCCTAAGAACGCTCAAGAAGTCCTTAGGACGGTCAAGAAGTCTTTAGGACGGTCTAGAAGTCCTTAGGACGGTCAAGAAGTCATTAGGACGGTCAAGAAGTCCTTAGAACGGTCAAGAAGTCCTTAGGACGGTCAAGAATTTCTTTGAACGGTCAAGAAGTCCTTAGGACGGTCAAGAAGTCCTTAGGACGGTCAAGAAGTCCTTAGGACGGTCAAGAAGTCCTTAGGACTGTCAAGAAGTCCTTAGGACGGTCAAGAGGTCCTATGGACGGTCAAGAAGTCCCTAGGACGGTCAAGAAGTCTTAAGGACGGTCAAGAAGTCCTTAGGACGGTCAAAAAGTCCTTAGGACGGTCAAGAAGTCCTAAGGACGGTCAAGAAGTCCTTAGGACGGTCAAGAAGTCCTTAGGACGGTCAAGAAGTCTTTAGGACGGTCTAGAAGTCCTTAGGACGGTCAAGAAGTCATTAGGACGGTCAAGAAGTCCTTAGAACGGTCAAGAAGTCCTTAGGACGGTCAAGAATTTCTTTGAACGGTCAAGAAGTCCTTAGGACGGTCAAGAAGTCCTTAGGACGGTCAAGAAGTCCTTAGGACGGTCAAGAAGTCCTTAGGACGGTCAAGAGGTCCTATGGACGGTCAAGAAGTCCCTAGGACGGTCAAGAGGTCCTATGGACGGTCAAGAAGTCCTAAGGACGGTCAAGAAGTCCTAAGAACGCTCAAGAAGTCCTTAGGACGGTCAAGAAGTCTTTAGGACGGTCTAGAAGTCCTTAGGACGGTCAAGAAGTCATTAGGACGGTCAAGAAGTCCTTAGAACGGTCAAGAAGTCCTTAGGACGGTCAAGAATTTCTTTGAACGGTCAAGAAGTCCTTAGGACGGTCAAGAAGTCCTTAGGACGGTCAAGAAGTCCTTAGGACGGTCAAGAAGTCCTTAGGACTGTCAAGAAGTCCTTAGGACGGTCAAGAGGTCCTATGGACGGTCAAGAAGTCCCTAGGACGGTCAAGAGGTCCTATGGACGGTCAAGAAGTCCTTAGGACGGTCAAGAAGTCCTCAAGACGGCCAAGAAGTCTTTAGGACGGTCATAAAGTCATTAGGACGGTCAAGAAATCCTAAGGACGGTCAAGAAGTCCTATGGACGGTCTAGAAGTACTTAGAACGGTCTTAAAGTTCTATGGACGGTCAAGAAGTCCTTAGGACGGTCAAGAAGTCTTAAGGACGGTCAAGAAGTCCTTAGGACGGTCAAAAAGTCCTTAGGACGGTCAAGAAGTCCTAAGGACGGTCAAGAAGTCCTTAGGACGGTCAAGAAGTCATTAGGACGGTCAAGAAGTCCTTAGAACGGTCAAGAAGTCCTTAGGACGGTCAAGAATTTCTTTGAACGGTCAAGAAGTCCTTAGGACGGTCAAGAAGTCCTTAGGACGGTCAAGAAGTCCTTAGGACGGTCAAGAAGTCCTTAGGACTGTCAAGAAGTCCTTAGGACGGTCAAGAAGTCCTTAGGACGGTCAAGAAGTCCTTAGGACTGTCAAGAAGTCCTTAGGACGGTCAAGAATTTCTTTGAACGGTCAAGAAGTCCTTAGGACGGTCAAGAAGTCCTTAGGACGGTCAAGAAGTCCTTAGGACGGTCAAGAAGTCCTTAGGACTGTCAAGAAGTCCTTAGGACGGTCAAGAAGTCCTTAGGACGGTCAAGAAGTCCTTAGGACTGTCAAGAAGTCCTTAGGACGGTCAAGAATTTCTTTGAACGGTCAAGAAGTCCTTAGGACGGTCAAGAAGTCCTTAGGACGGTCAAGAAGTCCTTAGGACGGTCAAGAAGTCCTTAGGACTGTCAAGAAGTCCTTAGGACGGTCAAGAGGTCCTATGGACGGTCAAGAAGTCCCTAGGACGGTCAAGAGGTCCTATGGACGGTCAAGAAGTCCTTAGGACGGTCAAGAAGTCCTCAAGACGGCCAAGAAGTCTTTAGGACGGTCATAAAGTCATTAGGACGGTCAAGAAATCCTAAGGACGGTCAAGAAGTCCTATGGACGGTCTAGAAGTACTTAGAACGGTCTTAAAGTTCTATGGACGGTCAAGAAGTCCTTAGGACGGTCAAGAAGTCTTAAGGACGGTCAAGAAGTCCTTAGGACGGTCAAAAAGTCCTTAGGACGGTCAAGAAGTCCTAAGGACGGTCAAGAAGTCCTAAGGACGGTCAAGAAGTCCTAAGGACGGTCAAGAAGTCCTAAGAACGCTCAAGAAGTCCTTAGGACGGTCAAGAAGTCTTTAGGACGGTCTAGAAGTCCTTAGGACGGTCAAGAAGTCATTAGGACGGTCAAGAAGTCCTTAGAACGGTCAAGAAGTCCTTAGGACGGTCAAGAATTTCTTTGAACGGTCAAGAAGTCCTTAGGACGGTCAAGAAGTCCTTAGGACGGTCAAGAAGTCCTTAGGACGGTCAAGAAGTCCTTAGGACGGTCAAGAGGTCCTATGGACGGTCAAGAAGTCCCTAGGACGGTCAAGAGGTCCTATGGACGGTCAAGAAGTCCTAAGGACGGTCAAGAAGTCCTAAGAACGCTCAAGAAGTCCTTAGGACGGTCAAGAAGTCTTTAGGACGGTCTAGAAGTCCTTAGGACGGTCAAGAAGTCATTAGGACGGTCAAGAAGTCCTTAGAACGGTCAAGAAGTCCTTAGGACGGTCAAGAATTTCTTTGAACGGTCAAGAAGTCCTTAGGACGGTCAAGAAGTCCTTAGGACGGTCAAGAAGTCCTTAGGACGGTCAAGAAGTCCTTAGGACTGTCAAGAAGTCCTTAGGACGGTCAAGAGGTCCTATGGACGGTCAAGAAGTCCCTAGGACGGTCAAGAGGTCCTATGGACGGTCAAGAAGTCCTTAGGACGGTCAAGAAGTCCTCAAGACGGCCAAGAAGTCTTTAGGACGGTCATAAAGTCATTAGGACGGTCAAGAAATCCTAAGGACGGTCAAGAAGTCCTATGGACGGTCTAGAAGTACTTAGAACGGTCTTAAAGTTCTATGGACGGTCAAGAAGTCCTTAGGACGGTCAAGAAGTCTTAAGGACGGTCAAGAAGTCCTTAGGACGGTCAAAAAGTCCTTAGGACGGTCAAGAAGTCCTAAGGACGGTCAAGAAGTCCTTAGGACGGTCAAGAAGTCATTAGGACGGTCAAGAAGTCCTTAGAACGGTCAAGAAGTCCTTAGGACGGTCAAGAATTTCTTTGAACGGTCAAGAAGTCCTTAGGACGGTCAAGAAGTCCTTAGGACGGTCAAGAAGTCCTTAGGACGGTCAAGAAGTCCTTAGGACTGTCAAGAAGTCCTTAGGACGGTCAAGAAGTCCTTAGGACGGTCAAGAAGTCCTTAGGACTGTCAAGAAGTCCTTAGGACGGTCAAGAATTTCTTTGAACGGTCAAGAAGTCCTTAGGACGGTCAAGAAGTCCTTAGGACGGTCAAGAAGTCCTTAGGACGGTCAAGAAGTCCTTAGGACTGTCAAGAAGTCCTTAGGACGGTCAAGAGGTCCTATGGACGGTCAAGAAGTCCCTAGGACGGTCAAGAGGTCCTATGGACGGTCAAGAAGTCCTTAGGACGGTCAAGAAGTCCTCAAGACGGCCAAGAAGTCTTTAGGACGGTCATAAAGTCATTAGGACGGTCAAGAAATCCTAAGGACGGTCAAGAAGTCCTATGGACGGTCTAGAAGTACTTAGAACGGTCTTAAAGTTCTATGGACGGTCAAGAAGTCCTTAGGACGGTCAAGAAGTCTTAAGGGACGGTCAAGAAGTCCTTAGGACGGTCAAAAAGTCCTTAGGACGGTCAAGAAGTCCTAAGGACGGTCAAGAAGTCCTTAGGACGGTCAAGAAGTCATTAGGACGGTCAAGAAGTCCTTAGAACGGTCAAGAAGTCCTTAGGACGGTCAAGAATTTCTTTGAACGGTCAAGAAGTCCTTAGGACGGTCAAGAAGTCCTTAGGACGGTCAAGAAGTCCTTAGGACGGTCAAGAAGTCCTTAGAACGGTCAAGAAGTCCTTAGGACGGTCAAGAATTTCTTTGAACGGTCAAGAAGTCCTTAGGACGGTCAAGAAGTCCTTAGGACGGTCAAGAAGTCCTAAGGACGGTCAAGAAGTCCTTAGGACGGTCAAGAAGTCATTAGGACGGTCAAGAAGTCCTTAGAACGGTCAAGAAGTCCTTAGGACGGTCAAGAATTTCTTTGAACGGTCAAGAAGTCCTTAGGACGGTCAAGAAGTCATTAGGACGGTCAAGAAGTCCTTAGAACGGTCAAGAAGTCCTTAGGACGGTCAAGAATTTCTTTGAACGGTCAAGAAGTCCTTAGGACGGTCAAGAAGTCCTTAGGACGGTCAAGAAGTCCTTAGGACGGTCAAGAAGTCCTTAGGACTGTCAAGAAGTCCTTAGGACGGTCAAGAGGTCCTATGGACGGTCAAGAAGTCCCTAGGACGGTCAAGAGGTCCTATGGACGGTCAAGAAGTCCTTAGGACGGTCAAGAAGTCCTCAAGACGGCCAAGAAGTCTTTAGGACGGTCATAAAGTCATTAGGACGGTCAAGAAATCCTAAGGACGGTCAAGAAGTCCTATGGACGGTCTAGAAGTACTTAGAACGGTCTTAAAGTTCTATGGACGGTCAAGAAGTCCTTAGGACGGTCAAGAAGTCTTAAGGACGGTCAAGAAGTCCTTAGGACGGTCAAAAAGTCCTTAGGACGGTCAAGAAGTCCTAAGGACGGTCAAGAAGTCCTTAGGACGGTCAAGAAGTCATTAGGACGGTCAAGAAGTCCTTAGAACGGTCAAGAAGTCCTTAGGACGGTCAAGAATTTCTTTGAACGGTCAAGAAGTCCTTAGGACGGTCAAGAAGTCCTTAGGACGGTCAAGAAGTCCTTAGGACGGTCAAGAAGTCCTTAGGACTGTCAAGAAGTCCTTAGGACGGTCAAGAAGTCCTTAGGACGGTCAAGAAGTCCTTAGGACTGTCAAGAAGTCCTTAGGACGGTCAAGAATTTCTTTGAACGGTCAAGAAGTCCTTAGGACGGTCAAGAAGTCCTTAGGACGGTCAAGAAGTCCTTAGGACGGTCAAGAAGTCCTTAGGACGGTCAAGAAGTCCTTAGGACGGTCAAGAGTCCTATGGACGGTCAAGAAGTCTAGGACGGTCAAGAGTCCTATGGACGGTCAAGAAGTCCTTAGGACGGTCAAGAAGTCCTAGACGGCCAAGAAGTCTTAGGACGGTCATAAAGTCATTAGGACGGTCAAGAAGTCCTTAGGACGGTCAGAAGTCCTATGGACGGTCTAGAAGTACTTAGAACGGTCTAAAGTTCTATGGACGGTCAGAAGTCCTTAGGACGGTCAAGAAGTCTTAAGGACGGTCAAGAAGTCCTTGGACGGTCAAAAGTCCTTAGGACGGTCAAGAAGTCCTAAGGACGGTCAAGAAGTCCTTAGGACGGTCAAGAAGTCATTAGGACGGTCAAGAAGTCCTTAGAACGGTCAAGAAGTCCTTAGGACGGTCAAGAATTTCTTTGAACGGTTCAAGAAGTCCTTAGGACGGTCAAGAGTCCTTAGGACGGTCAAGAAGTCCTTAGGACGGTCAAGAAGTCCTTAGGACTGTCAAGAAGTCCTTAGGACGGTCAAGAGGTCCTATGGACGGTCAAGAAGTCCCTAGGACGGTCAAGAGGTCCTATGGACGGTCAAGAAGTCCTTAGGACGGTCAAGAAGTCCTCAAGACGGCCAAGAAGTCTTTAGGACGGTCATAAAGTCATTAGGACGGTCAAGAAATCCTAAGGACGGTCAAGAAGTCCTATGGACGGTCTAGAAGTACTTAGAACGGTCTTAAAGTTCTATGGACGGTCAAGAAGTCCTTAGGACGGTCAAGAAGTCTTAAGGACGGTCAAGAAGTCCTTAGGACGGTCAAAAAGTCCTTAGGACGGTCAAGAAGTCCTAAGGACGGTCAAGAAGTCCTTAGGACGGTCTAGAAGTACTTAGAACGGTCTTAAAGTTCTATGGACGGTCAAGAAGTCCTATGGACGGTCAAAAAGTCCTAAGGACGGTCAAGAAGTCCTCAGGACGGCCAAGAAGTCTTTAGGACGTTCATAAAGTCATTAGGACGGTCAAGAAATCCTAAGGACGGTAAACAAGTCCTATGGACTGTCAAAAGGTCCTATGGATGGTCAAGAAGTCCCTAGGACGGTCAAGAGGTCCTATGGACGGTCAAGAAGTCCTTAGGACGGTCAAGAAGTCCTCAAGACGGCCAAGAAGTCTTTAGGACGGTCATAAAGTCATTAGGACGGTCAAGAAATCCTAAGGACGGTCAAGAAGTCCTATGGACGGTCTAGAAGTACTTAGAACGGTCTTAAAGTTCTATGGACGGTCAAGAAGTCTTAAGGACGGTCAAGAAGTCCTTAGGACGGTCAAAAAGTCCTTAGGACGGTCAAGAAGTCCTAAGGACGGTCAAGAAGTCCTTAGGACGGTCTAGAAGTACTTAGAACGGTCTTAAAGTTCTATGGACGGTCAAGAAGTCCTTAGGACGGTCAATAAGTCCTTAGGACGGTCAAGAAGTCCTTAGGACGGTCAAGAAGTCCTTAGGACGGTCAAGAAGTCCTTAGGATGGTCAAGAGGTCCTATGGACGGTCAAGAAGTCCTAAGGACGGTCAAGAAGTCTTTAGGACGGTCTTGAAGTTCTATGGAGGGTCAAGAAGTCCATAGGACGGTCAAGATGTCCTAAGGACGGTCAAGAAGTCCTTAGGACGGTCAAGAGGTCCTATGGACGGTCAAAAAGTCCTAAGGACGGTCAAGAAGTCCTCAGGACGGCCAAGAAGTCTTTAGGACGTTCATAAAGTCATTAGGACGGTCAAGAAATCCTAAGGACGGTAAACAAGTCCTATGGACTGTCAAAAGGTCCTATGGATGGTCAAGAAGTCCTTAGGACGGTCTAGAAGTCCTTAGGACGGTCTAGAAGTACTTAGAACGGTCTTGAAGTTCTATGGACGGTCAAGAAGTCCTTAGGACGGTCAAGAAGTCTAAAGGACGGTCAAGAGGTCCTATGGACGGTCAAGAAGTCCTAAGGAAGGTCAAGAAGTCATTAGGACGGTCAAGAAGTCCTTAGGCCGGTCAAGAAGTACTTAGAACGTTCTTGAAGTTCTATGGACGGTCAAAAAGTCCTTAGGACGGTCAAAAAGACCTAAGGACGGTCAAGAAGTCCTTAGGACGGTCAAGAAGTCCTTAGGACGGTCTAGAAGTACTTAGAACGGTCTTAAAGTTCTATGGACGGTCAAGAAGTCCTTAGGACGGTCAAGAAGTCTTAAGGACGGTCAAGAAGTCCTTAGGACGGTCAAGAAGTCCTTAGGACGGTCAAGAAGTCCTTAGGACGGTCAAGAAGTCCTTAGGACGGTCAAGAAGTCCTTAGGACGGTCAAGAAGTCCTTAGGACGGTCAAGAAGTCCTTAGAACGGTCAAGAAGTCCTTAGGACGGTAAACAAGTCCTATGGACTGTCAAAAGGTCCTATGGATGGTCAAGAAGTCCTTAGGACGGTCTAGAAGTCCTTAGGACGGTCTAGAAGTACTTAGAACGGTCTTGAAGTTCTATGGACGGTCAAGAAGTCCTTAGGACTGTCAAGAAGTCTAAAGGACGGTCAAGAGGTCCTATGGACGGTCAAGAAGTCCTAAGGAAGGTCAAGAAGTCATTAGGACGGTCAAGAAGTCCTTAGGCCGGTCAAGAAGTACTTAGAACGTTCTTGAAGTTCTATGGACGGTCAAAAAGTCCTTAGGACGGTCAAAAGACCTTAGGACGGTCAAGAAGTCCTTAGGACTGTCAAGAAGTCCTTAGGACGGTCTAGAAGTACTTAGAACGGTCTTAAAGTTCTATGGACGGTCAAGAAGTCCTTAGGACGGTCAAGAAGTCTTAAGGACGGTCAAGAAGTCCTTAGGACGGTCAAGAAGTCCTTAGGACGGTCAAGAAGTCCTTAGGACGGTCAAGAAGTCCTTAGGACGGTCAAGAAGTCCTTAGGACGGTCAAGAAGTCCTTAGAACGGTCAAGAAGTCCTTAGGACGGTCAAGAAGTCCTTAGAACGGTCAAGAAGTCCTTAGGACGGTCAAGAAGTCTTAAGGACGGTCAAGAAGTCCTTAGGACGGTCAAGAAGTCCTTAGGATGGTCAAGAGGTCCTATGGACGGTCAAGAAGTCCTAAGGACGGTCAAGAAGTCTTTAGGACGGTCTTGAAGTTCTATGGAGGGTCAAGAAGTCCATAGGACGGTCAAGATGTCCTAAGGACGGTCAAGAAGTCCTTAGGACGGTCAAGAGGTCCTATGGACGGTCAAAAAGTCCTAAGGACGGTCAAGAAGTCCTCAGGACGGCCAAGAAGTCTTTAGGACGTTCATAAAGTCATTAGGACGGTCAAGAAATCCTAAGGACGGTAAACAAGTCCTATGGACTGTCAAAAGGTCCTATGGATGGTCAAGAAGTCCTTAGGACGGTCTAGAAGTCCTTAGGACGGTCTAGAAGTACTTAGAACGGTCTTGAAGTTCTATGGACGGTCAAGAAGTCCTTAGGACGGTCAAGAAGTCTAAAGGACGGTCAAGAGGTCCTATGGACGGTCAAGAAGTCCTAAGGAAGGTCAAGAAGTCATTAGGACGGTCAAGAAGTCCTTAGGCCGGTCAAGAAGTACTTAGAACGTTCTTGAAGTTCTATGGACGGTCAAGAAGTCCTTAGGACGGTCAAAAAGTCCTTAGGACGGTCAAAAAGACCTTAGGACGGTCAAGAAGTCCTTAGGACGGTCAAGAAGTCCTTAGGACTGTCAAGAAGTCCTTAGGACGGTCTAGAAGTACTTAGAACGGTCTTAAAGTTCTATGGACGGTCAAGAAGTCCTTAGGACGGTCAAGAAGTCTTAAGGACGGTCAAGAAGTCCTTAGGACGGTCAAGAAGTCCTTAGGACGGTCAAGAAGTCCTTAGGACGGTCAAGAAGTCCTTAGGACGGTCAAGAAGTCCTTAGGACGGTCAAGAAGTCCTTAGAACGGTCAAGAAGTCCTTAGGACGGTCAAGAAGTCCTTAGAACGGTCAAGAAGTCCTTAGGACGGTCAAGAAGTCCATAGGACGGTCAAGAAGTCCTTAGGACGGTCAAGAAGTCCTTAGGACGGTCAAGAAGTACTTAGAACGGTCTTAAAGTTCTATGGACGGTCAAGAAGTCCTTAGGACGGTCAAGAAGTCTTAAGGACGGTCAAGAAGTCCTTAGGACGGTCAAGAAGTCATTAGGACGCTTAAGAAGTCCTTAGGCCGGTCAAGAAGTCCTTAGGATGGTCAAGAAGTCCTAAGGACGGTCAAGAATTCCTTAGGACGGTCAAGAAGTCCTTAGGAGAGTCAAGAAGTCCTTAGGACGGTCAAGAGGTCCTATGGACGGTCAAGAAGTCCTAAGGACGGTCAAGAAGTCCTAAGAACGCTCAAGAAGTCCTTAGGACGGTCAAGAAGTCTTTAGGACGGTCTAGAAGTCCTTAGGACGGTCAAGAAGTCATTAGGACGGTCAAGAAGTCCTTAGAACGGTCAAGAAGTCCTTAGGACGGTCAAGAATTTCTTTGAACGGTCAAGAAGTCCTTAGGACGGTCAAGAAGTCCTTAGGACGGTCAAGAAGTCCTTAGGACGGTCAAGAAGTCCTTAGGACGGTCAAGAGGTCCTATGGACGGTCAAGAAGTCCCTAGGACGGTCAAGAGGTCCTATGGACGGTCAAGAAGTCCTAAGGACGGTCAAGAAGTCCTAAGAACGCTCAAGAAGTCCTTAGGACGGTCAAGAAGTCTTTAGGACGGTCTAGAAGTCCTTAGGACGGTCAAGAAGTCATTAGGACGGTCAAGAAGTCCTTAGAACGGTCAAGAAGTCCTTAGGACGGTCAAGAATTTCTTTGAACGGTCAAGAAGTCCTTAGGACGGTCAAGAAGTCCTTAGGACGGTCAAGAAGTCCTTAGGACGGTCAAGAAGTCCTTAGGACTGTCAAGAAGTCCTTAGGACGGTCAAGAGGTCCTATGGACGGTCAAGAAGTCCCTAGGACGGTCAAGAGGTCCTATGGACGGTCAAGAAGTCCTTAGGACGGTCAAGAAGTCCTCATGACGGCCAAGAAGTCTTTAGGACGGTCATAAAGTCATTAGGACGGTCAAGAAATCCTAAGGACGGTCAAGAAGTCCTATGGACGGTCTAGAAGTACTTAGAACGGTCTTAAAGTTCTATGGACGGTCAAGAAGTCCTTAGGACGGTCAAGAAGTCTTAAGGACGGTCAAGAAGTCCTTAGGACGGTCAAAAAGTCCTTAGGACGGTCAAGAAGTCCTAAGGACGGTCAAGAAGTCCTTAGGACGGTCTAGAAGTACTTAGAACGGTCTTAAAGTTCTATGGACGGTCAAGAAGTCCTTAGGACGGTCAAGAAGTCTTAAGGACGGTCAAGAAGTCCTTAGGACGGTCAAGAAGTCCTTAGGACGGTCAAGAAGTCTTTAGGACGGTCAAGAAGTCCTTAGGACGGTCAAGAAGTCCTTAGGACGGTCAAGAAGTCCTTAGAACGGTCAAGAAGTCCATAGGACGGTCAAGAAGTCTAAAGGACGGTCAAGAGGTCCTATGGACGGTCAAGAAGTCCTAAGGAAGGTCAAGAAGTCATTAGGACGGTCTAGAAGTCCTTAGGACGGTCAAGAAGTCCTTAGGACGGTCAAGAAGTCCTTAGGACGGTCAAGAAGTCCTTAGGACGGTCAAGAGGTCCTATGGACGGTCAAGAAGTCCCTAGGACGGTCAAGAGGTCCTATGGACGGTCAAGAAGTCCTTAGGACGGTCAAGAAGTCCTCAAGACGGCCAAGAAGTCTTTAGGACGGTCATAAAGTCATTAGGACGGTCAAGAAATCCTAAGGACGGTCAAGAAGTCCTATGGACGGTCTAGAAGTACTTAGAACGGTCTTAAAGTTCTATGGACGGTCAAGAAGTCCTTAGGACGGTCAAGAAGTCTTAAGGACGGTCAAGAAGTCCTTAGGACGGTCAAAAAGTCCTTAGGACGGTCAAGAAGTCCTAAGGACGGTCAAGAAGTCCTTAGGACGGTCTAGAAGTACTTAGAACGGTCTTAAAGTTCTATGGACGGTCAAGAAGTCCTTAGGACGGTCAAGAAGTCTTAAGGACGGTCAAGAAGTCCTTAGGACGGTCAAGAAGTCCTTAGGACGGTCAAGAAGTCTTTAGGACGGTCAAGAAGTCCTTAGGACGGTCAAGAAGTCCTTAGGACGGTCAAGAAGTCCTTAGAACGGTCAAGAAGTCCATAGGACGGTCAAGAAGTCCTTAGAACGGTCAAGAAGTCCTTAGGACGGTCAAGAAGTCCATAGGACGGTCAAGAAGTCCTTAGGACGGTCAAGAAGTCCTTAGGACGGTCAAGAAGTACTTAGAACGGTCTTAAAGTTCTATGGACGGTCAAGAAGTCCTTAGGACGGTCAAGAAGTCTTTAGGACGGTCAAGAAGTCCTTAGGACGGTCAAGAAGTCCTTAGGACGGTCAAGAAGTCCTTAGAACGGTCAAGAAGTCCATAGGACGGTCAAGAAGTCCTTAGGACGGTCAAGAAGTCCTTAGGACGGTCAAGAAGTACTTAGAACGGTCTTAAAGTCCTAAGGACGTTCAAGAAGTCCTTAGGACGGTCAAGAAGTCCATAGGACGGTCAAGAAGTCCTAAGGACGGTCAAGAAGTCCTTAGGACGGTCAAGAAGTACTTAGAACGGTCTTAAAGTTCTATGGACGGTCAAGAAGTCCTTAGGACGGTCAAGAAGTCTTTAGGACGGTCAAGAAGTCCTTAGGACGGTCAAGAAGTCCTTAGGACGGTCAAGAAGTCCTTAGAACGGTCAAGAAGTCCATAGGACGGTCAAGAAGTCCTTAGAACGGTCAAGAAGTCCTTAGGACGGTCAAGAAGTCCATAGGACGGTCAAGAAGTCCTTAGGACGGACAAGAAGTCCTTAGGACGGTCAAGAAGTACTTAGAACGGTCTTAAAGTCCTAAGGACGGTCAAGAAGTCCTCAGGACGGCCAAGAAGTCTTTAGGACGTTCATAAAGTCATTAGGACGGTCAAGAAATCCTAAGGACGGTAAACAAGTCCTATGGACTGTCAAAAGGTCCTATGTATGGTCAAGAAGTCCTTAGGACGGTCTAGAAGTCCTTAGGACGGTCTAGAAGTACTTAGAACGGTCTTGAAGTTCTATGGACGGTCAAGAAGTCCTTAGGACGGTCAAGAAGTCTAAAGGACGGTCAAGAGGTCCTATGGATGGTCAAGAGGTCCATAGGACGGTCAATAAGTCCTTAGGACGGTCAAGAAGTCCTTAGGACGGTCAAGAAGTACTTAGAACGGTCTTAAAGTTCTATGGACGGTCAAGAAGTCCTTAGGACGGTCAAGAAGTCTTAAGGACGGTCAAGAAGTCCTTAGGACGGTCAAGAAGTCCTTAGGATGGTCAAGAGGTCCTATGGACGGTCAAGAAGTCCTAAGGACGGTCAAGAAGTCTTTAGGACGGTCTTGAAGTTCTATGGAGGGTCAAGAAGTCCATAGGACGGTCAAGATGTCCTAAGGACGGTCAAGAAGTCCTTAGGACGGTCAAGAGGTCCTATGGACGGTCAAAAAGTCCTAAGGACGGTCAAGAAGTCCTCAGGACGGCCAAGAAGTCTTTAGGACGGTCAAGAAGTCCTTAGGACGGTCAAGAAGTCCTTAGGACGGTCAAGAGGTCCTATGGACGGTCAAGAAGTCCCTAGGACGGTCAAGAGGTCCTATGGACGGTCAAGAAGTCCTAAGGACGGTCAAGAAGTCCTAAGAACGCTCAAGAAGTCCTTAGGACGGTCAAGAAGTCTTTAGGACGGTCTAGAAGTCCTTAGGACGGTCAAGAAGTCATTAGGACGGTCAAGAAGTCCTTAGAACGGTCAAGAAGTCCTTAGGACGGTCAAGAATTTCTTTGAACGGTCAAGAAGTCCTTAGGACGGTCAAGAAGTCCTTAGGACGGTCAAGAAGTCCTTAGGACGGTCAAGAAGTCCTTAGGACTGTCAAGAAGTCCTTAGGACGGTCAAGAGGTCCTATGGACGGTCAAGAAGTCCCTAGGACGGTCAAGAGGTCCTATGGACGGTCAAGAAGTCCTTAGGACGGTCAAGAAGTCCTCAAGACGGCCAAGAAGTCTTTAGGACGGTCATAAAGTCATTAGGACGGTCAAGAAATCCTAAGGACGGTCAAGAAGTCCTATGGACGGTCTAGAAGTACTTAGAACGGTCTTAAAGTTCTATGGACGGTCAAGAAGTCCTTAGGACGGTCAAGAAGTCTTAAGGACGGTCAAGAAGTCCTTAGGACGGTCAAAAAGTCCTTAGGACGGTCAAGAAGTCCTAAGGACGGTCAAGAAGTCCTTAGGACGGTCTAGAAGTACTTAGAACGGTCTTAAAGTTCTATGGACGGTCAAGAAGTCCTTAGGACGGTCAAGAAGTCTTAAGGACGGTCAAGAAGTCCTTAGGACGGTCAAGAAGTCCTTAGGACGGTCAAGAAGTCTTTAGGACGGTCAAGAAGTCCTTAGGACGGTCAAGAAGTCCTTAGGACGGTCAAGAAGTCCTTAGAACGGTCAAGAAGTCCATAGGACGGTCAAGAAGTCTAAAGGACGGTCAAGAGGTCCTATGGACGGTCAAGAAGTCCTAAGGAAGGTCAAGAAGTCATTAGGACGGTCTAGAAGTCCTTAGGACGGTCAAGAAGTCCTTAGGACGGTCAAGAAGTCCTTAGGACGGTCAAGAAGTCCTTAGGACGGTCAAGAGGTCCTATGGACGGTCAAGAAGTCCCTAGGACGGTCAAGAGGTCCTATGGACGGTCAAGAAGTCCTTAGGACGGTCAAGAAGTCCTCAAGACGGCCAAGAAGTCTTTAGGACGGTCATAAAGTCATTAGGACGGTCAAGAAATCCTAAGGACGGTCAAGAAGTCCTATGGACGGTCTAGAAGTACTTAGAACGGTCTTAAAGTTCTATGGACGGTCAAGAAGTCCTTAGGACGGTCAAGAAGTCTTAAGGACGGTCAAGAAGTCCTTAGGACGGTCAAAAAGTCCTTAGGACGGTCAAGAAGTCCTAAGGACGGTCAAGAAGTCCTTAGGACGGTCTAGAAGTACTTAGAACGGTCTTAAAGTTCTATGGACGGTCAAGAAGTCCTTAGGACGGTCAAGAAGTCTTAAGGACGGTCAAGAAGTCCTTAGGACGGTCAAGAAGTCCTTAGGACGGTCAAGAAGTCTTTAGGACGGTCAAGAAGTCCTTAGGACGGTCAAGAAGTCCTTAGGACGGTCAAGAAGTCCTTAGAACGGTCAAGAAGTCCATAGGACGGTCAAGAAGTCCTTAGAACGGTCAAGAAGTCCTTAGGACGGTCAAGAAGTCCATAGGACGGTCAAGAAGTCCTTAGGACGGTCAAGAAGTCCTTAGGACGGTCAAGAAGTACTTAGAACGGTCTTAAAGTTCTATGGACGGTCAAGAAGTCCTTAGGACGGTCAAGAAGTCTTTAGGACGGTCAAGAAGTCCTTAGGACGGTCAAGAAGTCCTTAGGACGGTCAAGAAGTCCTTAGAACGGTCAAGAAGTCCATAGGACGGTCAAGAAGTCCTTAGGACGGTCAAGAAGTCCTTAGGACGGTCAAGAAGTACTTAGAACGGTCTTAAAGTCCTAAGGACGTTCAAGAAGTCCTTAGGACGGTCAAGAAGTCCATAGGACGGTCAAGAAGTCCTAAGGACGGTCAAGAAGTCCTTAGGACGGTCAAGAAGTACTTAGAACGGTCTTAAAGTTCTATGGACGGTCAAGAAGTCCTTAGGACGGTCAAGAAGTCTTTAGGACGGTCAAGAAGTCCTTAGGACGGTCAAGAAGTCCTTAGGACGGTCAAGAAGTCCTTAGAACGGTCAAGAAGTCCATAGGACGGTCAAGAAGTCCTTAGAACGGTCAAGAAGTCCTTAGGACGGTCAAGAAGTCCATAGGACGGTCAAGAAGTCCTTAGGACGGACAAGAAGTCCTTAGGACGGTCAAGAAGTACTTAGAACGGTCTTAAAGTCCTAAGGACGGTCAAGAAGTCCTCAGGACGGCCAAGAAGTCTTTAGGACGTTCATAAAGTCATTAGGACGGTCAAGAAATCCTAAGGACGGTAAACAAGTCCTATGGACTGTCAAAAGGTCCTATGGATGGTCAAGAAGTCCTTAGGACGGTCTAGAAGTCCTTAGGACGGTCTAGAAGTACTTAGAACGGTCTTGAAGTTCTATGGACGGTCAAGAAGTCCTTAGGACGGTCAAGAAGTCTAAAGGACGGTCAAGAGGTCCTATGGATGGTCAAGAGGTCCATAGGACGGTCAATAAGTCCTTAGGACGGTCAAGAAGTCCTTAGGACGGTCAAGAAGTACTTAGAACGGTCTTAAAGTTCTATGGACGGTCAAGAAGTCCTTAGGACGGTCAAGAAGTCTTAAGGACGGTCAAGAAGTCCTTAGGACGGTCAAGAAGTCCTTAGGATGGTCAAGAGGTCCTATGGACGGTCAAGAAGTCCTAAGGACGGTCAAGAAGTCTTTAGGACGGTCTTGAAGTTCTATGGAGGGTCAAGAAGTCCATAGGACGGTCAAGATGTCCTAAGGACGGTCAAGAAGTCCTTAGGACGGTCAAGAGGTCCTATGGACGGTCAAAAAGTCCTAAGGACGGTCAAGAAGTCCTCAGGACGGCCAAGAAGTCTTTAGGACGTTCATAAAGTCATTAGGACGGTCAAGAAATCCTAAGGACGGTAAACAAGTCCTATGGACTGTCAAAAGGTCCTATGGATGGTCAAGAAGTCCTTAGGACGGTCTAGAAGTCCTTAGGACGGTCGAGAAGTACTTAGAACGGTCTTGAAGTTCTATGGACGGTCAAGAAGTCCTTAGGACGGTCAAGAAGTCTAAAGGACGGTCAAGAGGTCCTATGGACGGTCAAGAAGTCCTAAGGAAGGTCAAGAAGTCATTAGGACGGTCAAGAAGTCCTTAGGCCGGTCAAGAAGTACTTAGAACGTTCTTGAAGTTCTATGGACGGTCAAGAAGTCCTTAGGACGGTCAAAAAGTCCTTAGGACGGTCAAAAAGACCTTAGGACGGTCAAGAAGTCCTTAGGACGGTCAAGAAGTCCTTAGGACTGTCAAGAAGTCCTTAGGACGGTCTAGAAGTACTTAGAACGGTCTTAAAGTTCTATGGACGGTCAAGAAGTCCTTAGGACGGTCAAGAAGTCTTAAGGACGGTCAAGAAGTCCTTAGGACGGTCAAGAAGTCCTTAGGACGGTCAAGAAGTCCTTAGGACGGTCAAGAAGTCCTTAGGACGGTCAAGAAGTCCTTAGGACGGTCAAGAAGTCCTTAGAACGGTCAAGAAGTCCTTAGGACGGTCAAGAAGTCCTTAGAACGGTCAAGAAGTCCTTAGGACGGTCAAGAAGTCCATAGGACGGTCAAGAAGTCCTTAGGACGGTCAAGAAGTCCTTAGGACGGTCAAGAAGTACTTAGAACGGTCTTAAAGTTCTATGGACGGTCAAGAAGTCCTTAGGACGGTCAAGAAGTCTTAAGGACGGTCAAGAAGTCCTTAGGACGGTCAAGAAGTCTTAAGGACGGTCAAGAAGTCCTTAGGACGGTCAAGAAGTCATTAGGACGCTTAAGAAGTCCTTAGGCCGGTCAAGAAGTCCTTAGGACGGTCAAGAAGTCTTTCGGACGGTCTTGAAGTTCTATGGACGGTCAAGAAGTCCATAGGACGGTCAAGATGTCCTAAGGACGGTCAAGAAGTCCCTAGGACGGTCAAGAGGTCCTATGGACGGTCAAGAGGTCCTATGGACTCTTGGCCGTCCTGAGGACTTCTTGACCGTCCTAAGGACTTTTTGACCGTCCATAGGACCTCTTGACCGTCCTAATGACCTTTTGACCGTCCTTAGGACTTCTTGACCGTCCTATGGACTTCTTGACCCTCCATAGAACTTCAAGACCGTCCTAAAGACTTCTTGACCGTCCTTAGGACTTCTTGACCGTCCATAGGACCTCTTGACCATCCTAAGGACTTCTTGACCGTCCTAAGGACTTCTTGACCGTCCTTAAGACTTCTTGACCGTCCTAAGGACTTCTTGACCGTCCATAGAACTTTAAGACCGTTCTAAGTACTTCTTGACCGTCCTAAGGACTTCTTGACCGTCCTAAGGACTTCTTGACCGTTCTAAGGACTTCTTGACCGTCCTAAGGACTTCTTGACCGTTCTAAGGACTTCTTGACCGTCCTAAGGACTACTTGACCGTCCTAAGGACTTCTTGACCGTTCTAAGGACTTCTTGACCGTCCTAAGGACTACTTGACCGTCCTAAAGACTTCTTGACCGTCCTAAGGACTTCTTGACCGTCCTAATGACTACTTTACCGTCCTAAAGACTTCTTGACCGTCCTAATGACTACTTTACCGTCCTAAAGACTTCTTGACCGTCCTAAGGATTTCTAGACCGTCCTAATGACTACTTGACCGTCCTAAAGACTTCTTGGCCGTCCTAAGGACTTCTTGACAGTCCATAGGACTTCTTGACCGTCCATAGGACTTCTTGACCGTCCTAAGGACTTCTTGACCGTCCATAGGACATCTAGACCGTCCTAAGTACTCCTTGACCGTCCTAAAGACTCCTTGACCGTCCTAAGGACTCCTTGACCGTCCTAATGACTTCTTGACCGTCCTAAGGACTTCTTGACCATCCTAATGACTACTTGACCGTCCTAAGGACTTCTTGACCGTCCATAGAACTTCTAGACCGTTCTAAGTACTTCTTGACCGTCCTAAGGACTTCTTGACCGTCCTAAGGACTTCTTGACCGTCCTAAGGACTTCTTGACCGTTCTAAGGACTTCTTGACCGTCCTAAGGACTTCTTGACCGTCCTAGGGACTTCTTGACCGTCCTTAGGACATCTTGACTGTCCTATGGACTTCTTGACCGTCCATAGAACTTCAAGACAGTCCGAAAGACTTCTTGACCGTCCTAAGGACTTCTTGACCGGCCTAAGGACTTCTTAAGCGTCCTAATGACTTCTTGACCGTCCTTAGGGCTCCTTGACCGTCCATAGGACCTCTTGACCGTCCTAAGGACTTCTTGACCGTCCTAAGGACTTCTTGACCGTCCTAAGGACTTCTTGACCGTCCTTAAGACTTCTTGACCGTCCTAAGGACTTCTTGACCGTCCATTGAACTTCAAGACCGTTCTAAGTACTTCTAGACCGTCCTAAGGACTTCTTGACCATCCATAGGACCTCTTGACAGTCCAAAGGACTTGTTTACCGTCCTTAGGATTTCTTGACCGTCCTAATGACTTTATGACCGTCCTAAAGACTTCTTGGCCGTCCTGAGGACTTCTTGACCGTCCTTAGGACTTTTTGACCGTCCATAGGACCTCTTGACCGTCCTAATGACCTTTTGACCGTCCTTAGGACTTCTTGACCGTCCTATGGACTTCTTGACCCTCCATAGAACTTCAAGACCGTCCTAAAGACTTCTTGACCGTCCTTAGGACTTCTTGACCGTCCATAGGACCTCTTGACCATCCTAAGGACTTCTTGACCGTCCTAAGGACTTCTTGGCCGTCCTGAGGACTTCTTGACCGTCCTAAGGACTTTTTGACCGTCCATAGGACCTCTTGACCGTCCTAATGACCTTTTGACCGTCCTTAGGACTTCTTGACCGTCCTATGGACTTCTTGACCCTCCATAGAACTTCAAGACCGTCCTAAAGACTTCTTGACCGTCCTTAGGACTTCTTGACCGTCCATAGGACCTCTTGACCATCCTAAGGACTTCTTGACCGTCCTAAGGACTTCTTGACCGTCCTTAAGACTTCTTGACCGTCCTAAGGACTTCTTGACCGTCCATAGAACTTTAAGACCGTTCTAAGTACTTCTTGACCGTCCTAAGGACTTCTTGACCGTCCTAAGGACTTCTTGACCGTTCTAAGGACTTCTTGACCGTCCTAAGGACTTCTTGACCGTTCTAAGGACTTCTTGACCGTCCTAAGGACTACTTGACCGTCCTAAGGACTTCTTGACCGTTCTAAGGACTTCTTGACCGTCCTAAGGACTTCTTGACCGTTCTAAGGACTTCTTGACCGTCCTAAGGACTACTTGACCGTCCTAAAGACTTCTTGACCGTCCTAAGGACTTCTTGACCGTCCTAATGACTACTTTACCTATGGACGGTCAAGAAGTCCTAAGGACGGTCAAGAAGTCTTTAGGACGGTCTTGAAGTTCTATGGAGGGTCAAGAAGTCCATAGGACGGTCAAGAAGTCCTAAGGACGGTCAAAAGGTCATTAGGACGGTCAAGAGGTCCTATGGACGGTCAAAAAGTCCTAAGGACGGTCAAGAAGTCCTCAGGACGGCCAAGAAGTCTTTAGGACGGTCATAAAGTCATTAGGACGGTCAAGAAATCCTAAGGACGGTAAACAAGTCCTTTGGACTGTCAAGAGGTCCTATGGATGGTCAAGAAGTCCTTAGGACGGTCTAGAAGTACTTAGAACGGTCTTGAAGTTCAATGGACGGTCAAGAAGTCCTTAGGACGGTCAAGAAGTCTTAAGGACGGTCAAGAAGTCCTTAGGACGGTCAAGAAGTCCTTAGGACGGTCAAGAAGTCCTTAGGACGGTCAAGAGGTCCTATGGACGGTCAAGGAGCCCTAAGGACGGTCAAGAAGTCATTAGGACGCTTAAGAAGTCCTTAGGCCGGTCAAGAAGTCCTTAGGACGGTCAAGAAGTCCTTAGAACGGTCAAGAAGTCCTTAGGACGGTCAAGAAGTCCTTAGGACGGTCAAGAAGTACTTAGAACGGTCTAGAAGTTCTATGGACGGTCAAGAAGTCCTTAGGACGGTCAAGTAGTCATTAGGATGGTCAAGAAGTCCTTAGGACGGTCAAGAAGTCTTTAGGACGGTCAAGTAGTCCTTAGGACGGTCAAGAAGTCCTTAGGACGGTCAAGAAGTCATTTGGACGGTCAAGGAGTCCTTAGGACGGTCAAGGAGTCCTTAGGACGGTCAAGGAGTACTTAGGACGGTCTAGATGTCCTATGGACGGTCAAGAAGTCCTTAGGACGGTCAAGAAGTCCTATGGACGGTCAAGAAGTCCTATGGACTGTCAAGAAGTCCTTAGGACGGCCAAGAAGTCTTTAGGACGGTCAAGTAGTCATTAGGACGGTCTAGAAATCCTTAGGACGGTCAAGAAGTCTTTAGGACGGTAAAGTAGTCATTAGGACGGTCAAGAAGTCCTTAGGACGGTCAAGAAGTCTTTAGGACGGTCAAGTAGTCCTTAGGACGGTCAAGAAGTCCTTAGAACGGTCAAGAAGTCCTTAGGACGGTCAAGAAGTCCTTAGAACGGTCAAGAAGTCCTTAGGACGGTCAAGTAGTCCTTAGGACGGTCAAGAAGTCCTTAGAACGGTCAAGAAGTCCTTAGGACAGTCAAGAAGTCCTTAGAACGGTCAAGAAGTCCTTAGGACGGTCAAGAAGTCCTTAGGACGGTCAAGAAGTACTTAGAACGGTCTTAAAGTTCTATGGACGGTCAAGAAGTCCTTAGGACGGTCAAGAAGTCTTAAGGACGGTCAAGAAGTCCTTAGGACGGTCAAGAAGTCCTTAGGATGGTCAAGAGGTCCTATGGACGGTCAAGAAGTCCTAAGGACGGTCAAGAAGTCTTTAGGACGGTCTTGAAGTTCTATGGAGGGTCAAGAAGTCCATAGGACGGTCAAGAAGTCCTAAGGACGGTCAAAAGGTCATTAGGACGGTCAAGAGGTCCTATGGACGGTCAAAAAGTCCTTAGGACGGTCAAGAAGTCCTCAGGACGGCCAAGAAGTCCTTAGGACGGTCAAGAAGTCCTTAGGATGGTCAAGAGGTCCTATGGACGGTCAAGAAGTCCTAAGGACGGTCAAGAAGTCTTTAGGACGGTCTTGAAGTTCTATGGAGGGTCAAGAAGTCCATAGGACGGTCAAGAAGTCCTAAGGACGGTCAAAAGGTCATTAGGACGGTCAAGAGGTCCTATGGACGGTCAAAAAGTCCTAAGGACGGTCAAGAAGTCCTCAGGACGGCCAAGAAGTCTTTAGGACGGTCATAAAGTCATTAGGACGGTCAAGAAATCCTAAGGACGGTAAACAAGTCCTTTGGACTGTCAAGAGGTCCTATGGATGGTCAAGAAGTCCTTAGGACGGTCTAGAAGTACTTAGAACGGTCTTGAAGTTCAATGGACGGTCAAGAAGTCCTTAGGACGGTCAAGAAGTCTTAAGGACGGTCAAGAAGTCCTTAGGACGGTCAAGAAGTCCTTAGGACGGTCAAGAGGTCCTATGGACGGTCAAGGAGCCCTAAGGACGGTCAAGAAGTCATTAGGACGCTTAAGAAGTCCTTAGGCCGGTCAAGAAGTCCTTAGGACGGTCAAGAAGTCTTTCGGACGGTCTTGAAGTTCTATGGACGGTCAAGAAGTCCATAGGACAGTCAAGATGTCCTAAGGACGGTCAAGAAGTCCCTAGGACGGTCAAGAGGTCCTATGGACGGTCAAGAAGTCCTTGAACGGTCAAGAAGTCCTCAGGACGGCAAAGAAGTCTTTAGGACGGTCAAGAAGTCCTTAGGACGGTCAAGAAGTCCTTAGGACGGTCAAGAAGTTCTTAGGACGGTCAAGAAGTCCTTAGGACGGTCAAGATGTCCTAAGGACGGTCAAGAAGTCCTTAGGACGGCCAAGAAGTCCTTAGGACGGTCAAGAAGTCCTTAGGACGGTCTAGAAATCCTTAGGACGGTCAAGAAGTCTTTAGGACGGTAAAGTTGTCATTAGGACGGTCAAGAAGTCCTTAGGACGGTCAAGAAGTCTTTAGGACGGTCAAGTAGTCCTTAGGACGGTCAAGAAGTCCTTAGAACGGTCAAGAAGTCATTGAACGGTCAAGAAGTCCTCAGGACGGCAAAGAAGTCTTTAGGACGGTCAAGAAGTCCTTAGGACGGTCAAGAAGTCCTTAGGACGGTCAAGAAGTCCTTAGGACGGTCAAGAAGTCCTTAGGACGGTCAAGAAGTCCTATGGACGGTCAAGAAGTCCTATGGACTGTCAAGAAGTCCTTAGGACGGCCAAGAAGTCTTTAGGACGGTCAAGTAGTCATTAGGACGGTCTAGAAATCCTTAGGACGGTCAAGAAGTCTTTAGGACGGTAAAGTAGTCATTAGGACGGTCAAGAAGTCCTTAGGACGGTCAAGAAGTCTTTAGGACGGTCAAGTAGTCTTTAGGACGGTCAAGAAGTCCTTAGAACGGTCAAGAAGTCCTTAGGACGGTCAAGAAGTCCTTAGAACGGTCAAGAAGTCCTTAGGACGGTCAAGTAGTCCTTAGGACGGTCAAGAAGTCCTTAGAACGGTCAAGAAGTCCTTAGGACGGTCAAGAAGTCCTTAGAACGGTCAAGAAGTCCTTAGGACGGTCAAGAAGTCCATAGGACGGTCAAGAAGTCCTTAGGCGATCAAGAAGTCCTTAGGACGGTCAAGAAGTACTTAGAACGGTCTTAAAGTTCTATGGACGGTCAAGAAGTCCTTAGGACGGTCAAGAAGTCTTAAGGACGTTCAAGAAGTCCTTAGGACGGTCAAGAAGTCCTTAGGATGGTCAAGAGGTCCTATGGACGGTCAAGAAGTCCTAAGGACGGTCAAGAAGTCTTTAGGACGGTCTTGAAGTTCTATGGAGGGTCAAGAAGTCCATAGGACGGTCAAGAAGTCCTAAGGACGGTCAAAAGGTCATTAGGACGGTCAAGAGGTCCTATGGACGGTCAAAAAGTCCTTAGGACGGTCAAGAAGTCCTCAGGACGGCCAAGAAGTCTTTAGGACGGTCATAAAGTCATTAGGACGGTCAAGAAATCCTAAGGACGGTAAACAAGTCCTTTGGACTGTCAAGAGGTCCTATGGATGGTCAAGAAGTCCTTAGGACGGTCTAGAAGTACTTAGAACGGTCTTGAAGTTCAATGGACGGTCAAGAAGTCCTTAGGACGGTCAAGAAGTCTTAAGGACGGTCAAGAGGTCCTATGGACGGTCAAGAAGTCCTAAGGAAGGTCAAGAAGTCATTAGGACGCTCAAGAAGTCCTTAGGCCGGTCAAGAAGTACTTAGAACGTTCTTGAAGTTCTATGGACGGTCAAGAAGTCCTTAGGACGGTCAAGAAGTCTTAAGGACGGTCAAGAAGTCCTTAGGACGGTCAAGAAGTCCTTAGGACGGTCAAGAAGTCCTTAGGACGGTCAAGAGGTCCTATGGACGGTCAAGGAGTCCTAAGGACGGTCAAGAAGTCATTAGGACGCTTAAGAAGTCCTTAGGCCGGTCAAGAAGTCCTTAGGACGGTCAAGAAGTCTTTCGGACGGTCTTGAAGTTCTATGGACGGTCAAGAAGTCCATAGGACAGTCAAGATGTCCTAAGGACGGTCAAGAAGTCCCTAGGACGGTCAAGAGGTCCTATGGACGGTCAAGAAGTCCTTAGAACGGTCAAGAAGTCCTTAGGACGGTCAAGAAGTCCTTAGGACGGTCAAGAAGTACTTAGAACGGTCTTAAAGTTCTATGGACGGTCAAGAAGTCCTTAGGACGGTCAAGAAGTCTTAAGGACGGTCAAGAAGTCCTTAGGACGGTCAAGAAGTCCTTAGGATGGTCAAGAGGTCCTATGGACGGTCAAGAAGTCCTAAGGACGGTCAAGAAGTCTTTAGGACGGTCTTGAAGTTCTATGGAGGGTCAAGAAGTCCATAGGACGGTCAAGAAGTCCTAAGGACGGTCAAAAGGTCATTAGGACGGTCAAGAGGTCCTATGGACGGTCAAAAAGTCCTTAGGACGGTCAAGAAGTCCTCAGGACGGCCAAGAAGTCCTTAGGACGGTCAAGAAGTCCTTAGGATGGTCAAGAGGTCCTATGGACGGTCAAGAAGTCCTAAGGACGGTCAAGAAGTCTTTAGGACGGTCTTGAAGTTCTATGGAGGGTCAAGAAGTCCATAGGACGGTCAAGAAGTCCTAAGGACGGTCAAAAGGTCATTAGGACGGTCAAGAGGTCCTATGGACGGTCAAAAAGTCCTAAGGACGGTCAAGAAGTCCTCAGGACGGCCAAGAAGTCTTTAGGACGGTCATAAAGTCATTAGGACGGTCAAGAAATCCTAAGGACGGTAAACAAGTCCTTTGGACTGTCAAGAGGTCCTATGGATGGTCAAGAAGTCCTTAGGACGGTCTAGAAGTACTTAGAACGGTCTTGAAGTTCAATGGACGGTCAAGAAGTCCTTAGGACGGTCAAGAAGTCTTAAGGACGGTCAAGAAGTCCTTAGGACGGTCAAGAAGTCCTTAGGACGGTCAAGAAGTCCTTAGGACGGTCAAGAGGTCCTATGGACGGTCAAGGAGCCCTAAGGACGGTCAAGAAGTCATTAGGACGCTTAAGAAGTCCTTAGGCCGGTCAAGAAGTCCTTAGGACGGTCAAGAAGTCTTTCGGACTGTCTTGAAGTTCTATGGACGGTCAAGAAGTCCATAGGACAGTCAAGATGTCCTAAGGACGGTCAAGAAGTCCCTAGGACGGTCAAGAAGTCCTTAGGACGGTCAAGAAGTCCTTAGAACGGTCAAGAAGTCCTTAGGACGGTCAAGAAGTCCTTAGGACGGTCAAGAAGTACTTAGAACGGTCTAGAAGTTCTATGGACGGTCAAGAAGTCCTTAGGACGGTCAAGTAGTCATTAGGATGGTCAAGAAGTCCTTAGGACGGTCAAGAAGTCTTTAGGACGGTCAAGTAGTCCTTAGGACGGTCAAGAAGTCCTTAGGACGGTCAAGAAGTCATTAGGACGGTCAAGGAGTCCTTAGGACGGTCAAGGAGTCCTTAGGACGGTCAAGGAGTACTTAGGACGGTCTAGATGTCCTATGGACGGTCAAGAAGTCCTTAGGACGGTCAAGAAGTCCTATGGACGGTCAAGAAGTCCTATGGACTGTCAAGAAGTCCTTAGGACGGCCAAGAAGTCTTTAGGACGGTCAAGTAGTCATTAGGACGGTCTAGAAATCCTTAGGACGGTCAAGAAGTCTTTAGGACGGTAAAGTAGTCATTAGGACGGTCAAGAAGTCTTTAGGACGGTCAAGAAGTCTTTAGGACGGTCAAGTAGTCCTTAGGACGGTCAAGAAGTCCTTAGAACGGTCAAGAAGTCCTTAGGACGGTCAAGAAGTCCTTAGAACGGTCAAGAAGTCCTTAGGACGGTCAAGTAGTCCTTAGGACGGTCAAGAAGTCCTTAGAACGGTCAAGAAGTCCTTAGGACGGTCAAGAAGTCCTTAGAACGGTCAAGAAGTCCTTAGGACGGTCAAGAAGTCCTTAGGACGGTCAAGAAGTACTTAGAACGGTCTTAAAGTTCTATGGACGGTCAAGAAGTCCTTAGGACGGTCAAGAAGTCTTAAGGACGGTCAAGAAGTCCTTAGGACGGTCAAGAAGTCCTTAGGATGGTCAAGAGGTCCTATGGACGGTCAAGAAGTCCTAAGGACGGTCAAGAAGTCTTTAGGACGGTCTTGAAGTTCTATGGAGGGTCAAGAAGTCCATAGGACGGTCAAGAAGTCCTAAGGACGGTCAAAAGGTCATTAGGACGGTCAAGAGGTCCTATGGACGGTCAAAAAGTCCTTAGGACGGTCAAGAAGTCCTCAGGACGGCCAAGAAGTCCTTAGGACGGTCAAGAAGTCCTTAGGATGGTCAAGAGGTCCTATGGACGGTCAAGAAGTCCTAAGGACGGTCAAGAAGTCTTTAGGACGGTCTTGAAGTTCTATGGAGGGTCAAGAAGTCCATAGGACGGTCAAGAAGTCCTAAGGACGGTCAAAAGGTCATTAGGACGGTCAAGAGGTCCTATGGACGGTCAAAAAGTCCTAAGGACGGTCAAGAAGTCCTCAGGACGGCCAAGAAGTCTTTAGGACGGTCATAAAGTCATTAGGACGGTCAAGAAATCCTAAGGACGGTAAACAAGTCCTTTGGACTGTCAAGAGGTCCTATGGATGGTCAAGAAGTCCTTAGGACGGTCTAGAAGTACTTAGAACGGTCTTGAAGTTCAATGGACGGTCAAGAAGTCCTTAGGACGGTCAAGAAGTCTTAAGGACGGTCAAGAAGTCCTTAGGACGGTCAAGAAGTCCTTAGGACGGTCAAGAAGTCCTTAGGACGGTCAAGAGGTCCTATGGACGGTCAAGGAGCCCTAAGGACGGTCAAGAAGTCATTAGGACGCTTAAGAAGTCCTTAGGCCGGTCAAGAAGTCCTTAGGACGGTCAAGAAGTCTTTCGGACGGTCTTGAAGTTCTATGGACGGTCAAGAAGTCCATAGGACAGTCAAGATGTCCTAAGGACGGTCAAGAAGTCCCTAGGACGGTCAAGAGGTCCTATGGACGGTCAAGAAGTCCTTGAACGGTCAAGAAGTCCTCAGGACGGCAAAGAAGTCTTTAGGACGGTCAAGAAGTCCTTAGGACGGTCAAGAAGTCCTTAGGACGGTCAAGAAGTTCTTAGGACGGTCAAGAAGTCCTTAGGACGGTCAAGATGTCCTAAGGACGGTCAAGAAGTCCTTAGGACGGCCAAGAAGTCCTTAGGACGGTCAAGAAGTCCTTAGGACGGTCTAGAAATCCTTAGGACGGTCAAGAAGTCTTTAGGACGGTAAAGTAGTCATTAGGACGGTCAAGAAGTCCTTAGGACGGTCAAGAAGTCTTTAGGACGGTCAAGTAGTCCTTAGGACGGTCAAGAAGTCCTTAGAACGGTCAAGAAGTCATTGAACGGTCAAGAAGTCCTCAGGACGGCAAAGAAGTCTTTAGGACGGTCAAGAAGTCCTTAGGACGGTCAAGAAGTCCTTAGGACGGTCAAGAAGTCCTTAGGACGGTCAAGAAGTTCTATGGACGGTCAAGAAGTCCTTAGGACGGTCAAGAAGTCTTAAGGACGGTCAAGAAGTCCTTAGGACGGTCAAGAAGTCCTTAGGATGGTCAAGAGGTCCTATGGACGGTCAAGAAGTCCTAAGGACGGTCAAGAAGTCTTTAGGACGGTCTTGAAGTTCTATGGAGGGTCAAGAAGTCCATAGGACGGTCAAGAAGTCCTAAGGACGGTCAAAAGGTCATTAGGACGGTCAAGAGGTCCTATGGACGGTCAAAAAGTCCTTAGGACGGTCAAGAAGTCCTCAGGACGGCCAAGAAGTCCTTAGGACGGTCAAGAAGTCCTTAGGATGGTCAAGAGGTCCTATGGACGGTCAAGAAGTCCTAAGGACGGTCAAGAAGTCTTTAGGACGGTCTTGAAGTTCTATGGAGGGTCAAGAAGTCCATAGGACGGTCAAGAAGTCCTAAGGACGGTCAAAAGGTCATTAGGACGGTCAAGAGGTCCTATGGACGGTCAAAAAGTCCTAAGGACGGTCAAGAAGTCCTCAGGACGGCCAAGAAGTCTTTAGGACGGTCATAAAGTCATTAGGACGGTCAAGAAATCCTAAGGACGGTAAACAAGTCCTTTGGACTGTCAAGAGGTCCTATGGATGGTCAAGAAGTCCTTAGGACGGTCTAGAAGTACTTAGAACGGTCTTGAAGTTCAATGGACGGTCAAGAAGTCCTTAGGACGGTCAAGAAGTCTTAAGGACGGTCAAGAAGTCCTTAGGACGGTCAAGAAGTCCTTAGGACGGTCAAGAAGTCCTTAGGACGGTCAAGAAGTCCTTAGGACGGTCAAGAGGTCCTATGGACGGTCAAGGAGCCCTAAGGACGGTCAAGAAGTCATTAGGACGCTTAAGAAGTCCTTAGGCCGGTCAAGAAGTCCTTAGGACGGTCAAGAAGTCTTTCGGACTGTCTTGAAGTTCTATGGACGGTCAAGAAGTCCATAGGACAGTCAAGATGTCCTTAGGACGGTCAAGAAGTCCTTAGGATGGTCAAGAGGTCCTATGGACGGTCAAGAAGTCCTAAGGACGGTCAAGAAGTCTTTAGGACGGTCTTGAAGTTCTATGGAGGGTCAAGAAGTCCATAGGACGGTCAAGAAGTCCTAAGGACGGTCAAAAGGTCATTAGGACGGTCAAGAGGTCCTATGGACGGTCAAAAAGTCCTAAGGACGGTCAAGAAGTCCTCAGGACGGCCAAGAAGTCTTTAGGACGGTCATAAAGTCATTAGGACGGTCAAGAAATCCTAAGGACGGTAAACAAGTCCTTTGGACTGTCAAGAGGTCCTATGGATGGTCAAGAAGTCCTTAGGACGGTCTAGAAGTACTTAGAACGGTCTTGAAGTTCAATGGACGGTCAAGAAGTCCTTAGGACGGTCAAGAAGTCTTAAGGACGGTCAAGAAGTCCTTAGGACGGTCAAGAAGTCCTTAGGACGGTCAAGAAGTCCTTAGGACGGTCAAGAAGTCCTTAGGACGGTCAAGAGGTCCTATGGACGGTCAAGGAGCCCTAAGGACGGTCAAGAAGTCATTAGGACGCTTAAGAAGTCCTTAGGCCGGTCAAGAAGTCCTTAGGACGGTCAAGAAGTCTTTCGGACTGTCTTGAAGTTCTATGGACGGTCAAGAAGTCCATAGGACAGTCAAGATGTCCTAAGGACGGTCAAGAAGTCCCTAGGACGGTCAAGAAGTCCTTAGGACGGTCAAGAAGTCCTTAGAACGGTCAAGAAGTCCTTAGGACGGTCAAGAAGTCCTTAGGACGGTCAAGAAGTACTTAGAACGGTCTAGAAGTTCTATGGACGGTCAAGAAGTCCTTAGGACGGTCAAGTAGTCATTAGGATGGTCAAGAAGTCCTTAGGACGGTCAAGAAGTCTTTAGGACGGTCAAGTAGTCCTTAGGACGGTCAAGAAGTCCTTAGGACGGTCAAGAAGTCATTAGGACGGTCAAGGAGTCCTTAGGACGGTCAAGGAGTCCTTAGGACGGTCAAGGAGTACTTAGGACGGTCTAGATGTCCTATGGACGGTCAAGAAGTCCTTAGGACGGTCAAGAAGTCCTATGGACGGTCAAGAAGTCCTATGGACTGTCAAGAAGTCCTTAGGACGGCCAAGAAGTCTTTAGGACGGTCAAGTAGTCATTAGGACGGTCTAGAAATCCTTAGGACGGTCAAGAAGTCTTTAGGACGGTAAAGTAGTCATTAGGACGGTCAAGAAGTCTTTAGGACGGTCAAGAAGTCTTTAGGACGGTCAAGTAGTCCTTAGGACGGTCAAGAAGTCCTTAGAACGGTCAAGAAGTCCTTAGGACGGTCAAGAAGTCCTTAGAACGGTCAAGAAGTCCTTAGGACGGTCAAGTAGTCCTTAGGACGGTCAAGAAGTCCTTAGAACGGTCAAGAAGTCCTTAGGACGGTCAAGAAGTCCTTAGAACGGTCAAGAAGTCCTTAGGACGGTCAAGAAGTCCTTAGGACGGTCAAGAAGTACTTAGAACGGTCTTAAAGTTCTATGGACGGTCAAGAAGTCCTTAGGACGGTCAAGAAGTCTTAAGGACGGTCAAGAAGTCCTTAGGACGGTCAAGAAGTCCTTAGGATGGTCAAGAGGTCCTATGGACGGTCAAGAAGTCCTAAGGACGGTCAAGAAGTCTTTAGGACGGTCTTGAAGTTCTATGGAGGGTCAAGAAGTCCATAGGACGGTCAAGAAGTCCTAAGGACGGTCAAAAGGTCATTAGGACGGTCAAGAGGTCCTATGGACGGTCAAAAAGTCCTTAGGACGGTCAAGAAGTCCTCAGGACGGCCAAGAAGTCCTTAGGACGGTCAAGAAGTCCTTAGGATGGTCAAGAGGTCCTATGGACGGTCAAGAAGTCCTAAGGACGGTCAAGAAGTCTTTAGGACGGTCTTGAAGTTCTATGGAGGGTCAAGAAGTCCATAGGACGGTCAAGAAGTCCTAAGGACGGTCAAAAGGTCATTAGGACGGTCAAGAGGTCCTATGGACGGTCAAAAAGTCCTAAGGACGGTCAAGAAGTCCTCAGGACGGCCAAGAAGTCTTTAGGACGGTCATAAAGTCATTAGGACGGTCAAGAAATCCTAAGGACGGTAAACAAGTCCTTTGGACTGTCAAGAGGTCCTATGGATGGTCAAGAAGTCCTTAGGACGGTCTAGAAGTACTTAGAACGGTCTTGAAGTTCAATGGACGGTCAAGAAGTCCTTAGGACGGTCAAGAAGTCTTAAGGACGGTCAAGAAGTCCTTAGGACGGTCAAGAAGTCCTTAGGACGGTCAAGAAGTCCTTAGGACGGTCAAGAGGTCCTATGGACGGTCAAGGAGCCCTAAGGACGGTCAAGAAGTCATTAGGACGCTTAAGAAGTCCTTAGGCCGGTCAAGAAGTCCTTAGGACGGTCAAGAAGTCTTTCGGACGGTCTTGAAGTTCTATGGACGGTCAAGAAGTCCATAGGACAGTCAAGATGTCCTAAGGACGGTCAAGAAGTCCCTAGGACGGTCAAGAGGTCCTATGGACGGTCAAGAAGTCCTTGAACGGTCAAGAAGTCCTCAGGACGGCAAAGAAGTCTTTAGGACGGTCAAGAAGTCCTTAGGACGGTCAAGAAGTCCTTAGGACGGTCAAGAAGTTCTTAGGACGGTCAAGAAGTCCTTAGGACGGTCAAGATGTCCTAAGGACGGTCAAGAAGTCCTTAGGACGGCCAAGAAGTCCTTAGGACGGTCAAGAAGTCCTTAGGACGGTCTAGAAATCCTTAGGACGGTCAAGAAGTCTTTAGGACGGTAAAGTAGTCATTAGGACGGTCAAGAAGTCCTTAGGACGGTCAAGAAGTCTTTAGGACGGTCAAGTAGTCCTTAGGACGGTCAAGAAGTCCTTAGAACGGTCAAGAAGTCATTGAACGGTCAAGAAGTCCTCAGGACGGCAAAGAAGTCTTTAGGACGGTCAAGAAGTCCTTAGGACGGTCAAGAAGTCCTTAGGACGGTCAAGAAGTCCTTAGGACGGTCAAGAAGTCCTTAGGACGGTCAAGAAGTCCTATGGACGGTCAAGAAGTCCTATGGACTGTCAAGAAGTCCTTAGGACGGCCAAGAAGTCTTTAGGACGGTCAAGTAGTCATTAGGACGGTCTAGAAATCCTTAGGACGGTCAAGAAGTCTTAAGGACGGTAAAGTAGTCATTAGGACGGTCAAGAAGTCCTTAGGACGGTCAAGAAGTCTTTAGGACGGTCAAGTAGTCCTTAGGACGGTCAAGAAGTCCTTAGAACGGTCAAGAAGTCCTTAGGACGGTCAAGAAGTCCTTAGAACGGTCAAGAAGTCCTTAGGACGGTCAAGTAGTCCTTAGGACGGTCAAGAAGTCCTTAGAACGGTCAAGAAGTCCTTAGGACGGTCAAGAAGTCCTTAGAACGGTCAAGAAGTCCTTAGGACGGTCAAGAAGTCCATAGGACGGTCAAGAAGTCCTTAGGCGATCAAGAAGTCCTTAGGACGGTCAAGAAGTACTTAGAACGGTCTTAAAGTTCTATGGACGGTCAAGAAGTCCTTAGGACGGTCAAGAAGTCTTAAGGACGGTCAAGAAGTCCTTAGGACGGTCAAGAAGTCCTTAGGATGGTCAAGAGGTCCTATGGACGGTCAAGAAGTCCTAAGGACGGTCAAGAAGTCTTTAGGACGGTCTTGAAGTTCTATGGAGGGTCAAGAAGTCCATAGGACGGTCAAGAAGTCCTAAGGACGGTCAAAAGGTCATTAGGACGGTCAAGAGGTCCTATGGACGGTCAAAAAGTCCTTAGGACGGTCAAGAAGTCCTCAGGACGGCCAAGAAGTCTTTAGGACGGTCATAAAGTCATTAGGACGGTCAAGAAATCCTAAGGACGGTAAACAAGTCCTTTGGACTGTCAAGAGGTCCTATGGATGGTCAAGAAGTCCTTAGGACGGTCTAGAAGTACTTAGAACGGTCTTGAAGTTCAATGGACGGTCAAGAAGTCCTTAGGACGGTCAAGAAGTCTTAAGGACGGTCAAGAGGTCCTATGGACGGTCAAGAAGTCCTAAGGAAGGTCAAGAAGTCATTAGGACGCTCAAGAAGTCCTTAGGCCGGTCAAGAAGTACTTAGAACGTTCTTGAAGTTCTATGGACGGTCAAGAAGTCCTTAGGACGGTCAAGAAGTCTTAAGGACGGTCAAGAAGTCCTTAGGACGGTCAAGAAGTCCTTAGGACGGTCAAGAAGTCCTTAGGACGGTCAAGAGGTCCTATGGACGGTCAAGGAGTCCTAAGGACGGTCAAGAAGTCATTAGGACGCTTAAGAAGTCCTTAGGCCGGTCAAGAAGTCCTTAGGACGGTCAAGAAGTCTTTCGGACGGTCTTGAAGTTCTATGGACGGTCAAGAAGTCCATAGGACAGTCAAGATGTCCTAAGGACGGTCAAGAAGTCCCTAGGACGGTCAAGAGGTCCTATGGACGGTCAAGAAGTCCTTGAACGGTCAAGAAGTCCTCAGGACGGCAAAGAAGTCTTTAGGACGGTCAAGAAGTCCTTAGGACGGTCAAGAAGTCCTTAGGACGGTCAAGAAGTCCTTAGGACGGTCAAGAAGTCCTTAGGACGGTCAAGATGTCCTAAGGACGGTCAAGAAGTCCTTAGGACGATCAAGAGGTCCTATGGACGGTCATACAGTCCTTAGGACGGTCAAGAAATCCTTAGGACGGTCAAGAAGTCCTTAGGAAGGTCAAGAAGTCCTTAGGACGGTCAAGAAGTCCTTAGGACGGTCAAGAAGTCTTTAGGACGGTCAAGAAGTCCTATGGACGGTCAAAAAGTCCTTAGGACGGTCAAGAAGTCCTCAGGACGGCCAAGAAGTCTTTAGGACGGTCATAAAGTCATTAGGACGTTCAAGAAATCCTAAGGACGGTAAACAAGTCCTATGGACTGTCAAGAGGTCCTATGGATGGTCAAGAAGTCCTAAGGACGGTCTAGAAGTCCTTAGGACGGTCTAGAAGTACTTAGAACGGTCTTGAAGTTCTATGGACGGTCAAGAAGTCCTTAGGACGGTCAAGAAGTCTTAAGGACGGTCAAGAGGTCCTATGGACGGTCAAGAAGTCCTTAGGAAGGTCAAGAAGTCATTAGGACGCTCAAGAAGTCCTTAGGCCGGTCAAGAAGTACTTAGAACGTTCTTGAAGTTCTATGGACGGTCAAGAAGTACTTAGGACGGTCAAGAAGTCTTAAGGACGGTCAAGAAGTCCTTAGGACGGTCAAGAAGTCCTTAGGACGGTCAAGAAGTCCTTAGGACGGTCAAGAGGTCCTATGGACTGTCAAGAAGTTCTAAGGACGGTCAAGAAGTCATTAGGACGCTTAAGAAGTCCTTAGGCCGGTCAAGTAGTCATTAGGACGGTCTAGAAATCCTTGGGACGGTCAAGAAGTCTTTAGGACGGTCAAGTAGTCATTAGGTCGGTCAAGAAGTCCTTAGGACGGTCAAGAAGTCTTTAGGATGGTCAAGTAGTCCTTAGGACGGTCAAGAAGTCTTTCGGACGGTCTTGAAGTTCTAAAGACGGTCAAGAAGTCCATAGGACGGCAAAGAAGTCTTTAGGACGGTCATAAAGTCATTAGGACGGTCAAGAAGTCCTTAGGACGGTCAAGAAGTCCTTAGGACGGTCAAGAAGTCCTTAGGACGGTCAAAAAGTCCTTAGGACGGTCAAGAAGTCCTTAGGACGGTCAAGATGTCCTTAGGACGGTCAAGAAGTCTTTGGGACGGTCTAGAAGTCCTTAGAGAGGTCAAGAAGTCCTTAGGACGGTCAAGAGGTCCTATGGACGGTCAAGAAGTCCTATGGACGGTCAAGAAGTCATTAGGACGTGCAAGAAGTCTTTAGGAAGGTCAAAAAGTCCTTAGGACGGTAAAGAAGTACTTAGGACGGTCAAGATGTCCTATGGACGGTCAAGAAGTCCTTAGGACGGTCAAGAAGTCCTATGGACGGTCAAGAAGTCCTATGGACTCTCAAGAAGTCCTTAGGACGGCCAAGAAGTCTTTAGGACGGTCAAGTAGTCATTAGGACGGTCTAGAAATCCTTGGGACGGTCAAGAAGTCTTTAGGACGGTCAAGTAGTCATTAGGTCGGTCAAGAAGTCCTTAGGACGGTCAAGAAGTCTTTAGGATGGTCAAGTAGTCCTTAGGACGGTCAAGAAGTCCTTAGGACGGTCAAGAAGTCATTAGGACGGTCAAGAAGTCCTTAGGACGGTCAAGAAGTCCTTAGGACGGTCAAGAAGTCCTTAGGACGGTCAAGAAGTCTTTAGGACGGTCAAGAAGTCCTTTGGACGGTCAAGAAGTCCTATGGACGGTCAAAAAGTCCTTAGGACGGTCATAAAGTCATTAGGACGTTCAAGAAATCCTAAGGACGGTAAACAAGTCCTATGGACTGTCAAGAGGTCCTATGGATGGTCAAGAAGTCCTTAGGACGGTCTAGAAGTCCTTAGGACGGTCTAGAAGTACTTAGAACGGTCTTGAAGTTCTATGGACGGTCAAGAAGTCCTTAGGACGGTCAAGAAGTCTTAAGGACGGTCAAGAGGTCCTATGGACGGTCAAGAAGTCCTTAGGAAGGTCAAGAAGTCATTAGGACGCTCAAGAAGTCCTTAGGCCGGTCAAGAAGTACTTAGAACGTTCTTGAAGTTCTATGGACGGTCAAGAAGTCCTTAGGACGGTCAAGAAGTCTTAAGGACGGTCAAGAAGTCCTTAGGACGGTCAAGAAGTCCTTAGGACGGTCAAGAAGTCCTTAGGACGGTCAAGAGGTCCTATGGACGGTCAAGAAGTTCTAAGGACGGTCAAGAAGTCATTAGGACGCTTAAGAAGTCCTTAGGCCGGTCAAGAAAGCCTTAGGACGGTCAAGAAGTCTTTCGGACGGTCTTGAAGTTCTATGGACGGTCAAGAAGTCCTTAGGACGGTCAAGAAGTCCTTAGGACGGTCAAAAAGTCCTTAGGACGGTCAAGAAGTCCTTAGGACGGTCAAGATGTCCTTAGGACGGTCAAGAAGTCTTTAGGACGGTCTAGAAGTCCTTAGAGAGGTCAAGAAGTCCTTAGGACGGTCAAGAGGTCCTATGGACGGTCAAGAAGTCCTATGGACGGTCAAGAAGTCATTAGGACGTGCAAGAAGTCTTTAGGAAGGTCAAAAAGTCCTTAGGACGGTAAAGAAGTACTTAGGACGGTCTAGATGTCCTATGGACGGTCAAGAAGTCCTTAGGACGGTCAAGAAGTCCTATGGACGGTCAAGAAGTCCTATGGACTCTCAAGAAGTCCTTAGGACGGCCAAGAAGTCTTTAGGACGGTCAAGTAGTCATTAGGACGGTCTAGAAATCCTTGGGACGGTCAAGAAGTCTTTAGGACGGTCAAGTAGTCATTAGGTCGGTCAAGAAGTCCTTAGGACGGTCAAGAAGTCTTTAGGACGGTCAAGTAGTCCTTAGGACGGTCAAGAAGTCCTTAGGACGGTCAAGAAGTCATTAGGACGGTCAAGGAGTCCTTAGGACGGTCAAGGAGTCCTTAGGACGGTCAAGGAGTACTTAGGACGGTCTAGATGTCCTATGGACGGTCAAGAAGTCCTTAGGACGGTCAAGAAGTCCTATGGACGGTCAAGAAGTCCTATGGACTGTCAAGAAGTCCTTAGGACGGCCAAGAAGTCTTTAGGACGGTCTAGAAATCCTTAGGACGGTCAAGAAGTCTTTAGGACGGTCAAGTAGTCCTTAGGACGGTCAAGAAGTCTTTAGGACGGTCAAGTAGTCCTTGTGACGGTCAAGAAGTCCTTAAAACGGTCAAGAAGTCCTTATGACGGTCAAGAAGTCCTTAGAACGGTCAAGGAGTCCTTAGGACGGTCAAGGAGTACTTAGGACGGTCTAGAAGTCTTAAGGACGGTCAAGAAGTCCTTAGGACGGTCAAGAAGTCCTAAGGACGGTCAAGAAGTCCTTAGGACGGTCAAGAGGTCCTATGGACGGTCAAGAAGTTCTAAGGACGGTCAAGAAGTCATTAGGACGCTTAAGAAGTCCTTAGGCCGGTCAAGAAAGCCTTAGGACGGTCAAGAAGTCTTTCGGTCGGTCTTGAAGTTCTATGGACGGTCAAGAAGTCCATAGGACGGCAAAGAAGTCTTTAGGACGGTCATAAAGTCATTAGGACGGTCAAGAAGTCCTTAGGACGGTCAAGAAGTCCTTAGGACGGTCAAGAAGTCCTTAGGACGGTCAAAAAGTCCTTAGGACGGTCAAGAAGTCCTTAGGACGGTCAAGATGTCCTTAGGACGGTCAAGAAGTCTTTAGGACGGTCTAGAAGTCCTTAGAGAGGTCAAGAAGTCCTATGGACGGTCAAGAAGTCATTAGGACGTGCAAGAAGTCTTTAGGAAGGTCAAAAAGTCCTAAGGACGGTAAAGAAGTACTTAGGACGGTCAAGATGTCCTATGGACGGTCAAGAAGTCCTTAGGACGGTCAAGAAGTCCTATGGACGGTCAAGAAGTCCTATGGACTCTCAAGAAGTCCTTAGGACGGCCAAGAAGTCTTTAGGACGGTCAAGTAGTCATTAGGACGGTCTAAAAATCCTTGGGACGGTCAAGAAGTCTTTAGGACGGTCAAGTAGTCATTAGGTCGGTCAAGAAGTCCTTAGGACGGTCAAGAAGTCTTTAGGATAGTCAAGTAGTCCTTAGGACGGTCAAGAAGTCCTTAGGACGGTCAAGAAGTCATTAGGACGGTCAAGAAGTCCTTAGGACGGTCAAGAAGTCCTTAGGACGGTCAAGAAGTCCTTAGGACGGTCAAGAAGTCTTTAGGACGGTCAAGAAGTCCTTTGGACGGTCAAGAAGTCCTATGGACGGTCAAAAAGTCCTTAGGACGGTCAAGAAGTTCTAAGGACGGTCAAGAAGTCATTAGGACGCTTAAGAAGTCCTTAGGCCGGTCAAGAAAGCCTTAGGACGGTCAAGAAGTCTTTCGGTCGGTCTTGAAGTTCTATGGACGGTCAAGAAGTCCATAGGACGGCAAAGAAGTCTTTAGGACGGTCATAAAGTCATTAGGACGGTCAAGAAGTCCTTAGGACGGTCAAGAAGTCCTTAGGACGGTCAAGAAGTCCTTAGGACGGTCAAAAAGTCCTTAGGACGGTCAAGAAGTCCTTAGGACGGTCAAGATGTCCTTAGGACGGTCAAGAAGTCTTTAGGACGGTCTAGAAGTCCTTAGAGAGGTCAAGAAGTCCTATGGACGGTCAAGAAGTCATTAGGACGTGCAAGAAGTCTTTAGGAAGGTCAAAAAGTCCTTAGGACGGTAAAGAAGTACTTAGGACGGTCAAGATGTCCTATGGACGGTCAAGAAGTCCTTAGGACGGTCAAGAAGTCCTATGGACGGTCAAGAAGTCCTATGGACTCTCAAGAAGTCCTTAGGACGGCCAAGAAGTCTTTAGGACGGTCAAGTAGTCATTAGGACGGTCTAGAAATCCTTGGGACGGTTAAGAAGTCTTTAGGACGGTCAAGTAGTCATTAGGTCGGTCAAGAAGTCCTTAGGACGGTCAAGAAGTCTTTAGGATGGTCAAGTAGTCCTTAGGACGGTCAAGAAGTCCTTAGGACGGTCAAGAAGTCATTAGGACGGTCAAGAAGTCCTTAGGACGGTCAAGAAGTCCTTAGGACGGTCAAGAAGTCCTTAGGACGGTCAAGAAGTCTTTAGGACGGTCAAGAAGTCCTTTGGACGGTCAAGAAGTTCTATGGACGGTCAAAAAGTCCTTAGGACGGTCAAGAAGTCCTCAGGACGGCCAAGAAGTCTTTAGGACGGTCATAAAGTCATTAGGACGTTCAAGAAATCCTAAGGACGGTAAACAAGTCCTATGGACTGTCAAGAGGTCCTATGGATGGTCAAGAAGTCCTTAGGACGGTCTAGAAGTCCTTAGGACGGTCTAGAAGTACTTAGAACGGTCTTGAAGTTCTATGGACGGTCAAGAAGTCCTTAGGACGGTCAAGAAGTCTTAAGGACGGTCAAGAGGTCCTATGGACGGTCAAGAAGTCCTATGGACGGTCAAGAAGTCATTAGGACGTGCAAGAAGTCTTTAGGAAGGTCAAAAAGTCCTTAGGACGGTAAAGAAGTACTTAGGACGGTCTAGATGTCCTATGGACGGTCAAGAAGTCCTTAGGACGGTCAAGAAGTCCTATGGACGGTCAAGAAGTCCTATGGACTCTCAAGAAGTCCTTAGGACGGCCAAGAAGTCTTTAGGACGGTCAAGTAGTCATTAGGACGGTCTAGAAATCCTTGGGACGGTCAAGAAGTCTTTAGGACGGTCAAGTAGTCATTAGGTCGGTCAAGAAGTCCTTAGGACGGTCAAGAAGTCTTTAGGACGGTCAAGTAGTCCTTAGGACGGTCAAGAAGTCCTTAGGACGGTCAAGAAGTCATTAGGACGGTCAAGGAGTCCTTAGGACGGTCAAGGAGTCCTTAGGACGGTCAAGGAGTACTTAGGACGGTCTAGATGTCCTTAGGACGGTCAAGAAGTCCTTAGGACGGTCAAGAAGTCCTATGGACGGTCAAGAAGTCCTATGGACTGTCAAGAAGTCCTTAGGACGGCCAAGAAGTCTTTAGGACGGTCTAGAAATCCTTAGGACGGTCAAGAAGTCTTTAGGACGGTCAAGTAGTCCTTAGGACGGTCAAGAAGTCTTTAGGACGGTCAAGTAGTCCTTGTGACGGTCAAGAAGTCCTTAAAACGGTCAAGAAGTCCTTATGACGGTCAAGAAGTCCTTAGAACGGTCAAGGAGTCCTTAGGACGGTCAAGGAGTACTTAGGACGGTCTAGAAGTCTTAAGGACGGTCAAGAAGTCCTTAGGACGGTCAAGAAGTCCTAAGGACGGTCAAGAAGTCCTTAGGACGGTCAAGAGGTCCTATGGACGGTCAAGAAGTTCTAAGGACGGTCAAGAAGTCATTAGGACGCTTAAGAAGTCCTTAGGCCGGTCAAGAAAGCCTTAGGACGGTCAAGAAGTCTTTCGGTCGGTCTTGAAGTTCTATGGACGGTCAAGAAGTCCATAGGACGGCAAAGAAGTCTTTAGGACGGTCATAAAGTCATTAGGACGGTCAAGAAGTCCTTAGGACGGTCAAGAAGTCCTTAGGACGGTCAAGAAGTCCTTAGGACGGTCAAAAAGTCCTTAGGACGGTCAAGAAGTCCTTAGGACGGTCAAGATGTCCTTAGGACGGTCAAGAAGTCTTTAGGACGGTCTAGAAGTCCTTAGAGAGGTCAAGAAGTCCTATGGACGGTCAAGAAGTCATTAGGACGTGCAAGAAGTCTTTAGGAAGGTCAAAAAGTCCTTAGGACGGTAAAGAAGTACTTAGGACGGTCAAGATGTCCTATGGACGGTCAAGAAGTCCTTAGGACGGTCAAGAAGTCCTATGGACGGTCAAGAAGTCCTATGGACTCTCAAGAAGTCCTTAGGACGGCCAAGAAGTCTTTAGGACGGTCAAGTAGTCATTAGGACGGTCTAGAAATCCTTGGGACGGTCAAGAAGTCTTTAGGACGGTCAAGTAGTCATTAGGTCGGTCAAGAAGTCCTTAGGACGGTCAAGAAGTCTTTAGGATGGTCAAGTAGTCCTTAGGACGGTCAAGAAGTCCTTAGGACGGTCAAGAAGTCATTAGGACGGTCAAGAAGTCCTTAGGACGGTCAAGAAGTCCTTAGGACGGTCAAGAAGTCCTTAGGACGGTCAAGAAGTCTTTAGGACGGTCAAGAAGTCCTTTGGACGGTCAAGAAGTCCTATGGACGGTCAAAAAGTCCTTAGGACGGTCAAGAAGTTCTAAGGACGGTCAAGAAGTCATTAGGACGCTTAAGAAGTCCTTAGGCCGGTCAAGAAAGCCTTAGGACGGTCAAGAAGTCTTTCGGTCGGTCTTGAAGTTCTATGGACGGTCAAGAAGTCCATAGGACGGCAAAGAAGTCTTTAGGACGGTCATAAAGTCATTAGGACGGTCAAGAAGTCCTTAGGACGGTCAAGAAGTCCTTAGGACGGTCAAGAAGTCCTTAGGACGGTCAAAAAGTCCTTAGGACGGTCAAGAAGTCCTTAGGACGGTCAAGATGTCCTTAGGACGGTCAAGAAGTCTTTAGGACGGTCTAGAAGTCCTTAGAGAGGTCAAGAAGTCCTATGGACGGTCAAGAAGTCATTAGGACGTGCAAGAAGTCTTTAGGAAGGTCAAAAAGTCCTTAGGACGGTAAAGAAGTACTTAGGACGGTCAAGATGTCCTATGGACGGTCAAGAAGTCCTTAGGACGGTCAAGAAGTCCTATGGACGGTCAAGAAGTCCTATGGACTCTCAAGAAGTCCTTAGGACGGCCAAGAAGTCTTTAGGACGGTCAAGTAGTCATTAGGACGGTCTAGAAATCCTTGGGACGGTCAAGAAGTCTTTAGGACGGTCAAGTAGTCATTAGGTCGGTCAAGAAGTCCTTAGGACGGTCAAGAAGTCTTTAGGATGGTCAAGTAGTCCTTAGGACGGTCAAGAAGTCCTTAGGACGGTCAAGAAGTCATTAGGACGGTCAAGAAGTCCTTAGGACGGTCAAGAAGTCCTTAGGACGGTCAAGAAGTCCTTAGGACGGTCAAGAAGTCTTTAGGACGGTCAAGAAGTCCTTTGGACGGTCAAGAAGTCCTATGGACGGTCAAAAAGTCCTTAGGACGGTCAAGAAGTCCTCAGGACGGCCAAGAAGTCTTTAGGACGGTCATAAAGTCATTAGGACGTTCAAGAAATCCTAAGGACGGTAAACAAGTCCTATGGACTGTCAAGAGGTCCTATGGATGGTCAAGAAGTCCTTAGGACGGTCTAGAAGTCCTTAGGACGGTCTAGAAGTACTTAGAACGGTCTTGAAGTTCTATGGACGGTCAAGAAGTCCTTAGGACGGTCAAGAAGTCTTAAGGACGGTCAAGAGGTCCTATGGACGGTCAAGAAGTCCTTAGGAAGGTCAAGAAGTCATTAGGACGCTCAAGAAGTCCTTAGGCCGGTCAAGAAGTACTTAGAACGTTCTTGAAGTTCTATGGACGGTCAAGAAGTCCTTAGGACGGTCAAGAAGTCTTAAGGACGGTCAAGAAGTCCTTAGGACGGTCAAGAAGTCCTTAGGACGGTCAAGAAGTCCTTAGGACGGTCAAGAGGTCCTATGGACGGTCAAGAAGTTCTAAGGACGGTCAAGAAGTCATTAGGACGCTTAAGAAGTCCTTAGGCCGGTCAAGAAAGCCTTAGGACGGTCAAGAAGTCTTTCGGACGGTCTTGAAGTTCTATGGACGGTCAAGAAGTCCATAGGACGGTCAAGAAGTCCTTAGGACGGTCAAGAAGTCCTTAGGACGGTCAAAAAGTCCTTAGGACGGTCAAGAAGTCCTTAGGACGGTCAAGATGTCCTTAGGACGGTCAAGAAGTCTTTAGGACGGTCTAGAAGTCCTTAGAGAGGTCAAGAAGTCCTTAGGACGGTCAAGAGGTCCTATGGACGGTCAAGAAGTCCTATGGACGGTCAAGAAGTCATTAGGACGTGCAAGAAGTCTTTAGGAAGGTCAAAAAGTCCTTAGGACGGTAAAGAAGTACTTAGGACGGTCTAGATGTCCTATGGACGGTCAAGAAGTCCTTAGGACGGTCAAGAAGTCCTATGGACGGTCAAGAAGTCCTATGGACTCTCAAGAAGTCCTTAGGACGGCCAAGAAGTCTTTAGGACGGTCAAGTAGTCATTAGGACGGTCTAGAAATCCTTGGGACGGTCAAGAAGTCTTTAGGACGGTCAAGTAGTCATTAGGTCGGTCAAGAAGTCCTTAGGACGGTCAAGAAGTCTTTAGGACGGTCAAGTAGTCCTTAGGACGGTCAAGAAGTCCTTAGGACGGTCAAGAAGTCATTAGGACGGTCAAGGAGTACTTAGGACGGTCTAGATGTCCTATGGACGGTCAAGAAGTCCTTAGGACGGTCAAGAAGTCCTATGGACGGTCAAGAAGTCCTATGGACTGTCAAGAAGTCCTATGGACTGTCAAGAAGTCCTTAGGACGGCCAAGAAGTCTTTAGGACGGTCAAGTAGTCCTTGTGACGGTCAAGAAGTCCTTAAAACGGTCAAGAAGTCCTTATGACGGTCAAGAAGTCCTTAGAACGGTCAAGGAGTCCTTAGGACGGTCAAGGAGTACTTAGGACGGTCTAGAAGTCTTAAGGACGGTCAAGAAGTCCTTAGGACGGTCAAGAAGTCCTAAGGACGGTCAAGAAGTCCTTAGGACGGTCAAGAGGTCCTATGGACGGTCAAGAAGTTCTAAGGACGGTCAAGAAGTCATTAGGACGCTTAAGAAGTCCTTAGGCCGGTCAAGAAAGCCTTAGGACGGTCAAGAAGTCTTTCGGTCGGTCTTGAAGTTCTATGGACGGTCAAGAAGTCCATAGGACGGCAAAGAAGTCTTTAGGACGGTCATAAAGTCATTAGGACGGTCAAGAAGTCCTTAGGACGGTCAAGAAGTCCTTAGGACGGTCAAGAAGTCCTTAGGACGGTCAAAAAGTCCTTAGGACGGTCAAGAAGTCCTTAGGACGGTCAAGATGTCCTTAGGACGGTCAAGAAGTCTTTAGGACGGTCTAGAAGTCCTTAGAGAGGTCAAGAAGTCCTTAGGACGGTCAAGAGGTCCTATGGACGGTCAAGAAGTCCTATGGACGGTCAAGAAGTCATTAGGACGTGCAAGAAGTCTTTAGGAAGGTCAAAAAGTCCTTAGGACGGTAAAGAAGTACTTAGGACGGTCTAGATGTCCTATGGACGGTCAAGAAGTCCTTAGGACGGTCAAGAAGTCCTATGGACGGTCAAGAAGTCCTATGGACTGTCAAGAAGTCCTTAGGACGGCCAAGAAGTCTTTAGGACGGTCAAGTAGTCATTAGGACGGTCTAGAAATCCTTAGGACGGTCAAGAAGTCTTTAGGACGGTCAAGTAGTCATTAGGACGGTCAAGAAGTCCTAAGGACGGTCAAGAAGTCTTTAGGACGGTCAAGTAGTCCTTAGGACGGTCAAGAAGTCCTTAGGACGGTCAAGAAGTCATTAGGACGGTCAAGGAGTCCTTAGGACGGTCAAGGAGTCCTTAGGACGGTCAAGGAGTACTTAGGACGGTCTAGATGTCCTATGGACGGTCAAGAAGTCCTTAGGACGGTCAAGAAGTCCTATGGACGGTCAAGAAGTCCTATGGACTGTCAAGAAGTCCTTAGGACGGCCAAGAAGTCTTTAGGACGGTCTAGAAATCCTTAGGACGGTCAAGAAGTCTTTAGGACGGTCAAGTAGTCATTAGGACGGTCAAGAAGTCCTTAGGACGGTCAAGAAGTCTTTAGGACGGTCAAGTAGTCCTTGTGACGGTCAAGAAGTCCTTAAAACGGTCAAGAAGTCCTTATGACGGTCAAGAAGTCCTTAGAACGGTCAAGGAGTCCTTAGGACGGTCAAGGAGTACTTAGGACGGTCTAGAAGTCTTAAGGACGGTCAAGAAGTCCTTAGGACGGTCAAGAAGTCCTAAGGACGGTCAAGAAGTCCTTAGGACGGTCAAGAGGTCCTATGGACGGTCAAGAAGTTCTAAGGACGGTCAAGAAGTCATTAGGACGCTTAAGAAGTCCTTAGGCCGGTCAAGAAAGCCTTAGGACGGTCAAGAAGTCTTTCGGTCGGTCTTGAAGTTCTATGGACGGTCAAGAAGTCCATAGGACGGCAAAGAAGTCTTTAGGACGGTCATAAAGTCATTAGGACGGTCAAGAAGTCCTTAGGACGGTCAAGAAGTCCTTAGGACGGTCAAGAAGTCCTTAGGACGGTCAAAAAGTCCTTAGGACGGTCAAGAAGTCCTTAGGACGGTCAAGATGTCCTTAGGACGGTCAAGAAGTCTTTAGGACGGTCTAGAAGTCCTATGGACGGTCAAGAAGTCCTATGGACGGTCAAGAAGTCCTTAGGACGGTCAAGAGGTCCTATGGACGGTCAAGAAGTCCTATGGACGGTCAAGAAGTCATTAGGACGTGCAAGAAGTCTTTAGGAAGGTCAAAAAGTCCTTAGGACGGTAAAGAAGTACTTAGGACGGTCTAGATGTCCTATGGACGGTCAAGAAGTCCTTAGGACGGTCAAGAAGTCCTATGGACGGTCAAGAAGTCCTATGGACTCTCAAGAAGTCCTTAGGACGGCCAAGAAGTCTTTAGGACGGTCAAGTAGTCATTAGGACGGTCTAGAAATCCTTGGGACGGTCAAGAAGTCTTTAGGACGGTCAAGTAGTCATTAGGTCGGTCAAGAAGTCCTTAGGACGGTCAAGAAGTCTTTAGGACGGTCAAGTAGTCCTTAGGACGGTCAAGAAGTCCTTAGGACGGTCAAGAAGTCATTAGGACGGTCAAGGAGTCCTTAGGACGGTCAAGGAGTCCTTAGGACGGTCAAGGAGTACTTAGGACGGTCTAGATGTCCTATGGACGGTCAAGAAGTCCTTAGGACGGTCAAGAAGTCCTATGGACGGTCAAGAAGTCCTATGGACTGTCAAGAAGTCCTTAGGACGGCCAAGAAGTCTTTAGGACGGTCAAGTAGTCATTAGGACGGTCTAGAAATCCTTAGGACGGTCAAGAAGTCTTTAGGACGGTCAAGTAGTCATTAGGACGGTCAAGAAGTCCTAAGGACGGTCAAGAAGTCTTTAGGACGGTCAAGTAGTCCTTGTGACGGTCAAGAAGTCCTTAAAACGGTCAAGAAGTCCTTATGACGGTCAAGAAGTCCTTAGAACGGTCAAGAAGTCCTTAGGACGGTCAAGAAGTCCATAGGACGGTCAAGAAGTCCTTAGGACAGTCAAAAAGTCCTTAGGACGGTCAAGAAGTACTTAGAACGGTCTTAAAGTTCTATGGACGGTCAAGAAGTCCTTAGGACGGTCAAGAAGTCTTAAGGACGGTCAAGAAGTCCTTAGGATGGTCAAGAAGTCCTTAGGATGGTCAAGAGGTCCTATGGACGGTCAAGAAGTCCTAAGGACGGTCAAGAAGTCTTTAGGACGGTCTTGAAGTTCTATGGATGGTCAAGAAGTCCATAGGACGGCAAAGAAGTCTTTAGGACGGTCATAAAGTCATTAGGACGGTCAAGAAGTCCTTAGGACGGTCAAGAAGTCCTTAGGACGGTCAAGAAGTCCTTAGGACGGTCAAAAAGTCCTTAGGACGGTCAAGAAGTCCTTAGGACGGTCAAGATGTCCTTAGGACGGTCAAGAAGTCTTTAAAACGGTCTAGAAGTCCTTAGAGAGGTCAAGAAGTCCTTAGGACGGTCAAGAGGTCCTATGGACGGTCAAGAAGTCCTATGGACGGTCAAGAAGTCATTAGGACGTGCAAGAAGTCTTTAGGAAGGTCAAAAAGTCCTTAGGACGGTAAAGAAGTACTTAGGACGGTCTAGATGTCCTATGGACGGTCAAGAAGTCCTTAGGACGGTCAAGAAGTCCTATGGACGGTCAAGAAGTCCTATGGACTCTCAAGAAGTCCTTAGGACGGCCAAGAAGTCTTTAGGACGGTCTAGAAATCCTTGGGACGGTCAAGAAGTCTTTAGGACGGTCAAGTAGTCATTAGGTCGGTCAAGAAATCCTTGGGACGGTCAAGAAGTCTTTAGGACGGTCAAGTAGTCATTAGGTCGGTCAAGAAGTCCTTAGGACGGTCAAGAAGTCTTTAGGACGGTCAAGTAGTCCTTAGGACGGTCAAGAAGTCCTTAGGACGGTCAAGAAGTCATTAGGACGGTCAAGGAGTCCTTAGGACGGTCAAGGAGTCCTTAGGACGGTCAAGGAGTACTTAGGACGGTCTAGATGTCCTATGGACGGTCAAGAAGTCCTTAGGACGGTCAAGAAGTCCTATGGACGGTCAAGAAGTCCTATGGACTGTCAAGAAGTCCTTAGGACGGCCAAGAAGTCTTTAGGACGGTCAAGTAGTCATTAGGACGGTCTAGAAATCCTTAGGACGGTCAAGAAGTCTTTAGGACGGTCAAGTAGTCATTAGGACGGTCAAGAAGTCCTTAGGACGGTCAAGAAGTCTTTAGGACGGTCAAGTAGTCCTTGTGACGGTCAAGAAGTCCTTAAAACGGTCAAGAAGTCCTTATGACGGTCAAGAAGTCCTTAGAACGGTCAAGAAGTCCTTAGGACGGTCAAGAAGTCCATAGGACGGTCAAGAAGTCCTTAGGACGGTCAAAAAGTCCTTAGGACGGTCAAGAAGTACTTAGAACAGTCTTAAGGTTCTATGGACGGTCAAGAAGTCCTTAGGACGGTCAAGAAGTCTTAAGGACGGTCAAGAAGTCCTTAGGATGGTCAAGAAGTCCTTAGGATGGTCAAGAGGTCCTATGGACGGTCAAGAAGTCCTAAGGACGGTCAAGAAGTCTTTAGGACGGTCTTGAAGTTCTATGGAGGGTCAAGAAGTCCATAGGACGGTCAAGAAGTCCTAAGGACGGTCAAGAAGTCATTAGGACGGTCAAGAGGTCCAATGGACGGTCAAAAAGTCCTTAGGACGGTCAAGAAGTCCTCAGGACGGCCAAGAAGTCTTTAGGACGGTCATAAAGTCATTAGGACGGTCAAGAAATCCTAAGGACGGTAAACAAGTCCTATGGACTGTCAAGAGGTCCTATGGATGGTCAAGAAGTCCTTAGGACGGTCAAGAAGGCCTTAGGACGGTCAAGAAGTCCTTAGGACGGTCAAGAAGTCCTATGGACGGTCAAAAAGTCCTTAGGACGGTCAAGAAGTCCTCAGGACGGCCAAGAAGTCTTTAGGACGGTCATAAAGTCATTAGGACGCTCAAGAAATCCTAAGGACAGTAAACAAGTCCTATGGACTGTCAAGAGGTCCTATGGATGGTCAAGAAGTCCTTAGGACGGTCTAGAAGTCCTTAAGACGGTCTAGAAGTACTTAGAACGGTCTTGAAGTTCTATGGACGGTCAAGAAGTCCTTAGGACGGTCAAGAAGTCTTAAGGACGGTCAAGAGGTCCTATGGAAGGTCAAGAAGTCCTAAGGAAGGTCAAGAAGTCATTAGGACGCTCAAGAAGTCCTTAGGCCGGTCAAGAAGTACTTAGAACGTTCTTGAAGTTCTATGGACGGTCAAGAAGTCCTTAGGACGGTCAAGAAGTCTTAAGGACGGTCAAGAAGTCCTTAGGACGGTCAAGAAGTCCTTAGGACGGTCAAGAAGTCCTTAGGACGGTCAAGAAGTCCTTAGGACGGTCAAGAAGTCCTTAGGACGGTCAAGAGGTCCTATGGACGGTCAAGAATTTCTAAGGACGGTCAAGAAGTCATTAGGACGCTAAAGAAGTCCTTAGGCCGGTCAAGAAGTCCTTAGGACGGTCAAGAAGTCTTTCGGACGGTCTTGAAGTTCTATGGAATGTCAAGAAGTCCATAGGACGGCAAAGAAGTCTTTAGGACGGTCTTAAAGTCATTAGGACGGTCAAGAAGTCCTTAGGACGGTCAAGAAGTCCTTAGGACGGTCAAGAAGTCCTAAGGACGGTCAAGAAGTCCTTAGGACGGTCAAGAAGTCCTAAGGACGGTCAAGATGTTCTTAGGACGGTCAAGAAGTCTTTAGGACGGTCAAGATGTCCTTAGGACGGTCAAGAAATCTTTAGGACGGTCTAGAAGTCCTTAGGACGGTCAAGAAGTCCTTAGGACGGTCAAGAGGTCCTATGGACGGTCAAGAAGTCCTATGGACGGTCTAGATGTCCTATGGACGGTCAAGAAGTCCTTAGGACGGTCAAGAAGTCATTAGGACGGTCAAGAGGTCCTATGGACGGTCAAAAAGTCCTTAGGACGGCCAAGAAGTCTTTAGGACGGTCAAGTAGTCATTAGGACGGTCTAGAAATCCTTGGGACGGTCAAGAAGTCTTTAGGACGGTCAAGTAGTCATTAGGACGGTCAAGAAGTCCTTAGGACTGTCCAGAAGTCTTTAGGACGGTCAAGTAGTCCTTAGGACGGTCAAGAAGTCCTTAGGACGGTCAAGAAGTCTTTAGGAAGGTCAAAAAGTCCTTAGGACGGTCAAGAAGTACTTAGGACGGTCTAGATGTCCTATGGACGGTCAAGAAGTCCTTAGGACGGTCAAGAAGTCATTAGGACGGTCAAGAGGTCCTATGGACGGTCAAAAAGTCCTTAGGACGGCCAAGAAGTCTTTAGGACGGTCAAGTAGTCATTAGGACGGTCTAGAAATCCTTGGGACGGTCAAGAAGTCTTTAGGACGGTCAAGTAGTCATTAGGACGGTCAAGAAGTCCTTAGGACGGTCCAGAAGTCTTTAGGACGGTCAAGTAGTCCTTAGGACGGTCAAGAAGTCCTTAGGACGGTCAAGAAGTCATTAGGACGGTCAAGGAGTCCTTAGGACGGTCAAGGAGTCCTTAGGACGGTCAAGGAGTCCTTAGGACGGTCTAGATGTCCTATGGACGGTCAAGAAGTCCTTAGGACGGTCAAGAAGTCCTATGGACGGTCAAGAAGTCCTATGGACTGTCAAGAAGTCCTTAGGACGGCCAAGAAGTCTTTAGGACGGTCAAGTAGTCATTAGGACGGTCTAGAAATCCTTAGGACGGTCAAGAAGTCTTTAGGACGGTCAAGTAGTCATTAGGACGGTCAAGAAGTCCTTAGTACGGTCAAGAAGTCTTTAGGACGGTCAAGTAGTCCTTAGGACGGTCAAGAAGTCCTTAGAACGGTCAAGAAGTCCTTAGGACGGTCAAGAAGTCCTTAGAACGGTCAAGAAGTCCTTAGGACGGTCAAGAAGTCCATAGGACGGTCAAGAAGTCCTTAGGACGGTCAAGAAGTCCTATGGACGGTCAAGAAGTCATTAGGACGGTCAAGAAGTCTTTAGGAAGGTCAAAAAGTCATTAGGACGGTCAAGAAGTACTTAGGACGGTCTAGATGTCCTATGGACTGTCAAGAAGTCCTTAGGACGGCCAAGAAGTCTTTAGGACGGTCAAGTAGTCATTAGGACGGTCTAGAAATCCTTAGGACGGTCAAGAAGTCTTTAGGACGGTCAAGTAGTCCTTAGGACGGTCAAGAAGTCCTTAGGACGGTCAAGAAGTCCTTAGGACGGTCAAGAAGTCCTATGGACGGTCAAAAAGTCCTTAGGACGGTCAAGAAGTTCTCAGGACGGCCAAGAAGTCTTTAGGACGGTCATAAAGTCATTAGGACGGTCTAGAAATCCTTAGGACGGTCAAGAAGTCTTTAGGACGGTCAAGTAGTCCTTAGGACGGTCAAGAAGTCCTTAGGACGGTCAAGAAGTCCTTAGGACGGTCAAGAAGTCCTATGGACGGTCAAAAAGTCCTTAGGACGGTCAAGAAGTTCTCAGGACGGCCAAGAAGTCTTTAGGACGGTCATAAAGTCATTAGGACGGTCAAGAAGTCCTAAGGACGGTCAAGAAGTCATTAGGACGGTCAAGAGGTCCTATGGACGGTCAAAAAGTCCTTAGGACGGTCAAGAAGTCCTCAGGACGGCCAAGAAGTCTTTAGGACGGTCATAAAGTCATTAGGACGGTCAAGAAATCCTAAGGACGGTAAACAAGTCCTATGGACTGTCAAGAGGTCCTATGGATGGTCAAGAAGTCCTTAGGACGGTCAAGAGGTCCTATGGACGGTCAAGAAGTCCTATGGACGGTCAAGAAGTCATTAGGACGGTCAAGAAGTCTTTAGGAAGGTCAAAAAGTCCTTAGGACGGTCAAGAAGTACTTAGGACGGTCTAGATGTCTTTAGGACGGTCAAGTAGTCATTAGGACGGTCAAAAAGTCTTTAGGACGGTCAAGTAGTCATTAGGACGGTCTAGAAATCCTTAGGACGGTCAAGAAGTCTTTAGGACGGTCAAGTAGTCCTTAGGACGGTCAAGAAGTCCTTAGGACGGTCAAGAAGTCCTTAGGACGGTCAAGAAGTCCTATGGACGGTCAAAAAGTCCTTAGGACGGTCAAGAAGTTCTCAGGACGGCCAAGAAGTCTTTAGGACGGTCATAAAGTCATTAGGACGGTCAAGAAGTCCTAAGGACGGTCAAGAAGTCATTAGGACGGTCAAGAGGTCCTATGGACGGTCAAAAAGTCCTTAGGACGGTCAAGAAGTCCTCAGGACGGCCAAGAAGTCTTTAGGACGGTCATAAAGTCATTAGGACGGTCAAGAAATCCTAAGGACGGTAAACAAGTCCTATGGACTGTCAAGAGGTCCTATGGATGGTCAAGAAGTCCTTAGGACGGTCAAGAGGTCCTATGGACGGTCAAGAAGTCCTATGGACGGTCAAGAAGTCATTAGGACGGTCAAGAAGTCTTTAGGAAGGTCAAAAAGTCCTTAGGACGGTCAAGAAGTACTTAGGACGGTCTAGATGTCTTTAGGACGGTCAAGTAGTCATTAGGACGGTCAAAAAGTCTTTAGGACGGTCAAGTAGTCATTAGGACGGTCTAGAAATCCTTAGGACGGTCAAGAAGTCCTTAGGACGGTCAAGAAGTCCTTAGGACGGTCAAGAAGTCCTTAGGACGGTCAAGAAGTCCTATGGACGGTCAAAAAGTCCTTAGGACGGTCAAGAAGTTCTCAGGACGGCCAAGAAGTCTTTAGGACGGTCATAAAGTCATTAGGACGTTCAAGAAATCCTAAGGACGGTAAACAAGTCCTATGGACTGTCAAGAGGTCCTATGGATGGTCAAGAAGTCCTTAGGACGGTCTAGAAGTCCTTAAGACGCTCAAGAAGTCCTTAGGCCGGTCAAGAAGTACTTAGAACGTTCTTGAAGTTCTATGGACGGTCAAGAAGTCCTTAGGACGGTCAAGAAGTCTTAAGGACGGTCAAGAAGTCCTTAGGACGGTCAAGAAGTCCTTAGGACGGTCAAGAAGTCCTTAGGACGGTCAAGAGGTCCTATGGACGGTCAAGAAGTTCTAAGGACGGTCAAGAAGTCATTAGGACGCTTAAGAAGTCAACGCTTAACAAGAGGTCCTATGGACGGTCAAAAAGTCCTTAGGACGGCCAAGAAGTCTTTAGGACGGTCAAGTAGTCATTAGGACGGTCTAGAAGTCTTTAGGACGGTCTAGAAGTCCTTAGGACGGTCAAGAAGTCCTTAGGACGGTCAAGAGGTCCTATGGACGGTCAAGAAGTCCTATGGACGGTCAAGAAGTCATTAGGACGGTCAAGAAGTCTTTAGGAAGGTCAAAAAGTCATTAGGACGGTCAAGAAGTACTTAGGACGGTCTAGATGTCCTATGGACGGTCAAGAAGTCATTAGGACGGTCAAGAAGTCTTTAGGAAGGTCAAAAAGTCATTAGGACGGTCAAGAAGTACTTAGGACGGTCTAGATGTCCTATGGACTGTCAAGAAGTCCTTAGGACGGCCAAGAAGTCTTTAGGACGGTCAAGTAGTCATTAGGACGGTCTAGAAATCCTTAGGACGGTCAAGAAGTCTTTAGGACGGTCAAGTAGTCCTTAGGACGGTCAAGAAGTCCTTAGGACGGTCAAGAAGTCCTTAGGACGGTCAAGAAGTCCTATGGACGGTCAAAAAGTCCTTAGGACGGTCAAGAAGTTCTCAGGACGGCCAAGAAGTCTTTAGGACGGTCATAAAGTCATTAGGACGTTCAAGAAATCCTAAGGACGGTAAACAAGTCCTATGGACTGTCAAGAGGTCCTATGGATGGTCAAGAAGTCCTTAGGACGGTCTAGAAGTCCTTAAGACGCTCAAGAAGTCCTTAGGCCGGTCAAGAAGTACTTAGAACGTTCTTGAAGTTCTATGGACGGTCAAGAAGTCCTTAGGACGGTCAAGAAGTCTTAAGGACGGTCAAGAAGTCCTTAGGACGGTCAAGAAGTCCTTAGGACGGTCAAGAAGTCCTTAGGACGGTCAAGAGGTCCTATGGACGGTCAAGAAGTTCTAAGGACGGTCAAGAAGTCATTAGGACGCTTAAGAAGTCCTTAGGCCGGTCAAGAAGTCCTTAGGACGGTCAAGAAGTCTTTCGGACGGTCTTGAAGTTCTATGGACGGTCAAGAAGTCCATAGGACGGCAAAGAAGTCTTTAGGACGGTCATAAAGTCATTAGGACGGTCAAGAAGTCCTTAGGACGGTCAAGAAGTCCTTAGGACGGTCAAGAAGTCCTAAGGACGGTCAAGAAGTCCTTAGGACGGTCAAGAAGTCTTTAGGACGGTCAAGATGTCCTTAGGACGGTCAAGAAGTCTTTAGGACGGTCTAGAAGTACTTAGAACGGTCTTAAAGTTCTATGGACGGTCAAGAAGTCCTTAGGACGGTCAAGAAGTCCTTAGGATGGTCAAGAAGTCTTTAGGACGGTCAAGAAGTCTTTAGGACGGTCAAGATGTCCTTAGGACGGTCAAGAAGTCCTTAGGACGGTCAAGAAGTACTTAGAACGGTCTTAAAGTTCTATGGACGGTCAAGAAGTCCTTAGGACGGTCAAGAAGTCCTTAGGATGGTCAAGAAGTCTTTAGGACGGTCTTGAAGTTCTATGGAGGGTCAAGAAGTCCATAGGACGGTCAAGAAGTCCTAAGGACGGTCAAGAAGTCATTAGGACGGTCAAGAGGTCCTATGGACGGTCAAAAAGTCCTTAGGACGGTCAAGAAGTCCTCAGGACGGCCAAGAAGTCTTTAGGACGGTCATAAAGTCATTAGGACGGTCAAGAAATCCTAAGGACGGTAAACAAGTCCTATGGACTGTCAAGAGGTCCTATGGATGGTCAAGAAGTCCTTAGGACGGTCAAGAGGTCCTATGGACGGTCAAGAAGTCCTATGGACGGTCAAGAAGTCATTAGGACGGTCAAGAAGTCTTTAGGAAGGTCAAAAAGTCCTTAGGACGGTCAAGAGGTCCTATGGACGGTCAAGAAGTCCTAAGGAAGGTCAAGAAGTCATTAGGACGCTCAAGAAGTCCTTAGGCCGGTCAAGAAGTACTTAGAACGTTCTTGAAGTTCTATGGACGGTCAAGAAGTCCTTAGGACGGTCAAGAAGTCTTAAGGACGGTCAAGAAGTCCTTAGGACGGTCAAGAAGTCCTTAGGACGGTCAAGAAGTACTTAGAACGGTCTTAAAGTTCTATGGACGGTCAAGAAGTCCTTAGGACGGTCAAGAAGTCCTTAGGATGGTCAAGAAGTCTTTAGGACGGTCTTGAAGTTCTATGGAGGGTCAAGAAGTCCATAGGACGGTCAAGAAGTCCTAAGGACGGTCAAGAAGTCATTAGGACGGTCAAGAGGTCCTATGGACGGTCAAAAAGTCCTTAGGACGGTCAAGAAGTCCTCAGGACGGCCAAGAAGTCTTTAGGACGGTCATAAAGTCATTAGGACGGTCAAGAAATCCTAAGGACGGTAAACAAGTCCTATGGACTGTCAAGAGGTCCTATGGATGGTCAAGAAGTCCTTAGGACGGTCAAGAGGTCCTATGGACGGTCAAGAAGTCCTATGGACGGTCAAGAAGTCATTAGGACGGTCAAGAAGTCTTTAGGAAGGTCAAAAAGTCCTTATGACGGTCAAGAGGTCCTATGGACGGTCAAGAAGTCCTAAGGAAGGTCAAGAAGTCATTAGGACGCTCAAGAAGTCCTTAGGCCGGTCAAGAAGTACTTAGAACGTTCTTGAAGTTCTATGGACGGTCAAGAAGTCCTTAGGACGGTCAAGAAGTCTTAAGGACGGTCAAGATGTCCTTAGGACGGTCAAGAAGTCCTTAGGACGGTCAAGAGGTCCTATGGATGGTCAAGAAGTTCTAAGGACGGTCAAGAAGTCATTAGGACGCTTAAGAAGTCCTTAGGCCGGTCAAGAAGTCCTTAGGACGGTCAAGAAGTCTTTCGGACGGTCTTGAAGTTCTATGGACGGTCAAGAAGTCCATAGGACGGCAAAGAAGTCTTTAGGACGGTCATAAAGTCATTAGGACGGTCAAGAAGTCCTTAGGACGGTCAAGAAGTCCTTAGGACGGTCAAGAAGTCCTAAGGACGGTCAAGAAGTCCTTAGGACGGTCAAGAAGTCTTTAGGACGGTCAAGATGTCCTTAGGACGGTCAAGAAGTCTTTAGGACGGTCTAGAAGTCCTTAGGACGGTCAAGAAGTCCTTAGGACGGTCAAGAGGTCCTATGGACGGTCAAGAAGTCCTATGGACGGTCAAGAAGTCATTAGGACGGTCAAGAAGTCTTTAGAACGGTCAAGAAGTCTTTAGGAAGGTCAAAAAGTCCTTAGGACGGTCAAGAAGTCCTTAGGACGGTCAAGAAGTACTTAGAACGGTCTTAAAGTTCTATGGACGGTCAAGAAGTCCTTAGGACGGTCAAGAAGTCCTTAGGATGGTCAAGAGGTCCTATGGACGGTCAAGAAGTCCTAAGGACGGTCAAGAAGTCTTTAGGACGGTCTTGAAGTTCTATGGAGGGTCAAGAAGTCCATAGGACGGTCAAGAAGTCCTAAGGACGGTCAAGAAGTCATTAGGACGGTCAAGAGGTCCTATGGACGGTCAAAAAGTCCTTAGGACGGTCAAGAAGTCCTCAGGACGGCCAAGAAGTCTTTAGGACGGTCATAAAGTCATTAGGACGGTCAAGAAATCCTAAGGACGGTAAACAAGTCCTATGGACTGTCAAGAGGTCCTATGGATGGTCAAGAAGTCCTTAGGACGGTCAAGAGGTCCTATGGACGGTCAAGAAGTCCTATGGACGGTCAAGAAGTCATTAGGACGGTCAAGAAGTCTTTAGGAAGGTCAAAAAGTCCTTATGACGGTCAAGAGGTCCTATGGACGGTCAAGAAGTCCTAAGGAAGGTCAAGAAGTCATTAGGACGCTCAAGAAGTCCTTAGGCCGGTCAAGAAGTACTTAGAACGTTCTTGAAGTTCTATGGACGGTCAAGAAGTCCTTAGGACGGTCAAGAAGTCCTTAGGACGGTCAAGAAGTCTTTAGGACGGTCAAGTAGTCCTTAGGACGGTCAAGAAGTCCTTAGAACGGTCAAGAAGTCCTTAGGACGGTCAAGAAGTCCTTAGAACGGTCAAGAAGTCCTTAGGACGGTCAAGAAGTCCATAGGACGGTCAAGAAGTCCTTAGGACGGTCAAGAAGTACTTAGAACGGTCTTAAAGTTCTATGGACGGTCAAGAAGTCCTTAGGACGGTCAAGAAGTCCTTAGGATGGTCAAGAGGTCCTATGGACGGTCAAGAAGTCCTAAGGACGGTCAAGAAGTCTTTAGGACGGTCTTGAAGTTCTATGGAGGGTCAAGAAGTCCATAGGACGGTCAAGAAGTCCTAAGGACGGTCAAGAAGTCATTAGGACGGTCAAGAGGTCCTATGGACGGTCAAAAAGTCCTTAGGACGGTCAAGAAGTCCTCAGGACGGCCAAGAAGTCTTTAGGACGGTCATAAAGTCATTAGGACGGTCAAGAAATCCTAAGGACGGTAAACAAGTCCTATGGACTGTCAAGAGGTCCTATGGATGGTCAAGAAGTCCTTAGGACGGTCTAGAAGTCCTTAGGACGGTCTAGAAGTACTTAGAACGGTCTTGAAGTTCTATGGACGGTCAAGAAGTCCTTAGGACGGTCAAGAAGTCTTAAGGACGGTCAAGAGGTCCTATGGACGGTCAAGAAGTCCTAAGGAAGGTCAAGAAGTCATTAGGACGCTCAAGAAGTCCTTAGGCCGGTCAAGAAGTACTTAGAACGTTCTTGAAGTTCTATGGACGATCAAGAAGTCCTTAGGACGGTCAAGAAGTCTTAAGGACGGTCAAGAAGTCCTTAGGACGGTCAAGAAGTCCTTAGGACGGTCAAGAAGTCCTTAGGACGGTCAAGAGGTCCTATGGACGGTCAAGAAGTCCTAAGGACGGTCAAGAAGTCATTAGGACGCTTAAGAAGTCCTTAGGCCGGTCAAGAAGTCCTTAGGACGGTCAAGAAGTCTTTCGGACGGTCTTGAAGTTCTATGGACGGTCAAGAAGTCCATAGGACTGTCAAGATGTCCTAAGGACGGTCAAGAAGTCCCTAGGACGGTCAAGAGGTCCTATGGACGGTCAAGAAGTCCTTGAACGGTCAAGAAGTCCTCAGGACGGCAAAGAAGTCTTTAGGACGGTCATAAAGTCATTAGGACGGTCAAGAAGTCCTTAGGACGGTCAAGAAGTCCTTAGGACGGTCAAGAAGTCCTTAGGACGGTCAAGAAGTCCTTAGGACGGTCAAGATGTCCTAAGGACGGTCAAGAAGTCCTTAGGACGATCAAGAGGTCCTATGGACGGTCATACAGTCCTTAGGACGGTCAAGAAGTCTTTCGGACGGTCTTGAAGTTCTATGGACGGTCAAGAAGTCCATAGGACGGTCAAGATGTCCTAAGGACGGTCAAGAAGTCCGTAGGACGGTCAAGAGGTCCTATGGACGGTCAAGAAGTCCTTTAACGGTCAAGAAGTCATCAGGACGGCAAAGAAGTCTTTAGGACGATCAAGAAGTCCTTAGGACGGTCAAGAAGTCCTTAGGACGGTCAAGAAGTCCTAAGGACGGTCAAGAAGTCCTATGGACGGTCAAAAAGTCCTTAGGACGGTCAAGAAGTCCTCAGGACGGCCAAGAAGTCTTTAGGACGGTCATAAAGTCATTAGGACGTTCAAGAAATCCTTAGGACGGTAAACAAATCCTATGGACTGTCAAGAGGTCCTATGGATGGTCAAGAAGTCCTTAGGACGGTCTAGAAGTCCTTAGGACGGTCTAGAAGTACTTAGAACGGTCTTGAAGTTCAATGGACGGTCAAGAAGTCCTTAGGACGGTCAAGAAGTCTTAAGGACAGTCAAGAAGTCCTTAGGACGGTCAAGAGGTTCTTAGGACGGTCAAGAAGTCCTTAGGACGGTCAAGAGGTCCTATGGACGGTCAAGAAGTCCTAAGGACGGTCAAGAAGTCATTAGGACGCTTAAGAAGTCCTTAGGCCGGTCAAGAAGTCCTTTGGACGGTCAAGAAGTCCTTGAACGGTCAAGAAGTCCTCAGGACGGCAAAGAAGTCTTTAGGACGGTCATAAAGTCATTAGGACGGTCAAGAAGTCCTTAGGACGGTCAAGAAGTCCTTAGGACGGTCAAGAAGTCCTTAGGACGGTCAAGAAGTCCTTAGGACGGTCAAGATGTCCTAAGGACGGTCAAGAAGTCCTTAGGACGATCAAGAGGTCCTATGGACGGTCATACAGTCCTTAGGACGGTCAAGAAGTCTTTCGGACGGTCTTGAAGTTCTATGGACGGTCAAGAAGTCCATAGGACGGTCAAGATGTCCTAAGGACGGTCAAGAAGTCCGTAGGACGGTCAAGAGGTCCTATGGACGGTCAAGAAGTCCTTTAACGGTCAAGAAGTCATCAGGACGGCAAAGAAGTCTTTAGGACGATCAAGAAGTCCTTAGGACGGTCAAGAAGTCCTTAGGACGGTCAAGAAGTCCTAAGGACGGTCAAGAAGTCCTTAGGACGGTCAAGAAGTCCTATGGACGGTCAAAAAGTCCTTAGGACGGTCAAGAAGTCCTCAGGACGGCCAAGAAGTCTTTAGGACGGTCATAAAGTCATTAGGACGTTCAAGAAATCCTTAGGACGGTAAACAAATCCTATGGACTGTCAAGAGGTCCTATGGATGGTCAAGAAGTCCTTAGGACGGTCTAGAAGTCCTTAGGACGGTCTAGAAGTACTTAGAACGGTCTTGAAGTTCAATGGACGGTCAAGAAGTCCTTAGGACGGTCAAGAAGTCTTAAGGACAGTCAAGAAGTCCTTAGGACGGTCAAGAGGTTCTTAGGACGGTCAAGAAGTCCTTAGGACGGTCAAGAGGTCCTATGGACGGTCAAGAAGTCCTAAGGACGGTCAAGAAGTCATTAGGACGCTTAAGAAGTCCTTAGGCCGGTCAAGAAGTCCTTAGGACGGTCAAGAAGTCTTTCGGACGGTCTTGAAGTTCTATGGACGGTCAAGAAGTCCATAGGACGGTCAAGATGTCCTAAGGACGGTCAAGAAGTCCCTAGGACGGTCAAGAGGTCCGATGGACGGTCAAGAAGTCCTTGAACGGTCAAGAAGTCCTCAGGACGGCAAAGAAGTCTTTAGGACGGTCAAGAAGTCTTTCGGACGGTCTTGAAGTTCTATGGACGGTCAAGAAGTCCATAGGACGGTCAAGATGTCTTAAGGACGGTCAAGAAGTCCCTAGGACGGTCAAGAGGTCCTATGGACGGTCAAGAAGTCCTTGAACGGTCAAGAAGTCCTCAGGACGGCAAAGAAGTCTTTAGGACGGTCATAAAGTCATTAGGACGGTCAAGAAGTCCTTAGGACGGTCAAGAAGTCTTAAGGACAGTCAAGAAGTCCTTAGGACGGTCAAGAAGTCCTTAGGACGGTCAAGATGTCCTAAGGACGGTCAAGAAGTCATTAGGACGCTTAAGAAGTCCTTAGGCCGGTCAAGAAGTCCTTAGGACGGTCAAGAAGTCTTTCGGACGGTCTTGAAGTTCTATGGACGGTCAAGAAGTCCATAGGACGGTCAAGATGTCCTAAGGACGGTCAAGAAGTCCCTAGGACGGTCAAGAGGTCCGATGGACGGTCAAGAAGTCCTTGAACGGTCAAGAAGTCCTCAGGACGGCAAAGAAGTCTTTAGGACGGTCAAGAAGTCCTTAGGACGGTCAAGAAGTCCTTAGGACGGTCAAGAAGTCCTTAGGACGGTCAAGAAGTCCTTAGGACGGTCAAGAAGTCCTTAGGACGGTCAAGAAGTCCTATGGACGGTCAAAAAGTCCTTAGGACGGTCAAGAAGTCCTCAGGACGGCCAAGAAGTCTTTAGGACGGTCATAAAGTCATTAGGACGTTCAAGAAATCCTAAGGACGGTAAACAAGTCCTATGGACTGTCAAGAGGTCCTATGGATGGTCAAGAAGTCCTTAGGACGGTCTAGAAGTCCTTAGGACGGTCTAGAAGTACTTAGAACGGCCTTGAAGTTCTATGGACGGTCAAGAAGTCCTTAGGACGGTCAAGAAGTCTTAAGGACGGTCAAGAAGTCCTTAGGACGGTCAAGAAGTCCTTAGGACGGTCAAGAAGTCCTTAGGACGGTCAAGAGGTCCTATAGACGGTCAAGAAGTCCTAAGGACGGTCAAGAAGTCATTAGGACGCTTAAGAAGTCCTCAGGACGGCAAAGAAGTCTTTAGGACGGTCATAAAGTCATTAGGACGGTCAAGAAGTCCTTAGGACGGTCAAGAAGTCCTTAGGACGGTCAAGAAGTCCTTAGGACGGTCAAGAAGTCCTTAGGACGGTCAAGATGTCCTAAGGACGGTCAAGAAGTCATTAGGACGCTTAAGAAGTCCTTAGGCCGGTCAAGAAGTCCTTAGGACGGTCAAGAAGTCTTTCGGACGGTCTTGAAGTTCTATGGACGGTCAAGAAGTCCATAGGACGGTCAAGATGTCCTAAGGACGGTCAAGAAGTCCCTAGGACGGTCAAGAGGTCCTATGGACGGTCAAGAAGTCCTTGAACGGTCAAGAAGTCCTCAGGACGGCAAAGAAGTCCTTAGGACGGTCAAGAAGTCCTTAGGACGGTCAAGAAGTCCTTAGGACGGTCAAGATGTCCTAAGGACGGTCAAGAAGTCCCTAGGACGGTCAAGAGGTCCTATGGACGGTCAAGAAGTCCTTGAACGGTCAAGAAGTCCTCAGGACGGCAAAGAAGTCTTTAGGACGGTCAAGAAGTCCTTAGGACGGTCAAGAAGTCCTTAGGACGGTCAAGAAGTCCTATGGACGGTCAAGAAGTCCTTGAACGGTCAAGAAGTCCTCAGGACGGCAAAGAAGTCTTTAGGACGGTCAAGAAGTCCTTAGGACGGTCAAGAAGTCCTTAGGACGGTCAAGAGGTCCTATGGACGGTCAAAAAGTCCTTAGGACGGTCAAGAAGTCCTCAGGACGGCCAAGAAGTCTTTAGGACGGTCATAAAGTCATTAGGACGGTCAAGAAATCCTAAGGACGGTAAACAAGTCCTATGGACTGTCAAGAGGTCCTATGGATGGTCAAGAAGTCCTTAGGACGGTCTAGAAGTCCTTAGGACGGTCTAGAAGTACTTAGAACGGTCTTGAAGTTCTATGGACGGTCAAGAAGTCCTTAGGACGGTCAAGAAGTCTTAAGGACGGTCAAGAGGTCCTATGGACGGTCAAGAAGTCCTAAGGAAGGTCAAGAAGTCATTAGGACGCTCAAGAAGTCCTTAGGCCGGTCAAGAAGTACTTAGAACGTTCTTGAAGTTCTATGGACGATCAAGAAGTCCTTAGGACGGTCAAGAAGTCTTAAGGACGGTCAAGAAGTCCTTAGGACGGTCAAGAAGTCCTTAGGACGGTCAAGAAGTCCTTAGGACGCTCAAGAAGTCCTTAGGCCGGTCAAGAAGTACTTAGAACGTTCTTGAAGTTCTATGGACGATCAAGAAGTCCTTAGGACGGTCAAGAAGTCTTAAGGACGGTCAAGAAGTCCTTAGGACGGTCAAGAAGTCCTTAGGACGGTCAAGAAGTCCTAAGGACGGTCAAGAAGTCATTAGGACGCTTAAGAAGTCCTTAGGCCGGTCAAGAAGTCCTTAGGACGGTCAAGAAGTCTTTCGGACGGTCTTGAAGTTCTATGGACGGTCAAGAAGTCCATAGGACTGTCAAGATGTCCTAAGGACGGTCAAGAAGTCCCTAGAACAGTCAAGAGGTCCTATGGACGGTCAAGAAGTCCTTGAACGGTCAAGAAGTCCTCAGGACGGCAAAGAAGTCTTTAGGACGGTCATAAAGTCATTAGGACGGTCAAGAAGTCCTTAGGACGGTCAAGAAGTCCTTAGGACGGTCAAGAAGTCCTTAGGACGGTCAAGAAGTCCTTAGGACGGTCAAGATGTCCTAAGGACGGTCAAGAAGTCCTTAGGACGATCAAGAGGTCCTATGGACGGTCATACAGTCCTTAGGACGGTCAAGAAGTCTTTCGGACGGTCTTGAAGTTCTATGGACGGTCAAGAAGTCCATAGGACGGTCAAGATGTCCTAAGGACGGTCAAGAAGTCCGTAGGACGGTCAAGAGGTCCTATGGACGGTCAAGAAGTCCTTTAACGGTCAAGAAGTCCTCAGGACGGCAAAGAAGTCTTTAGGACGATCAAGAAGTCCTTAGGACGGTCAAGAAGTCCTTAGGACGGTCAAGAAGTCCTTAGGACGGTCAAGAAGTCCTTAGGACGGTCAAGAAGTCCTATGGATGGTCAAAAAGTCCCTAGGACGGTCAAGAAGTCCTCAGGACGGCCAAGAAGTCTTTAGGACGGTCATAAAGTCATTAGGACGTTCAAGAAATCCTAAGGACGGTAAACAAGTCCTATGGACTGTCAAGAGGTCCTATGGATGGTCAAGAAGTCCTTAGGACGGTCTAGAAGTCCTTAGGACGGTCTAGAAGTACTTAGAACGGTCTTGAAGTTCAATGGACGGTCAAGAAGTCCTTAGGACGGTCAAGAAGTCTTAAGGACAGTCAAGAAGTCCTTAGGACGGTCAAGAGGTTCTTAGGACGGTCAAGAAGTCCTTAGGACGGTCAAGAGGTCCTATGGACGGTCAAGAAGTCCTAAGGACGGTCAAGAAGTCATTAGGACGCTAAAGAAGTCCTTAGGCCGGTCAAGAAGTCCTTAGGGCGGTCAAGAAGTCTTTCGGACGGTCTTGAAGTTCTATGGACGGTCAAGAAGTCCATAGGACGGTCAAGATGTCTTAAGGACGGTCAAGAAGTCCCTAGGACGGTCAAGAGGTCCTATGGACGGTCAAGAAGTCCTTGAACGGTCAAGAAGTCCTCAGGACGGCAAAGAAGTCTTTAGGACGGTCATAAAGTCATTAGGACGGTCAAGAAGTCCTTAGGACGGTCAAGAAGTCCTTAGGACGGTCAAGAAGTCCTTAGGACGGTCAAGAAGTCCTTAGGACGGTCAAGATGTCCTAAGGACGGTCAAGAAGTCATTAGGACGCTTAAGAAGTCCTTAGGCCGGTCAAGAAGTCCTTAGGACGGTCAAGAAGTCTTTCGGACGGTCTTGAAGTTCTATGGACGGTCAAGAAGTCCATAGGACGGTCAAGATGTCCTAAGGACGGTCAAGAAGTCCCTAGGACGGTCAAGAAGTCCTCAGGACGGCCAAGAAGTCTTTAGGACGGTCATAAAGTCATTAGGACGTTCAAGAAATCCTAAGGACGGTAAACAAGTCCTATGGACTGTCAAGAGGTCCTATGGATGGTCAAGAAGTCCTTAGGACGGTCTAGAAGTCCTTAGGACGGTCTAGAAGTACTTAGAACGGTCTTGAAGTTCTATGGACGGTCAAGAAGTCCTTAGGACGGTCAAGAAGTCTTAAGGACGGTCAAGAAGTCCTTAGGACGGTCAAGAAGTCCTTAGGACGGTCAAGAAGTCCTTAGGACGGTCAAGAGGTCCTATGGACGGTCAAGAAGTCCTAAGGACGGTCAAGAAGTCATTAGGACGCTTAAGAAGTCCTCAGGACGGCAAAGAAGTCTTTAGGACGGTCATAAAGTCATTAGGACGGTCAAGAAGTCCTTAGGACGGTCAAGAAGTCCTTAGGACGGTCAAGAAGTCCTTAGGACGGTCAAGAAGTCCTTAGGACGGTCAAGAAGTCCTTAGAACGGTCAAGATGTCCTAAGGACGGTCAAGAAGTCATTAGGACGCTTAAGAAGTCCTTAGGCCGGTCAAGAAGTCCTTAGGACGGTCAAGAAGTCTTTCGGACGGTCTTGAAGTTCTATGGACGGTCAAGAAGTCCATAGGACGGTCAAGATGTCCTAAGGACGGTCAAGAAGTCCCTAGGACGGTCAAGAGGTCCTATGGACGGTCAAGAAGTCCTTGAACGGTCAAGAAGTCCTCAGGACGGCAAAGAAGTCCTTAGGACGGTCAAGAAGTCCTTAGGACGGTCAAGAAGTCCTTAGGACGGTCAAGATGTCCTAAGGACGGTCAAGAAGTCCCTCGGACGGTCAAGAGGTCCTATGGACGGTCAAGAAGTCCTTGAACGGTCAAGAAGTCCTCAGGACGGCAAAGAAGTCTTTAGGACGGTCAAGAAGTCCTTAGGACGGTCAAGAAATCCTTAGGACGGTCAAGAAGTCCTATGGACGGTCAAGAAGTCCTTGAACGGTCAAGAAGTCCTCAGGACGGCAAAGAAGTCTTTAGGACGGTCAAGAAGTCCTTAGGACGGTCAAGAAGTCCTTAGGACGGTCAAGAAGTCCTATGGACGGTCAAAAAGTCCTTAGGACGGTCAAGAAGTCCTCAGGATGGCCAAGAAGTCTTTAGGACGGTCATAAAGTCATTAGGACGTTCAAGAAATCCTAAGGACGGTAAACAAGTCCTATGGACTGTCAAGAGGTCCTATGGATGGTCAAGAAGTCCTTAGGACGGTCTAGAAGTCCTTAGGACGGTCTAGAAGTACTCAGAACGGTCTTGAAGTTCAATGGACGGTCAAAAAGTCCTTAGGACGGTCAAGAAGTCTTAAGGACGGTCAAGAAGTCCTTAGGACGGTCAAGAAGTCCTTAGGACGGTCAAGAAGTCCTGAGGGCGGTCAAGAGGTCCTATGGACGGTCAAGAAGTCCTAAGGACGGTCAAGAAGTCATTAGGACGGTCAAGAAGTCCTTAGGACGGTCAAGAAGTCCTTAGGACGGTCAAGAAGTCCTTAGGACGGTCAAGAAGTCCTTAGGACGGTCAAGAAGTCCTTAGGACGGTCAAGAGGTCCTATGGACGGTCAAGAAGTCCTAAGGACGGTCAAGAAGTCATTAGGACGCTTAAGAAGTCCTTAGGCCGGTCAAGAAGTCCTTAGGACGGTCAAGAAGTCTTTCGGACGGTCTTGAAGTTCTATGGACGGTCAAGAAGTCCATAGGACGGTCAAGATGTCTTAAGGACGGTCAAGAAGTCCCTAGGACGGTCAAGAGGTCCTATGGACGGTCAAGAAGTCCTTGAACGGTCAAGAAGTCCTCAGGACAGCAAAGAAGTCTTTAGGACGGTCATAAAGTCATTAGGACGGTCAAGAAGTCCTTAGGACGGTCAAGAAGTCCTTAGGACGGTCAAGAAGTCCTTAGGACGGTCAAGATGTCCTAAGGACGGTCAAGAAGTCATTAGGACGCTTAAGAAGTCCTTAGGCCGGTCAAGAAGTCCTTAGGACGGTCTTGAAGTTCAATGGACGGTCAAGAAGTCCTTAGGACGGTCAAGAAGTCTTAAGGACAGTCAAGAAGTCCTTAGGACGGTCAAGAGGTTCTTAGGACGGTCAAGAAGTCCTTAGGACGGTCATAAAGTCATTAGGACGGTCAAGAAGTCCTTAGGACGGTCAAGAAGTCCTTAGGACGGTCAAGAAGTCCTTAGGACGGTCAAGATGTCCTAAGGACGGTCAAGAAGTCATTAGGACGCTTAAGAAGTCCTTAGGACGGTCAAGAAGTCCTTAGGACGGTCAAGAAGTCCTTAGGACGGTCAAGATGTCCTTAGGACGGTCAAGAAGTCCTTAGGACGGTCAAGATGTCCTAAGGACGGTCAAGAAGTCATTAGGACGCTTAAGAAGTCCTTAGGCCGGTCAAGAAGTACTTAGAACGGTCTTGAAGTTCAATGGACGGTCAAGAAGTCTTAAGGACAGTCAAATAGTCCTTAGGACGGTCAAGAGGTTCTTAGGACGGTCAAGAAGTCCTTAGGACGGTCAAGAGGTCCTATGGACGGTCAAGAAGTCCTAAGGACGGTCAAGAAGTCATTAGGACGCTTAAGAAGTCCTTAGGCCGGTCAAGAAGTCCTTAGGACGGTCAAGAAGTCTTTCGGACGGTCTTGAAGTTCTATGGACGGTCAAGAAGTCCATAGGACGGTCAAGATGTCTTAAGGACGGTCAAGAAGTCCCTAGGACGGTCAAGAGGTCCTATGGACGGTCAAGAAGTCCTTGAACGGTCAAGAAGTCCTCAGGACGGCAAAGAAGTCTTTAGGACGGTCATAAAGTCATTAGGACGGTCAAGAAGTCCTTAGGACGGTCAAGAAGTCCTTAGGACGGTCAAGAAGTCCTTAGGACGGTCAAGAAGTCCTTAGGACGGTCAAGATGTCCTAAGGACGGTCAAGAAGTCATTAGGCTGCTTAAGAAGTCCTTAGGCCGGTCAAGAAGTCCTTAGGACGGTCAAGAAGTCTTTCGGACGGTCTTGAAGTTCTATGGACGGTCAAGAAGTCCATAGGACGGTCAAGATGTCCTAAGGACGGTCAAGAAGTCCCTAGGACGGTCAAGAGGTCCGATGGACGGTCAAGAAGTCCTTGAACGGTCAAGAAGTCCTCAGGACGGCAAAGAAGTCTTTAGGACGGTCAAGAAGTCCTTAGGACGGTCAAGAAGTCCTTAGGACGGTCAAGAAGTCCTTAGGACGGTCAAGAAGTCCTTAGGACGGTCAAGAAGTCCTTAGGACGGTCCAGAAGTCCTATGGACGGTCAAAAAGTCCTTAGGACGGTCAAGAAGTCCTCAGGACGGCCAAGAAGTCTTTAGGACGGTCATAAAGTCATTAGGACGTTCAAGAAATCCTAAGGACGGTAAACAAGTCCTATGGACTGTCAAGAGGTCCTATGGATGGTCAAGAAGTCCTTAGGACGGTCTAGAAGTCCTTAGGACGGTCTAGAAGTACTTAGAACGGTCTTGAAGTTCTATGGACGGTCAAGAAGTCCTTAGGACGGTCAAGAAGTCTTAAGGACGGTCAAGAAGTCCTTAGGACGGTCAAGAAGTCCTTAGGACGGTCAAGAAGTCCTTAGGACGGTCAAGAGGTCCTATGGACGGTCAAGAAGTCCTAAGGACGGTCAAGAAGTCATTAGGACGCTTAAGAAGTCCTCAGGACGGCAAAGAAGTCTTTAGGACGGTCATAAAGTCATTAGGACGGTCAAGAAGTCCTTAGGACGGTCAAGAAGTCCTTAGGACGGTCAAGAGGTCCTATGGACGGTCAAGAAGTCCTAAGGACGGTCAAGAAGTCATTAGGACGCTTAAGAAGTCCTTAGGCCGGTCAAGAAGTCCTTAGGACGGTCAAGAAGTCTTTCGGACGGTCTTGAAGTTCTATGGACGGTCAAGAAGTCCATAGGACGGTCAAGATGTCTTAAGGACGGTCAAGAAGTCCCTAGGACGGTCAAGAAGTCCCTAGGACGGTCAAGAGGTCCTATGGACGGTCAAGAAGTCCTTGAACGGTCAAGAAGTCCTCAGGACGGCAAAGAAGTCCTTAGGACGGTCAAGAAGTCCTTAGGACGGTCAAGAAGTCCTTAGGACGGTCAAGATGTCCTAAGGACGGTCAAGAAGTCCCTAGGACGGTCAAGAGGTCCTATGGACGGTCAAGAAGTCCTTGAACGGTCAAGAAGTCTTCAGGACGGCAAAGAAGTCTTTAGGACGGTCAAGAAGTCCTTAGGACGGTCAAGAAGTCCTTAGGACGGTCAAGAAGTCCTATGGACGGTCAAGAAGTCCTTGAACGGTCAAGAAGTCCTCAGGACGGCAAAGAAGTCTTTAGGACGGTCAAGAAGTCCTTAGGACGGTCAAGAAGTCCTTAGGACGGTCAAGAGGTCCTATGGACGGTCAAAAAGTCCTTAGGACGGTCAAGAAGTCCTCAGGACGGCCAAGAAGTCTTTAGGACGGTCATAAAGTCATTAGGACGGTCAAGAAATCCTAAGGACGGTAAACAAGTCCTATGGACTGTCAAGAGGTCCTATGGATGGTCAAGAAGTCCTTAGGACGGTCTAGAAGTCCTTAGGACGGTCTAGAAGTACTTAGAACGGTCTTGAAGTTCTATGGACGGTCAAGAAGTCCTTAGGACGGTCAAGAAGTCTTAAGGACGGTCAAGAGGTCCTATGGACGGTCAAGAAGTCCTAAGGAAGGTCAAGAAGTCATTAGGACGCTCAAGAAGTCCTTAGGCCGGTCAAGAAGTACTTAGAACGTTCTTGTAGTTCTATGGACGATCAAGAAGTCCTTAGGACGGTCAAGAAGTCTTAAGGACGGTCAAGAAGTCCTTAGGACGGTCAAGAAGTCCTTAGGACGGTCAAGAAGTCCTTAGGACGGTCAAGAGGTCCTATGGACGGTCAAGAAGTCCTAAGGACGGTCAAGAAGTCCTTAGGACGGTCAAGATGTCCTAAGGACGGTCAAGAAGTCCCTAGGACGGTCAAGAGGTCCTATGGACGGTCAAGAAGTCCTTGAACGGTCAAGAAGTCTTCAGGACGGCAAAGAAGTCTTTAGGACGGTCAAGAAGTCCTTAGGACGGTCAAGAAGTCCTTAGGACGGTCAAGAGGTCCTATGGACGGTCAAAAAGTCCTTAGGACGGTCAAGAAGTCCTCAGGACGGCCAAGAAGTCTTTAGGACGGTCATAAAGTCATTAGGACGGTCAAGAAATCCTAAGGACGGTAAACAAGTCCTATGGACTGTCAAGAGGTCCTATGGATGGTCAAGAAGTCCTTAGGACGGTCTAGAAGTCCTTAGGACGGTCTAGAAGTACTTAGAACGGTCTTGAAGTTCTATGGACGGTCAAGAAGTCCTTAGGACGGTCAAGAAGTCTTAAGGACGGTCAAGAGGTCCTATGGACGGTCAAGAAGTCCTAAGGAAGGTCAAGAAGTCATTAGGACGCTCAAGAAGTCCTTAGGCCGGTCAAGAAGTACTTAGAACGTTCTTGAAGTTCTATGGACGATCAAGAAGTCCTTAGGACGGTCAAGAAGTCTTAAGGACGGTCAAGAAGTCCTTAGGACGGTCAAGAAGTCCTTAGGACGGTCAAGAAGTCCTTAGGACGGTCAAGAAGTCCTTAGGACGGTCAAGAGGTCCTATGGACGGTCAAGAAGTCCTAAGGACGGTAAAGAAGTCATTAGGACGCTTAAGAAGTCCTTAGGCCGGTCAAGAAGTCCTTAGGACGGTCAAGAAGTCTTTCGGACGGTCTTGAAGTTCTATGGACGGTCAAGAAGTCCATAGGACTGTCAAGATGTCCTAAGGACGGTCAAGAAGTCCCTAGAACGGTCAAGAGGTCCTATGGACGGTCAAGAAGTCCTTGAACGGTCAAGAAGTCCTCAGGACGGCAAAGAAGTCTTTAGGACGGTCATAAAGTCATTAGGACGGTCAAGAAGTCCTTAGGACGGTCAAGAAGTCCTTAGGACGGTCAAGAAGTCCTTAGGACGGTCAAGAAGTCCTTAGGACGGTCAAGAAGTCCTTAGGACGGTCAAGATGTCCTAAGGACGGTCAAGAAGTCCTTAGGACGATCAAGAGGTCCTTTGGACGGTCATACAGTCCTTAGGACGGTCAAGAAGTCTTTCGGACGGTCTTGAAGTTCTATGGACGGTCAAGAAGTCCATAGGACGGTCAAGATGTCCTAAGGACGGTCAAGAAGTCCGTAGGACGGTCAAGAGGTCCTATGGACGGTCAAGAAGTCCTTTAACGGTCAAGAAGTCCTCAGGACGGCAAAGAAGTCTTTAGGACGATCAAGAAGTCCTTAGGACGGTCAAGAAGTCCTTAGGACGGTCAAGAAGTCCTTAGGACGGTCAAGAAGTCCTTAGGACGGTCAAGAAGTCCTATGGATGGTCAAAAAGTCCCTAGGACGGTCAAGAAGTCCTCATGACGGCCAAGAAGTCTTTAGGACGGTCATAAAGTCATTAGGACGTTCAAGAAATCCTAAGGACGGTAAACAAGTCCTATGGACTGTCAAGAGGTCCTATGGATGGTCAAGAAGTCCTTAGGACGGTCTAGAAGTCCTTAGGACGGTCTAGAAGTACTTAGAACGGTCTTGAAGTTCAATGGACGGTCAAGAAGTCCTTAGGACGGTCAAGAAGTCTTAAGGACAGTCAAGAAGTTTTTAGGACGGTCAAGAGGTTCTTAGGACGGTCAAGAAGTCCTTAGGACGGTCAAGAGGTCCTATGGACGGTCAAGAAGTCCTAAGGACGGTCAAGAAGTCATTAGGACGCTTAAGAAGTCCTTAGGCCGGTCAAGAAGTCCTTAGGACGGTCAAGAAGTCTTTCGGACGGTCTTGAAGTTCTATGGACGGTCAAGAAGTCCATAGGACGGTCAAGATGTCTTAAGGACGGTCAAGAAGTCCCTAGGACGGTCAAGAGGTCCTATGGACGGTCAAGAAGTCCTTGAACGGTCAAGAAGTCCTCAGGACGGCAAAGAAGTCTTTAGGACGGTCATAAAGTCATTAGGACGGTCAAGAAGTCCTTAGGACGGTCAAGAAGTCCTTAGGACGGTCAAGAAGTCCTTAGGACGGTCAAGAAGTCCTTAGGACGGTCAAGATGTCCTAAGGACGGTCAAGAAGTCATTAGGACGCTTAAGAAGTCCTTAGGCCGGTCAAGAAGTCCTTAGGACGGTCAAGAAGTCTTTCGGACGGTCTTGAAGTTCTATGGACGGTCAAGAAGTCCATAGGACGGTCAAGATGTCCTAAGGACGGTCAAGAAGTCCCTAGGACGGTCAAGAGGTCCTATGGACGGTCAAGAAGTCCTTGAACGGTCAAGAAGTCCTCAGGACGGCAAAGAAGTCTTTAGGACGGTCAAGAAGTCCTATGGACGGTCAAAAAGTCCTTAGGACGGTCAAGAAGTCCTCAGGACGGCCAAGAAGTCTTTAGGACGGTCATAAAGTCATTAGGACGTTCAAGAAATCCTAAGGACGGTAAACAAGTCCTATGGACTGTCAAGAGGTCCTATGGATGGTCAAGAAGTCCTTAGGACGGTCTAGAAGTCCTTAGGACGGTCTAGAAGTACTTAGAACGGTCTTGAAGTTCTATGGACGGTCAAGAAGTCCTTAGGACGGTCAAGAAGTCTTAAGGACGGTCAAGAAGTCCTTAGGACGCTTAAGAAGTCCTTAGGCCGGTCAAGAAGTCCTTAGGACGGTCAAGAAGTCTTTCGGACGGTCTTGAAGTTCTATGGACGGTCAAGAAGTCCATAGGACGGTCAAGATGTCCTAAGGACGGTCAAGAAGTCCCTAGGACGGTCAAGAGGTCCTATGGACGGTCAAGAAGTCCTTGAACGGTCAAGAAGTCCTTAGGACGGTCAAGAAGTCTTAAGGACGGTCAAGAAGTCCTTAGGACGGTCAAGAAGTCCCTAGGACGGTCAAGAAGTCCTCATGACGGCCAAGAAGTCTTTAGGACGGTCATAAAGTCATTAGGACGTTCAAGAAATCCTAAGGACGGTAAACAAGTCCTATGGACTGTCAAGAGGTCCTATGGATGGTCAAGAAGTCCTTAGGACGGTCTAGAAGTCCTTAGGACGGTCTACAAGTACTTAGAACGGTCTTGAAGTTCAATGGACGGTCAAGAAGTCCTTAGGACGGTCAAGAAGTCTTAAGGACAGTCAAGAAGTTTTTAGGACGGTCAAGAGGTTCTTAGGACGGTCAAGAAGTCCTTAGGACGGTCAAGAGGTCCTATGGACGGTCAAGAAGTCCTAAGGACGGTCAAGAAGTCATTAGGACGCTTAAGAAGTCCTTAGGCCGGTCAAGAAGTCCTTAGGACGGTCAAGAAGTCTTTCGGACGGTCTTGAAGTTCTATGGACGGTCAAGAAGTCCATAGGACGGTCAAGATGTCTTAAGGACGGTCAAGAAGTCCCTAGGACGGTCAAGAGGTCCTATGGACGGTCAAGAAGTCCTTGAACGGTCAAGAAGTCCTCAGGACGGCAAAGAAGTCTTTAGGACGGTCATAAAGTCATTAGGACGGTCAAGAAGTCCTTAGGACGGTCAAGAAGTCCTTAGGACGGTCAAGAAGTCCTTAGGACGGTCAAGAAGTCCTTAGGACGGTCAAGATGTCCTAAGGACGGTCAAGAAGTCATTAGGACGCTTAAGAAGTCCTTAGGCCGGTCAAGAAGTCCTTAGGACGGTCAAGAAGTCTTTCGGACGGTCTTGAAGTTCTATGGACGGTCAAGAAGTCCATAGGACGGTCAAGATGTCCTAAGGACGGTCAAGAAGTCCCTAGGACGGTCAAGAGGTCCTATGGACGGTCAAGAAGTCCTTGAACGGTCAAGAAGTCCTCAGGACGGCAAAGAAGTCTTTAGGACGGTCAAGAAGTCCTATGGACGGTCAAAAAGTCCTTAGGACGGTCAAGAAGTCCTCAGGACGGCCAAGAAGTCTTTAGGACGGTCATAAAGTCATTAGGACGTTCAAGAAATCCTAAGGACGGTAAACAAGTCCTATGGACTGTCAAGAGGTCCTATGGATGGTCAAGAAGTCCTTAGGACGGTCTAGAAGTCCTTAGGACGGTCTAGAAGTACTTAGAACGGTCTTGAAGTTCTATGGACGGTCAAGAAGTCCTTAGGACGGTCAAGAAGTCTTAAGGACGGTCAAGAAGTCCTTAGGACGGTCAAGAAGTCCTTAGGACGGTCAAGAAGTCCTTAGGACGGTCAAGAGGTCCTATGGACGGTCAAGAAGTCCTAAGGACGGTCAAGAAGTCATTAGGACGCTTAAGAAGTCCTCAGGACGGCAAAGAAGTCTTTAGGACGGTCATAAAGTCATTAGGACGGTCAAGAAGTCCTTAGGACGGTCAAGAAGTCCTTAGGACGGTCAAGAAGTCCTTAGGACGGTCAAGAAGTCCTTAGGAAGGTCAAGATGTCCTAAGGACGGTCAAGAAGTCATTAGGACGCTTAAGAAGTCCTTAGGCCGGTCAAGAAGTCCTTAGGACGGTCAAGAAGTCTTTCGGACGGTCTTGAAGTTCTATGGACGGTCAAGAAGTCCATAGGACGGTCAAGATGTCCTAAGGACGGTCAAGAAGTCCCTAGGACGGTCAAGAGGTCCTATGGACGGTCAAGAAGTCCTTGAACGGTCAAGAAGTCCTCAGGACGGCAAAGAAGTCCTGAGGACGGTCAAGAAGTCCTTAGGACGGTCAAGAAGTCCTTAGGACGGTCAAGATGTCCTAAGGACGGTCAAGAAGTCCCTAGGACGGTCAAGAGGTCCTATGGACGGTCAAGAAGTCCTTGAACGGTCAAGAAGTCCTCAGGACGGCAAAGAAGTCTTTAGGACGGTCAAGAAGTCCTTAGGACGGTCAAGAAGTCCTTAGGACGGTCAAGAAGTCCTATGGACGGTCAAGAAGTCCTTGAACGGTCAAGAAGTCCTCAGGACGGCAAAGAAGTCTTTAGGACGGTCAAGAAGTCCTTAGGACGGTCAAGAAGTCCTTAGGACGGTCAAGAAGTCCTATGGACGGTCAAAAAGTCCTTAGGACGGTCAAGAAGTCCTCAGGATGGCCAAGAAGTCTTTAGGACGGTCATAAAGTCATTAGGACGGTCAAGAAGTCCTAAGGACGGTCAAGATGTCCTAAGGACGGTCAAGAAGTCCCTAGGACGGTCAAGAGGTCCTATGGACGGTCAAGAAGTCCTTGAACGGTCAAGAAGTCCTCAGGACGGCAAAGAAGTCTTTAGGACGGTCAAGAAGTCCTTAGGACGGTCAAGAAGTCCTTAGGACGGTCAAGAAGTCCTATGGACGGTCAAGAAGTCCTTGAACGGTCAAGAAGTCCTCAGGACGGCAAAGAAGTCTTTAGGACGGTCAAGAAGTCCTTAGGACGGTCAAGAAGTCCTTAGGACGGTCAAGAAGTCCTATGGACGGTCAAAAAGTCCTTAGGACGGTCAAGAAGTCCTCAGGATGGCCAAGAAGTCTTTAGGACGGTCATAAAGTCATTAGGACGTTCAAGAAATCCTAAGGACGGTAAACAAGTCCTATGGACTGTCAAGAGGTCCTATGGATGGTCAAGAAGTCCTTAGGACGGTCTAGAAGTCCTTAGGACGGTCTAGAAGTACTCAGAACGGTCTTGAAGTTCAATGGACGGTCAAAAAGTCCTTAGGACGGTCAAGAAGTCTTAAGGACGGTCAAGAAGTCCTTAGGACGGTCAAGAAGTCCTTAGGACGGTCAAGAAGTCCTTAGGACGGTCAAGAAGTCCTTAGGACGGTCAAGAGGTCCTATGGACGGTCAAGAAGTCCTAAGGACGGTCAAGAAGTCATTAGGACGCTTAAGAAGTCCTTAGGCCGGTCAAGAAGTCCTTAGGACGGTCAAGAAGTCTTTCGGACGGTCTTGAAGTTCTATGGACGGTCAAGAAGTCCATAGGACGGTCAAGATGTCTTAAGGACGGTCAAGAAGTCCCTAGGACGGTCAAGAGGTCCTATGGACGGTCAAGAAGTCCTTGAACGGTCAAGAAGTCCTCAGGACGGCAAAGAAGTCTTTAGGACGGTCATAAAGTCATTAGGACGGTCAAGAAGTCCTTAGGACGGTCAAGAAGTCCTTAGGACGGTCAAGAAGTCCTTAGGACGGTCAAGATGTCCTAAGGACGGTCAAGAAGTCATTAGGACGCTTAAGAAGTCCTTAGGCCGGTCAAGAAGTCCTTAGGACGGTCAAGAAGTCTTTCGGACGGTCTTGAAGTTCTATGGACGGTCAAGAAGTCCATAGGACGGTCAAGATGTCCTAAGGACGGTCAAGAAGTCCCTAGGACGGTCAAGAGGTCCTATGGACGGTCAAGAAGTCCTTGAACGGTCAAGAAGTCCTCAGGACGGCAAAGAAGTCCTTAGGACGGTCAAGAAGTCCTTAGGACGGTCAAGAAGTCCTTAGGACGGTCAAGATGTCCTAAGGACGGTCAAGAAGTCCCTAGGACGGTCAAGAGGTCCTATGGACGGTCAAGAAGTCCTTGAACGGTCAAGAAGTCCTCAGGACGGCAAAGAAGTCTTTAGGACGGTCAAGAAGTCCTTAGGACGGTCAAGAAGTCCTTAGGACGGTCAAGAAGTCCTATGGACGGTCAAGAAGTCCTTGAACGGTCAAGAAGTCCTCAGGACGGCAAAGAAGTCTTTAGGACGGTCAAGAAGTCCTTAGGACGGTCAAGAAGTCCTTAGGACGGTCAAGAAGTCCTATGGACGGTCAAAAAGTCCTTAGGACGGTCAAGAAGTCCTCAGGATGGCCAAGAAGTCTTTAGGACGGTCATAAAGTCATTAGGACGTTCAAGAAATCCTAAGGACGGTAAACAAGTCCTATGGACTGTCAAGAGGTCCTATGGATGGTCAAGAAGTCCTTAGGACGGTCTAGAAGTCCTTAGGACGGTCTAGAAGTACTCAGAACGGTCTTGAAGTTCAATGGACGGTCAAGAAGTCCTTAGGACGGTCAAGAAGTCTTAAGGACGGTCAAGAAGTCCTTAGGACGGTCAAGAAGTCCTTAGGACGGTCAAGAAGTCCTTAGGACGGTCAAGAGGTCCTATGGACGGTCAAGAAGTCCTAAGGACGGTCAAGAAGTCATTAGGACGGTCAAGAAGTCCTTAGGACGGTCAAGAAGTCCTTAGGACGCTTAAGAAGTCCTTAGGCCGGTCAAGAAGTCCTTAGGACGGTCAAGAAGTCTTTCGGACGGTCTTGAAGTTCTATGGACGGTCAAGAAGTCCATAGGACGGTCAAGATGTCTTAAGGACGGTCAAGAAGTCCCTAGGACGGTCAAGAGGTCCTATGGACGGTCAAGAAGTCCTTGAACGGTCAAGAAGTCCTCAGGACGGCAAAGAAGTCTTTAGGACGGTCATAAAGTCATTAGGACGGTCAAGAAGTCCTTAGGACGGTCAAGAAGTACTAAGAACGGTCTTGAAGTTCTATGGACGGTCAAGAAGTCCTTAGGACGGTCAAGAAGTCTTAAGGACGGTCAAGAAGTCCTTAGGACGGTCAAGAAGTCCTTAGGACGGTCAAGAAGTCCTTAGGACGGTCAAGAGGTCCTATGGACGGTCAAGAAGTCCTAAGGACGGTCAAGAAGTCATTAGGACGCTTAAGAAGTCCTCAGGACGGCAAAGAAGTCTTTAGGACGGTCATAAAGTCATTAGGACGGTCAAGAAGTCCTTAGGACGGTCAAGAAGTCCTTAGGACGGTCAAGAAGTCCTTAGGACGGTCAAGAAGTCCTTAGGACGGTCAAGATGTCCTAAGGACGGTCAAGAAGTCATTAGGACGCTTAAGAAGTCCTTAGGCCGGTCAAGAAGTCCTTAGGACGGTCAAGAAGTCTTTCGGACGGTCTTGAAGTTCTATGGACGGTCAAGAAGTCCATAGGACGGTCAAGATGTCCTAAGGACGGTCAAGAAGTCCCTAGGACGGTCAAGAGGTCCTATGGACGGTCAAGAAGTCCTTGAACGGTCAAGAAGTCCTCAGGACGGCAAAGAAGTCCTTAGGACGGTCAAGAAGTCCTTAGGACGGTCAAGAAGTCCTTAGGACGGTCAAGATGTCCTTAGGACGGTCAAGAAGTCCTTAGGACGGTCAAGATGTCCTAAGGACGGTCAAGAAGTCCCTAGGACGGTCAAGAGGTCCTATGGACGGTCAAGAAGTCCATAGGACGGTCAAGATGTCCTAAGGACGGTCAAGAAGTCCCTAGGACGGTCAAGAGGTCCTATGGACGGTCAAGAAGTCCTTGAACGGTCAAGAAGTCCTCAGGACGGCAAAGAAGTCCTTAGGACGGTCAAGAAGTCCTTAGGACGGTCAAGATGTCCTTAGGACGGTCAAGAAGTCCTTAGGACGGTCAAGAAGTCCTTAGGACGGTCAAGATGTCCTAAGGACGGTCAAGAAGTCCCTAGGACGGTCAAGAGGTCCTATGGACGGTCAAGAAGTCCTTGAACGGTCAAGAAGTCCTCAGGACGGCAAAGAAGTCTTTAGGACGGTCAAGAAGTCCTTAGGACGGTCAAGAAGTCCTAAGGACGGTCAAGAAGTCCTATGGACGGTCAAGAAGTCCTTGAACGGTCAAGAAGTCCTCAGGACGGCAAAGAAGTCTTTAGGACGGTCAAGAAGTCCTTAGGACGGTCAAGAAGTCCTTAGGACGGTCAAGAAGTCCTATGGACGGTCAAAAAGTCCTTAGGACGGTCAAGAAGTCCTCAGGATGGCCAAGAAGTCTTTAGGACGGTCATAAAGTCATTAGGACGTTCAAGAAATCCTAAGGACGGTAAACAAGTCCTATGGACTGTCAAGAGGTCCTATGGATGGTCAAGAAGTCCTTAGGAAGGTCTAGAAGTCCTTAGGACGGTCTAGAAGTACTCAGAACGGTCTTGAAGTTCAATGGACGGTCAAGAAGTCCTTAGGACGGTCAAGAAGTCTTAAGGACGGTCAAGAAGTCCTTAGGACGGTCAAGAAGTCCTTAGGACGGTCAAGAAGTCCTTAGGACGGTCAATTGGTCCTATGGACGGTCAAGAAGTCCTAAGGACGGTCAAGAAGTCATTAGGACGGTCAAGAAGTCCTTAGGACGGTCAAGAAGTCCTTAGGACGGTCAAGAAGTCCTTAGGACGGTCAAGAAGTCCTTAGGACGGTCAAGAGGTCCTATGGACGGTCAAGAAGTCCTAAGGACGGTCAAGAAGTCATTAGGACGCTTAAGAAGTCCTTAGGCCGGTCAAGAAGTCCTTAGGACGGTCAAGAAGTCTTTCGGACGGACTTGAAGTTCTATGGACGGTCAAGAAGTCCATAGGACGGTCAAGATGTCTTAAGGACGGTCAAGAAGTCCCTAGGACGGTCAAGAGGTCCTATGGACGGTCAAGAAGTCCTTGAACGGTCAAGAAGTCCTCAGGACGGCAAAGAAGTCTTTAGGACGGTCATAAAGTCATTAGGACGGTCAAGAAGTCCTATGGACGGTCAAGAAGTCCTTGAACGGTCAAGAAGTCCTCAGGACGGCAAAGAAGTCTTTAGGACGGTCATAAAGTCCTTAGGACGGTCAAGAAGTCCTTAGGACGGTCAAGAAGTCCTTAGGACGGTCAAGAGGTCCTATGGACGGTCAAGAAGTCCTAAGGACGGTCAAGAAGTCATTAGGACGCTTAAGAAGTCCTCAGGACGGCAAAGAAGTCTTTAGGACGGTCATAAAGTCATTAGGACGGTCAAGAAGTCCTTAGGACGGTCAAGAAGTCCTTAGGACGGTCAAGAAGTCCTTAGGACGGTCAAGAAGTCCTTAGGACGGTCAAGAAGTCCTTAGGACGGTCAAGATGTCCTAAGGACGGTCAAGAAGTCATTAGGACGCTTAAGAAGTCCTTAGGCCGGTCAAGAAGTCCTTAGGACGGTCAAGAAGTCTTTCGGACGGTCTTGAAGTTCTATGGACGGTCAAGAAGTCCATAGGACGGTCAAGATGTCCTAAGGACGGTCAAGAAGTCCCTAGGACGGTCAAGAGGTCCTATGGACGGTCAAGAAGTCCTTGAACGGTCAAGAAGTCCTCAGGACGGCAAAGAAGTCCTTAGGACGGTCAAGAAGTCCTTAGGACGGTCAAGAAGTCCTTAGGACGGTCAAGATGTCCTAAGGACGGTCAAGAAGTCCCTAGGACGGTCAAGAGGTCCTATGGACGGTCAAGAAGTCCTTGAACGGTCAAGAAGTCCTCAGGACGGCAAAGAAGTCTTTAGGACGGTCAAGAAGTCCTTAGGACGGTCAAGAAGTCCTTAGGACGGTCAAGAAGTCCTATGGACGGTCAAGAAGTCCTTGAACGGTCAAGAAGTCCTCAGGACGGCAAAGAAGTCTTTAGGACGGTCAAGAAGTCCTTAGGACGGTCAAGAAGTCCTTAGGACGGTCAAGAAGTCCTATGGACGGTCAAAAAGTCCTTAGGACGGTCAAGAAGTCCTCAGGATGGCCAAGAAGTCTTTAGGACGGTCATAAAGTCATTAGGACGTTCAAGAAATCCTAAGGACGGTAAACAAGTCCTATGGACTGTCAAGAGGTCCTATGGATGGTCAAGAAGTCCTTAGGACGGTCTAGAAGTCCTTAGGACGGTCTAGAAGTACTCAGAACGGTCTTGAAGTTCAATGGACGGTCAAAAAGTCCTTAGGACGGTCAAGAAGTCTTAAGGACGGTCAAGAAGTCCTTAGGACGGTCAAGAAGTCCTTAGGACGGTCAAGAAGTCCTTAGGACGGTCAAGAGGTCCTATGGACGGTCAAGAAGTCCTAAGGACGGTCAAGAAGTCATTAGGACGGTCAAGAAGTCCTTAGGACGGTCAAGAAGTCCTTAGGACGGTCAAGAAGTCCTTAGGACGGTCAAGAAGTCCTTAGGACGGTCAAGAGGTCCTATGGACGGTCAAGAAGTCCTAAGGACGGTCAAGAAGTCATTAGGACGCTTAAGAAGTCCTTAGGCCGGTCAAGAAGTCCTTAGGACGGTCAAGAAGTCTTTCGGACGGTCTTGAAGTTCTATGGACGGTCAAGAAGTCCATAGGACGGTCAAGATGTCTTAAGGACGGTCAAGAAGTCCCTAGGACGGTCAAGAGGTCCTATGGACGGTCAAGAAGTCCTTGAACGGTCAAGAAGTCCTCAGGACGGCAAAGAAGTCTTTAGGACGGTCATAAAGTCATTAGGACGGTCAAGAAGTCCTTAGGACGGTCAAGAAGTCCTTAGGACGGTCAAGAAGTCCTTAGGACGGTCAAGATGTCCTAAGGACGGTCAAGAAGTCATTAGGACGCTTAAGAAGTCCTTAGGCCGGTCAAGAAGTCCTTAGGACGGTCAAGAAGTCTTTCGGACGGTCTTGAAGTTCTATGGACGGTCAAGAAGTCCATAGGACGGTCAAGATGTCCTAAGGACGGTCAAGAAGTCCCTAGGACGGTCAAGAGGTCCTATGGACGGTCAAGAAGTCCTTGAACGGTCAAGAAGTCCTCAGGACGGCAAAGAAGTCCTTAGGACGGTCAAGAAGTCATTAGGACGGTCAAGAAGTCCTTAGGACGGTCCAGATGTCCTAAGGACGGTCAAGAAGTCCCTAGGACGGTCAAGAGGTCCTATGGACGGTCAAGAAGTCCTTGAACGGTCAAGAAGTCCTCAGGACGGCAAAGAAGTCTTTAGGACGGTCAAGAAGTCCTTAGGACGGTCAAGAAGTCCTTAGGACGGTCAAGAAGTCCTATGGACGGTCAAGAAGTCCTTGAACGGTCAAGAAGTCCTCAGGACGGCAAAGAAGTCTTTAGGACGGTCAAGAAGTCCTTAGGACGGTCAAGAAGTCCTTAGGACGGTCAAGAAGTCCTATGGACGGTCAAAAAGTCCTTAGGACGGTCAAGAAGTCCTCAGGATGGCCAAGAAGTCTTTAGGACGGTCATAAAGTCATTAGGACGTTCAAGAAATCCTAAGGACGGTAAACAAGTCCTATGGACTGTCAAGAGGTCCTATGGATGGTCAAGAAGTCCTTAGGACGGTCTAGAAGTCCTTAGGACGGTCTAGAAGTACTCAGAACGGTCTTGAAGTTCAATGGACGGTCAAGAAGTCCTTAGGACGGTCAAGAAGTCTTAAGGACGGTCAAGAAGTCCTTAGGACGGTCAAGAAGTCCTTAGGACGGTCAAGAAGTCCTTAGGACGGTCAAGAGGTCCTATGGACGGTCAAGAAGTCCTAAGGACGGTCAAGAAGTCATTAGGACGGTCAAGAAGTCCTTAGGACGGTCAAGAAGTCCTTAGGACGGTCAAGAAGTCCTTAGGACGGTCAAGAAGTCCTTAGGACGGTCAAGAGGTCCTATGGACGGTCAAGAAGTCCTAAGGACGGTCAAGAAGTCATTAGGACGCTTAAGAAGTCCTTAGGCCGGTCAAGAAGTCCTTAGGACGGTCAAGAAGTCTTTCGGACGGTCTTGAAGTTCTATGGACGGTCAAGAAGTCCATAGGACGGTCAAGATGTCTTAAGGACGGTCAAGAAGTCCCTAGGACGGTCAAGAGGTCCTATGGACGGTCAAGAAGTCCTTGAACGGTCAAGAAGTCCTCAGGACGGCAAAGAAGTCTTTAGGACGGTCATAAAGTCATTAGGACGGTCACGAAGTCCTTAGGACGGTCAAGAAGTCCTTAGGACGGTCAAGAAGTCCTTAGGACGGTCAAGAAGTCCTTAGGACGGTCAAGATGTCCTAATGACGGTCAAGAAGTCATTAGGACGCTTAAGAAGTGCTTAGGCCGGTCAAGAAGTCCTTAGGACGGTCAAGAAGTCTTTCGGACGGTCTTGAAGTTCTATGGACGGTCAAGAAGTCCATAGGACGGTCAAGATGTCCTAAGGACGGTCAAGAAGTCCCTAGGACGGTCAAGAGGTCCTATGGACGGTCAAGAAGTCCTTGAACGGTCAAGAAGTCCTCAGGACGGCAAAGAAGTCTTTAGGACGGTCAAGAAGTCCTTAGGACGGTCAAGAAGTCCTTAGGACGGTCAAGAAGTCCTTAGGACGGTCAAGAAGTCCTTAGGACGGTCAAGAAGTCCTTAGGACGGTCAAGAAGTCCTATGGACGGTCAAAAAGTCCTTAGGACGGTCAAGAAGTCCTCAGGACGGCCAAGAAGTCTTTAGGACGGTCATTAAGTCATTAGGACGTTCAAGAAATCCTAAGGACGGTAAACAAGTCCTATGGACTGTCAAGAGGTCCTATGGATGGTCAAGAAGTCCTTAGGACGGTCTAGAAGTCCTTAGGACGGTCTATAAGTACTTAGAACGGTCTTGAAGTTCTATGGACGGTCAAGAAGTCCTTAGGACGGTCAAGAAGTCTTAAGGACGGTCAAGAGGTCCTATGGACGGTCAAGAAGTCCTAAGGAAGGTCGAGAAGTAATTAGGACGCTCAAGAAGTCCTTAGGCCGGTCAAGAAGTACTTAGAACGTTCTTGAAGTTCTATGGACGGTCAAGAAGTCCTTAGGACGGTCAAGAAGTCTTAAGGACGGTCAAGAAGTCCTTAGGACGGTCAAGAAGTCCTTAGGACGGTCAAGAAGTCCTTAGGACGGTCAAGAAGTCCTTCGGACGGTCAAGAAGTCCTATGGACGGTCAAGAAGTTCTAAGGACGGTCAAGAAGTCATTAGGACGCTTATGAAGTCCTTAGGCCGGTCAGGAAGTCCTTAGGACGGTCAAGAAGTCTTTCGGACGGTCTTGAAGTTCTATGGACGGTCAAGAAGTCCATAGGACGGCAAAGAAGTCTTTAGGACGGTCATAAAGTCATTAGGACGGTCAAGAAGTCCTTAGGACGGTCAAGAAGTCCTTAGGACGGTCAAGAAGTCCTTAGGACTGTCAAGAAGTCCTTAGGACGGTCAAGAAGTCCTTAGGACGGTCAAGAAGTCCTTAGGACGGTCAAGAAGTCCTTAGGACGGTCAAGAAGTCCTTAGGACGGTCAAGATGTCCTAAGGACGGTCAAGAAGTCCTTAGGACGATCAAGAGGTCCAATGGACGGTCATACAGTCCTTAGGACGGTCAAGAAGTCCTTAGGACGGTCAAGAAGTCCTTAGGAAGGTCAAGAAGTCTTTAGGACGGTCAAGAAGTCCTTAGGACGGTCAAGAAGTCCTTAGGACGGTCAAGAAGTCCTTAGGACGGTCAAGAAGTCCTTAGGACGGTCAAGAAGTCATTAGGACGGTCAAGAAGTCCTTAGGACGGTCAAGAGATCCTTAGGACGGTCAAGAATTCTTTAGGACGGTCTAGAAGTCCTTAGGACGGTCAAGAAGTCCTTAGGACGGTCAAGAGGTCCTATGGACGGTCAAGAAGTCCTATGGACGGTCAAGAAGTCTTTGGGAAGGTCAAAAAGTCCTTAGGACGGTCAAGAAGTACTTAGGACGGTCTATATGTCCTATGGAGGTCAAGAAGTCCTTAGGACGGTCAAGAAGTCCTATGGACGTTCAAGAAGTCCTATGGACTCTCAAGAAGTCCTTAGGACGGCCAAGAAGTCTTTTGGACGGTCAAGTAGTCATTAGGACGGTCTAGAAATCCTTGGGACGGTCAAGAAGTCTTTAGGACGGTCAAGTAGTCATTAGGACGGTCAAGAAGTCCTTAGGACGGTCAAGAGGTCCTATGGACGGTCAAGAAGTTCTAAGGACGGTCAAGAAGTCATTAGGACGCTTAAGAAGTCCTAAGGCCGGTCAAGAAGTCCTTAGGACGGTCAAGAAGTCTTTCGGACGGTCTTGGAGTTCTATGGACGGTCAAGAAGTCCTTAGGACGGTCAAGAAGTCCTATGGACGTTCAAGAAGTCCTATGGACTGTCAAGAAGTCCATAGGACGGCCAAGAAGTCTTTAGGACGGTCAAGTAGTCATTAGGACGGTTTAGAAATCCTTAGGACGGTCATGAAGTCTTTAGGACGGTCAAGTAGTCATTAGGACGGTCAAGAAGTCCTTAGGACGGTCAAGAAGTCTTTAGGACGGTCAAGTAGTCCTTAGGACGGTCAAGAAGTCCTTAGGACGGTCAAGAAGTCCTTAGGACGGTCAAGAAGTCATTAGGACGGTCAAGAAGACCTTAGGACGGTCAAGAAGTCCTTAGGACGGTCAAGAAGTCCTTAGGACGGTCAAGAAGTCCTTAGGACGGTCAAAAGGTCCTATGGACTGTCAAGAAGTCCTAAGGACGGTCAAGAAGTCATTAGGACGCTCAAGAAGTCCTTAGGACGGTCAAGAAGTCCTTAGGACGGTCAAGAAGTCTTTAGGACGGTCAAGAAGTCCTTAGGACGGTCAAGAAGTCTTTAGGACGGTCAAGAAGTCCTTAGGACGGTCAAGAAGTACTCAGGACGGTCTTGAAGTTCTATGGACGGTCAAGAAGTCCTTAGGACGGTCAAGAAGTCCTTAGGACGGTCAAGAAGTACTCAGGACGGTCTTGAAGTTCTATGGACGGTCAAGAAGTCCTTAGGACGGTCAAGAAGTACTTAGAACGGTCTTGAAGTTCTATGGACGGTCAAGAAGTCCTTAGGACGGTCAAGAAGTCCTTAGGACGGTCAAGAAGTACTCAGGACGGTCTTGAAGTTCTATGGACGGTCAAGAAGTCCTTAGGACGGTCAAGAAGTACTTAGAACGGTCTTGAAGTTCTATGGACGGTCAAGAAGTCCTTAGGACGGTCAAGAAGTCCTTAGGACGGTCAAGAAGTCCTTAGGACGGTCAAGAAGTCATTAGGACGCTCAAGAAGTCCTTAGGACGGTCAAGAAGTCCTTAGGACGGTCAAGAAGTCTTTAGGACGGTCAAGAAGTCCTTAGGACGGCAAAGAAGTCCTTAGGACGGTCAAGATGTCCTAAGGACGGTCAAGAAGTCATTAGGACGCTTAAGAAGTCCTTAGGCCGGTCAAGAAGTCCTTAGGACGGTCAAGAAGTCTTTCGGACGGTCTTGAAGTTCTATGGACGGTCAAGAAGTCCATAGGACGGTCAAGATGTCCTAAGGACGGTCAAGAAGTCCCTAGGACGTTCAAGAGGTCCTATGGACGGTCAAGAAGTCCTTGAACGGTCAAGAAGTCCTCAGGACGGCAAAGAAGTCTTTAGGACGGTCAAGAAGTCCTTAGGACGGTCAAGAAGTCCTTAGGACGGTCAAGATGTCCTAAGGACGGTCAAGAAGTCCCTAGGACGGTCAAGAGGTCCTATGGACGGTCAAGAAGTCCTTGAACGGTCAAGAAGTCCTCAGGACGGCAAAGAAGTCTTTAGGACGGTCAAGAAGTCCTTAGGACGGTCAAGAAGTCCTTAGGACGGTCAAGAAGTCCTATGGACGGTCAAGAAGTCCTTGAACGGTCAAGAAGTCCTCAGGACGGCAAAGAAGTCTTTAGGACGGTCAAGAAGTCCTTAGGACGGTCAAGAAGTCCTTAGGACGGTCAAGAAGTCCTTAGGACGGTCAAGAAGTCCTTAGGACGGTCAAGAAGTCCTATGGACGGTCAAAAAGTCCTTAGGACGGTCAAGAAGTCCTCAGGACGGCCAAGAAGTCTTTAGGACGGTCATAAAGTCATTAGGACGTTCAAATATCCTAAGGACGGTAAACAAGTCCTATGGACTGTCAAGAGGTCCTATGGATGGTCAAGAAGTCCTTAGGACGGTCTAGAAGTCCTTAGGACGGTCTAGAAGTACTTAGAACGGTCTTGAAGTTCAATGGACGGTCAAGAAGTCCTTAGGACGGTCAAGAAGTCTTAAGGACGGTCAAGAAGTCTTTAGGACGGTCAAGAAGTCCTTAGGACGGCAAAGAAGTCCTTAGGACGGTCAAGATGTCCTAAGGACGGTCAAGAAGTCATTAGGACGCTTAAGAAGTCCTTAGGCCGGTCAAGAAGTCCTTAGGACGGTCAAGAAGTCTTTCGGACGGTCTTGAAGTTCTATGGACGGTCAAGAAGTCCATAGGACGGTCAAGATGTCCTAAGGACGGTCAAGAAGTCCCTAGGACGTTCAAGAGGTCCTATGGACGGTCAAGAAGTCCTTGAACGGTCAAGAAGTCCTCAGGACGGCAAAGAAGTCTTTAGGACGGTCAAGAAGTCCTTAGGACGGTCAAGAAGTCATTAGGACGGTCAAGAAGTCCTTAGGACGGTCAAGAGATCCTTAGGACGGTCAAGAATTCTTTAGGACGGTCTAGAAGTCCTTAGGACGGTCAAGAAGTCCTTAGGACGGTCAAGAGGTCCTATGGACGGTCAAGAAGTCCTATGGACGGTCAAGAAGTCTTTGGGAAGGTCAAAAAGTCCTTAGGACGGTCAAGAAGTACTTAGGACGGTCTATATGTCCTATGGAGGTCAAGAAGTCCTTAGGACGGTCAAGAAGTCCTATGGACGTTCAAGAAGTCCTATGGACTCTCAAGAAGTCCTTAGGACGGCCAAGAAGTCTTTTGGACGGTCAAGTAGTCATTAGGACGGTCTAGAAATCCTTGGGACGGTCAAGAAGTCTTTAGGACGGTCAAGTAGTCATTAGGACGGTCAAGAAGTCCTTAGGACGGTCAAGAGGTCCTATGGACGGTCAAGAAGTTCTAAGGACGGTCAAGAAGTCATTAGAACGCTTAAGAAGTCCTAAGGCCGGTCAAGAAGTCCTTAGGACGGTCAAGAAGTCTTTCGGACGGTCTTGGAGTTCTATGGACGGTCAAGAAGTCCTTAGGACGGTCAAGAAGTCCTATGGACGTTCAAGAAGTCCTATGGACTGTCAAGAAGTCCATAGGACGGCCAAGAAGTCTTTAGGACGGTCAATTAGTCATTAGGACGGTTTAGAAATCCTTAGGACGGTCATGAAGTCTTTAGGACGGTCAAGTAGTCATTAGGACGGTCAAGAAGTCCTTAGGACGGTCAAGAAGTCTTTAGGACGGTCAAGTAGTCCTTAGGACGGTCAAGAAGTCCTTAGGACGGTCAAGAAGTCCTTAGGACGGTCAAGAAGTCATTAGGACGGTCAAGAAGACCTTAGGACGGTCAAGAAGTCCTTAGGACGGTCAAGAAGTCCTTAGGACGGTCAAGAAGTCCTTAGGACGGTCAAAAGGTCCTATGGACTGTCAAGAAGTCATTAGGACGCTCAAGAAGTCCTTAGGACGGTCAAGAAGTCCTTAGAGCGGTCAAGAAGTCTTTAGGACGGTCAAGAAGTCCTTAGGACGGTCAAGAAGTCTTTAGGACGGTCAAGAAGTCCTTAGGACGGTCAAGAAGTACTCAGGACGGTCTTGAAGTTCTATGGACGGTCAAGAAGTCCTTAGGACGGTCAAGAAGTACTTAGAACGGTCTTGAAGTTCTATGGACGGTCAAGAAGTCCTTAGGACGGTCAAGAAGTCCTTAGGACGGTCAAGAAGTACTCAGGACGGTCTTGAAGTTCTATGGACGGTCAAGAAGTCCTTAGGTCGGTCAAGAAGTACTTAGAACGGTCTTGAAGTTCTATGGACGGTCAAGATGTCCTTAGGACGGTCAAGAAGTCCTTAGGACGGTCAAGAAGTCCTTAGGACGGTCAAGAAGTCCTTAGGACGGTCAAGAAGTCCTTAGGACGGTCAAGAGGTCCTATGGACGGTCAAGAAGTCCTAAGGACGGTCAAGAAGTCATTAGGACGCTTAAGAAGTCCTCAGGACGGCAAGAAGTCCTTAGGACGGTCAAGATGTCCTAAGGACGGTCAAGAAGTCATTAGGACGCTTAAGAAGTCCTTAGGCCGGTCAAGAAGTCCTTAGGACGGTCAAGAAGTCTTTCGGACGGTCTTGAAGTTCTATGGACGGTCAAGAAGTCCATAGGACGGTCAAGATGTCCTAAGGACGGTCAAGAAGTCCCTAGGACGTTCAAGAGGTCCTATGGACGGTCAAGAAGTCCTTGAACGGTCAAGAAGTCCTCAGGACGGCAAAGAAGTCTTTAGGACGGTCAAGAAGTCCTTAGGACGGTCAAGAAGTCCTTAGGACGGTCAAGATGTCCTAAGGACGGTCAAGAAGTCCCTAGGACGGTCAAGAGGTCCTATGGACGGTCAAGAAGTCCTTGAACGGTCAAGAAGTCCTCAGGACGGCAAAGAAGTCTTTAGGACGGTCAAGAAGTCCTTAGGACGGTCAAGAAGTCCTTAGGACGGTCAAGAAGTCCTATGGACGGTCAAGAAGTCCTTGAACGGTCAAGAAGTCCTCAGGACGGCAAAGAAGTCTTTAGGACGGTCAAGAAGTCCTTAGGACGGTCAAGAAGTCCTTAGGACGGTCAAGAAGTCCTTAGGACGGTCAAGAAGTCCTTAGGACGGTCAAGAAGTCCTTAGGACGGTCAAGAAGTCCTATGGACGGTCAAAAAGTCCTTAGGACGGTCAAGAAGTCCTCAGGACGGCCAAGAAGTCTTTAGGACGGTCATAAAGTCATTAGGACGTTCAAGAAATCCTAAGGACGGTAAACAAGTCCTATGGACTGTCAAGAGGTCCTATGGATGGTCAAGAAGTCCTTAGGACGGTCTAGAAGTCCTTAGGACGGTCTAGAAGTACTTAGAACGGTCTTGAAGTTCAATGGACGGTCAAGAAGTCCTTAGGACGGTCAAGAAGTCTTAAGGACGGTCAAGAAGTCCTTAGGACGGTCATGACCCTTAGGACGGTCAAGAAGTCCTTAGGACGGTCAAGAGGTCCTATGGACGGTCAAGAAGTCCTAAGGACGGTCAAGAAGTCATTAGGACGCTTAAGAAGTCCTTAGGCCGGTCAAGAAGTCCTTAGGACGGTCAAGAAGTCTTTCGGACGGTCTTGAAGTTCTATGGACGGTCAAGAAGTCCATAGGACGGTCAAGATGTCTTAAGGACGGTCAAGAAGTCCCTAGGACGGTCAAGAGGTCCTATGGACGGTCAAGAAGTCCTTGAACGGTCAAGAAGTCCTCAGGACGGCAAAGAAGTCTTTAGGACGGTCATAAAGTCATTAGGACGGTCAAGAAGTCCTTAGGACGGTCAAGAAGTCCTTAGGACGGTCAAGAAGTCCTTAGGACGGTCAAGAAGTCCTTAGGACGGTCAAGAAGTCCTTAGGACGGTCAAGATGTCCTAAGGACGGTCAAGAAGTCATTAGGACGCTTAAGAAGTCCTTAGGCCGGTCAAGAAGTCCTTAGGACGGTCAAGAAGTCTTTCGGACGGTCTTGAAGTTCTATGGACGGTCAAGAAGTCCATAGGACGGTCAAGATGTCCTTAGGACGGTCAAGAAGTCCTTAGGACGGTCAAGAGGTCCTATGGACGGTCAAGAAGTCCTAAGGACGGTCAAGAAGTCATTAGGACGCTTAAAAAGTCCTTAGGCCGGTCAAGAAGTCCTTAGGACGGTCAAGAAGTCTTTCGGACGGTCTTGAAGTTCTATGGACGGTCAAGAAGTCCATAGGACGGTCAAGATGTCTTAAGGACGGTCAAGAAGTCCCTAGGACGGTCAAGAGGTCCTATGGACGGTCAAGAAGTCCTTGAACGGTCAAGAAGTCCTCAGGACGGCAAAGAAGTCTTTAGGACGGTCATAAAGTCATTAGGACGGTCAAGAAGTCCTTAGGACGGTCAAGAAGTCCTTAGGACGGTCAAGAAGTCCTTAGGACGGTCAAGAAGTCCTTAGGACGGTCAAGAAGTCCTTAGGACGGTCAAGATGTCCTAAGGACGGTCAAGAAGTCATTAGGACGCTTAAGAAGTCCTTAGGCCGGTCAAGAAGTCCTTAGGACGGTCAAGAAGTCTTTCGGACGGTCTTGAAGTTCTATGGACGGTCAAGAAGTCCATAGGACGGTCAAGATGTCCTTAGGACGGTCAAGAAGTCCTTAGGACGGTCAAGAGGTCCTATGGACGGTCAAGAAGTCCTAAGGACGGTCAAGAAGTCATTAGGACGCTTAAAAAGTCCTTAGGCCGGTCAAGAAGTCCTTAGGACGGTCAAGAAGTCTTTCGGACGGTCTTGAAGTTCTATGGACGGTCAAGAAGTCCATAGGACGGTCAAGATGTCTTAAGGACGGTCAAGAAGTCCCTAGGACGGTCAAGAGGTCCTATGGACGGTCAAGAAGTCCTTAGGACGGTCAAGAAGTCCTCAGGACGGCAAAGAAGTCTTTAGGACGGTCATAAAGTCATTAGGACGGTCAAGAAGTCCTTAGGACGGTCAAGAAGTCCTTAGGACGGTCAAGAAGTCCTTAGGACGGTCAAGAAGTCCTTAGGACGGTCAAGAAGTCCTTAGGACGGTCAAGATGTCCTAAGGACGGTCAAGAAGTCATTAGGACGCTTAAGAAGTCCTTAGGCCGGTCAAGAAGTCCTTAGGACGGTCAAGAAGTCTTTCGGACGGTCTTGAAGTTCTATGGACGGTCAAGAAGTCCATAGGACGGTCAAGATGTCCTAAGGACGGTCAAGAAGTCCCTAGGACGGTCAAGAGGTCCTATGGACGGTCAAAAAGTCCTTTAACGGTCAAGAAGTCCTCAGGACGGCAAAGAAGTCTTTAGGACGGTCAAGAAGTCCTTAGGACGGTCAAGAAGTCCTTAGGACGGTCAAGAAGTCCTATGGACGGTCAAAAAGTCCTTAGGACGGCAAGAAGTCCTCAGGACGGCCAAGAAGTCTTTAGGACGGTCATAAAGTCATTAGGACGTTCAAGAAATCCTTAGGACGGTAAACAAGTCCTATGGACTGTCAAGAGGTCCTATGGATGGTCAAGAAGTCCTTAGGACGGTCTAGAAGTCCTTAGGACGGTCTAGAAGTACTTAGAACGGTCTTGAAGTTCTATGGACGGTCAAGAAGTCCTTAGGACGGTCAAGAAGTCTTAAGGACGGTCAAGAGGTCCTATGGACGGTCAAGAAGTCCTAAGGAAGGTCAAGAAGTCATTAGGACGCTCAAGAAGTCCTTAGGCAGGCCAAGAAGTACTTAGAACGTTCTTGAAGTTCTATGGACGGTCAAGAAGTCCTTAGGACGGTCAAGAAGTCTTAAGGACGGTCAAGAAGTCCTTAGGACGGTCAAGAAGTCCTTAGGACGGTCAAGAAGTCCTTAGGACGGTCAAGAGGTCCTATGGACGGTCAAGAAGTTCTAAGGACGGTCAAGAAGTCATTAGGACGCTTAAGAAGTCCTTAGGCCGGTCAAGAAGTCCTTAGGACGGTCAAGAAGTCTTTCGGACGGTCAAGAAGTCCTTAGGACGGTCAAGAAGTCCTTAGGACGGTCAAGAAGTCCTTAGGACGGTCAAGAAGTCCTTAGGACGGTCAAGAAGTCATTAGGACGCTTAAGAAGTCCTTAGGCCGGTCAAGAAGTCCTTAGGACGGTCAAGAAGTCCTTCGGACGGTCTTGAAGTTCTATGGACGGTCAAGAAGTCCATAGGACGGTCAAGATGTCCTAAGGACGTTCAAGAAGTCCCTAGGACGGTCAAGAGGTCCTATGGACGGTCAAAAAGTCCTTGAACGGTCAAGAAGTCCTCAGGACGGCAAAGAAGTCTTTAGGACGGTCAAGAAGTCCTATGGACTGTCAAGAGGTCCTATGGATGGTCAAGAAGTCCTTAGGACGGTCTAGAAGTCCTTAGAACGGTCTAGAAGTACTTAGAACGGTCTTGAAGTTCTATGGACGGTCAAGAAGTCCTTAGGACGGTCAAGAAGTCTTAAGGACGGTCAAGAGGTCCTATGGACGGTCAAGAAGTCCTAAGGAAGGTCAAGAAGTCATTAGGACGCTCAAGAAGTCCTTAGGCTGGCCAAGAAGTACTTAGAACGTTCTTGAAGTTCTATGGACGGTCAAGAAGTCTTAAGGACGGTCAAGAAGTCCATAGGACGGTCAAGAAGTCCTTAGGACGGTCAAGAGGTCCTATGGACGGTCAAGAAGTTCTAAGGACGGTCAAGAAGTCATTAGGACGCTTAAGAAGTCCTTAGGCCGGTCAAGAAGTCTTTAGGACGGTCAAGAAGTCTTTCGGACGGTCAAGAAGTCCTTAGGACGGTCAAGAAGTCCTTAGGACGGTCAAGAAGTCCTTAGGACGGTCAAGAAGTCCTTAGGACGGTCAAGAAGTCCTTAGGACGGTCAAGAAGTCCTTAGGACGGTCAAGATGTCCTAAGGACGGTCAAGAAGTCATTAGGACGCTTAAGAAGTCCTTAGGCCGGTCAAGAAGTCCTTAGGACGGTCAAGAAGTCTTTCGGACGGTCTTGAAGTTCTATGGACGGTCAAGAAGTCCATAGGACGGTCAAGATGTCCTAAGGACGTTCAAGAAGTCCCTAGGACGGTCAAGAGGTCCTATGGACGGTCAAAAAGTCCTTGAACGGTCAAGAAGTCCTCAGGACGGCAAAGAAGTCTTTAGGACGGTCAAGAAGTCCTTAGGACGGTCAAGAAGTCCTTAGGACGGTCAAGAAGTCCTATGGACGGTCAAAAAGTCCTTAGGACGGTCAAGAAGTCCTCAGGACGGCCAAGAAGTCTTTAGGACGGTCAAGAAGTCCTTAGGACGGTCAAGAAGTCCTTAGCACGGTCAAGATGTCCTAAGGACGGTCAAGAAGTCCCTAGGACGGTCAAGAGGTCCTATGGACGGTCAAGAAGTCCTTGAACGGTCAAGAAGTCCTCAGGACGGCAAAGAAGTCTTTAGGACGGTCAAGAAGTCCTTAGGACGGTCAAGAAGTCCTTAGGACGGTCAAGAAGTCCTTAGGACGGTCAAGAAGTCCTATGGACGGTCAAGAAGTCCTTGAACGGTCAAGAAGTCCTCAGGACGGCAAAGAAGTCTTTAGGACGGTCAAGAAGTCCTTAGGACGGTCAAGAACTCCTTAGGACGGTCAAGAAGTCCTTAGGACGGTCAAGAAGTCCTTAGGACGGTCAAGAAGTCCTTAGGACGGTCAAGAAGTCCTATGGACGGTCAAAAAGTCCTCATGACGGCCAAGAAGTCTTTAGGACGGTCATAAAGTCATTAGGACGTTCAAGAAATCCTAAGGACGGTAAACAAGTCCTATGGACTGTCAAGAGGTCCTATGGATGGTCAAGAAGTCCTTAGGACGGTCTAGAAGTCCTTAATACGGTCTAGAAGTACTTAGAACGGTCTTGAAGTTCAATGGACGGTCAAGAAGTCCTTAGGACGGTCAAGAAGTCTTAAGGACGGTCAAGAAGTCCTTAGGACGGTCAAGAAGTCCTTAGGACGGTCAAGAAGTCCTTAGGACGGTCAAGAGGTCCTATGGACGGTCAAGAAGTCCTAAGGACGGTCAAGAAGTCATTAGGACGCTTAAGAAGTCCTTAGGCCGGTCAAGAAGTCCTTAGGACGGTCAAGAAGTCTTTCGGACGGTCTTGAAGTTCTATGGACGGTCAAGAAGTCCATAGGACGGTCAAGATGTCTTAAGGACGGTCAAGAAGTCCCTAGGACGGTCAAGAGGTCCTATGGACGGTCAAGAAGTCCTTGAACGGTCAAGAAGTCCTCAGGACGGCAAAGAAGTCTTTAGGACGGTCATAAAGTCATTAGGACGGTCAAGAAGTCCTTAGGACGGTCAAGAAGTCCTTAGGACGGTCAAGAAGTCCTTAGGACGGTCAAGAAGTCCTTAGGACGGTCAAGAAGTCCTTAGGACGGTCAAGAAGTCCTAAGGACGGTCAAGAAGTCATTAGGACGCTTAAGAAGTCCTTAGGCCGGTCAAGAAGTCCTTAGGACGGTCAAGAAGTCTTTCGGACGGTCTTGAAGTTCTATGGACGGTAAACAAGTCCTATGGACTGTCAAGAGGTCCTATGGATGGTCAAGAAGTCCCTAGGACGGTCAAGAGGTCCTATGGACGGTCAAAAAGTCCTTTAACGGTCAAGAAGTCCTTAGGACGGTCTAGAAGTACTTAGAACGGTCTTGAAGTTCTATGGACGGTCAAGAAGTCCTTAGGACGGTCAAGAAGTCTTAAGGACGGTCAAGAAGTCCTCAGGACGGCAAAGAAGTCTTTAGGACGGTCAAGAAGTCCTTAGGACGGTCAAGAAGTCTTAAGGACGGTCAAGAAGTCCTTAGGACGGTCAAGAAGTCCTTAGGACGGTCAAGAAGTCCTTAGGACGGTCTAGAAGTACTTAGAACGGTCTTGAAGTTCTATGGACGGTCAAGAAGTCCTTAGGACGGTCAAGAAGTCTTAAGGACGGTCAAGAGGTCCTATGGATGGTCAAGAAGTCCTTAGGACGGTCTAGAAGTCCTTAGGACGGTCTAGAAGTACTTAGAACGGTCTTGAAGTTCTATGGACGGTCAAGAAGTCCTTAGGACGGTCAAGAAGTCTTAAGGACGGTCAAGAGGTCCTATGGACGGTCAAGAAGTCCTAAGGAAGGTCAAGAAGTCATTAGGACGCTCAAGAAGTCCTTAGGCAGGCCAAGAAGTACTTAGAACGTTCTTGAAGTTCTATGGACGGTCAAGAAGTCCTTAGGACGGTCAAGAAGTCCTTAGGACGGTCAAGAAGTCCTTAGGACGGTCAAGAAGTCCTTAGGACGGTCAAGAGGTCCTATGGACGGTCAAGAAGTTCTAAGGACGGTCAAGAACTCATTAGGACGCTTAAGAAGTCCTTAGGCCGGTCAAGAAGTCCTTAGGACGGTCAAGAAGTCTTTCGGACGGTCAAGAAGTCCTTAGGACGGTCAAGAAGTCCTTAGGACGGTCAAGAAGTCCTTAGGACGGTCAAGAAGTCCTTAGGACGGTCAAGAAGTCATTAGGACGCTTAAGAAGTCCTTAGGCCGGTCAAGAAGTCCTTAGGACGGTCAAGAAGTCCTTCGGACGGTCTTGAAGTTCTATGGACGGTCAAGAAGTCCATAGGACGGTCAAGATGTCCTAAGGACGTTCAAGAAGTCCCTAGGACGGTCAAGAGGTCCTATGGACGGTCAAAAAGTCCTTGAACGGTCAAGAAGTCCTCAGGACGGCAAAGAAGTCTTTAGGACGGTCAAGAAGTCCTATGGACTGTCAAGAGGTCCTATGGATGGTCAAGAAGTCCTTAGGACGGTCTAGAAGTCCTTAGAACGGTCTAGAAGTACTTAGAACGGTCTTGAAGTTCTATGGACGGTCAAGAAGTCCTTAGGACGGTCAAGAAGTCTTAAGGACGGTCAAGAGGTCCTATGGACGGTCAAGAAGTCCTAAGGAAGGTCAAGAAGTCATTAGGACGCTCAAGAAGTCCTTAGGCTGGCCAAGAAGTACTTAGAACGTTCTTGAAGTTCTATGGACGGTCAAGAAGTCTTAAGGACGGTCAAGAAGTCCTTAGGACGGTCAAGAAGTCCTTAGGACGGTCAAGAAGTCCTTAGGACGGTCAAGAGGTCCTATGGACGGTCAAGAAGTCTTTCGGACGGTCTTGAAGTTCTATGGACGGTCAAGAAGTCCATAGGACGGTCAAGATGTCTTAAGGACGGTCAAGAAGTCCCTAGGACGGTCAAGAGGTCCTATGGACGGTCAAGAAGTCCTTGAACGGTCAAGAAGTCCTCAGGACGGCAAAGAAGTCTTTAGGACGGTCATAAAGTCATTAGGACGGTCAAGAAGTCCTTAGGACGGTCAAGAAGTCCTTAGGACGGTCAAGAAGTCCTTAGGACGGTCAAGAAGTCCTTAGGACGGTCAAGAAGTCCTTAGGACGGTCAAGAAGTCCTAAGGACGGTCAAGAAGTCATTAGGACGCTTAAGAAGTCCTTAGGCCGGTCAAGAAGTCCTTAGGACGGTCAAGAAGTCTTTCGGACGGTCTTGAAGTTCTATGGACGGTAAACAAGTCCTATGGACTGTCAAGAGGTCCTATGGATGGTCAAGAAGTCCCTAGGACGGTCAAGAGGTCCTATGGACGGTCAAAAAGTCCTTTAACGGTCAAGAAGTCCTTAGGACGGTCTAGAAGTACTTAGAACGGTCTTGAAGTTCTATGGACGGTCAAGAAGTCCTTAGGACGGTCAAGAAGTCTTAAGGACGGTCAAGAAGTCCTCAGGACGGCAAAGAAGTCTTTAGGACGGTCAAGAAGTCCTTAGGACGGTCAAGAAGTCTTAAGGACGGTCAAGAAGTCCTTAGGACGGTCAAGAAGTCCTTAGGACGGTCAAGAAGTCCTTAGGACGGTCTAGAAGTACTTAGAACGGTCTTGAAGTTCTATGGACGGTCAAGAAGTCCTTAGGACGGTCAAGAAGTCTTAAGGACGGTCAAGAGGTACTATGGATGGTCAAGAAGTCCTTAGGACGGTCTAGAAGTCCTTAGGACGGTCTAGAAGTACTTAGAACGGTCTTGAAGTTCTATGGACGGTCAAGAAGTCCTTAGGACGGTCAAGAAGTCTTAAGGACGGTCAAGAGGTCCTATGGACGGTCAAGAAGTCCTAAGGAAGGTCAAGAAGTCATTAGGACGCTCAAGAAGTCCTTAGGCAGGCCAAGAAGTACTTAGAACGTTCTTGAAGTTCTATGGACGGTCAAGAAGTCCTTAGGACGGTCAAGAAGTCCTTAGGACGGTCAAGAAGTCCTTAGGACGGTCAAGAAGTCCTTAGGACGGTCAAGAAGTCCTTAGGACGGTCAAGAGGTCCTATGGACGGTCAAGAAGTTCTAAGGACGGTCAAGAAGTCATTAGGACGCTTAAGAAGTCCTTAGGCCGGTCAAGAAGTCCTTAGGACGGTCAAGAAGTCTTTCGGACGGTCAAGAAGTCCTTAGGACGGTCAAGAAGTCCTTAGGACGGTCAAGAAGTCCTTAGGACGGTCAAGAAGTCCTTAGGACGGTCAAGAAGTCATTAGGACGCTTAAGAAGTCCTTAGGCCGGTCAAGAAGTCCTTAGGACGGTCAAGAAGTCCTTCGGACGGTCTTGAAGTTCTATGGACGGTCAAGAAGTCCATAGGACGGTCAAGATGTCCTAAGGACGTTCAAGAAGTCCCTAGGACGGTCAAGAGGTCCTATGGACGGTCAAAAAGTCCTTGAACGGTCAAGAAGTCCTCAGGACGGCAAAGAAGTCTTTAGGACGGTCAAGAAGTCCTATGGACTGTCAAGAGGTCCTATGGATGGTCAAGAAGTCCTTAGGACGGTCTAGAAGTCCTTAGAACGGTCTAGAAGTACTTAGAACGGTCTTGAAGTTCTATGGACGGTCAAGAAGTCCTTAGGACGGTCAAGAAGTCTTAAGGACGGTCAAGAGGTCCTATGGACGGTCAAGAAGTCCTAAGGAAGGTCAAGAAGTCATTAGGACGCTCAAGAAGTCCTTAGGCTGGCCAAGAAGTACTTAGAACGTTCTTGAAGTTCTATGGACGGTCAAGAAGTCTTAAGGACGGTCAAGAAGTCCTTAGGACGGTCAAGAAGTCCTTAGGACGGTCAAGAAGTCCTTAGGACGGTCAAGAGGTCCTATGGACGGTCAAGAAGTTCTAAGGACGGTCAAGAAGTCATTAGGACGCTTAAGAAGTCCTTAGGCCGGTCAAGAAGTCTTTAGGACGGTCAAGAAGTCTTTCGGACGGTCAAGAAGTCCTTAGGACGGTCAAGAAGTCCTTAGGACGGTCAAGAAGTCCTTAGGACGGTCAAGAAGTCCTTAGGACGGTCAAGAAGTCCTTAGGACGGTCAAGAAGTCCTTAGGACGGTCAAGATGTCCTAAGGACGGTCAAGAAGTCATTAGGACGCTTAAGAAGTCCTTAGGCCGGTCAAGAAGTCCTTAGGACGGTCAAGAAGTCTTTCGGACGGTCTTGAAGTTCTATGGACGGTCAAGAAGTCCATAGGACGGTCAAGATGTCCTAAGGACGTTCAAGAAGTCCCTAGGACGGTCAAGAGGTCCTATGGACGGTCAAAAAGTCCTTGAACGGTCAAGAAGTCCTCAGGACGGCAAAGAAGTCTTTAGGACGGTCAAGAAGTCCTTAGGACGGTCAAGAAGTCCTTAGGACGGTCAAGAAGTCCTATGGACGGTCAAAAAGTCCTTAGGACGGTCAAGAAGTCCTCAGGACGGCCAAGAAGTCTTTAGGACGGTCAAGAAGTCCTTAGGACGGTCAAGAAGTCCTTAGCACGGTCAAGATGTCCTAAGGACGGTCAAGAAGTCCCTAGGACGGTCAAGAGGTCCTATGGACGGTCAAGAAGTCCTTGAACGGTCAAGAAGTCCTCAGGACGGCAAAGAAGTCTTTAGGACGGTCAAGAAGTCCTTAGGACGGTCAAGAAGTCCTTAGGACGGTCAAGAAGTCCTTAGGACGGTCAAGAAGTCCTATGGACGGTCAAGAAGTCCTTGAACGGTCAAGAAGTCCTCAGGACGGCAAAGAAGTCTTTAGGACGGTCAAGAAGTCCTTAGGACGGTCAAGAACTCCTTAGGACGGTCAAGAAGTCCTTAGGACGGTCAAGAAGTCCTTAGGACGGTCAAGAAGTCCTTAGGACGGTCAAGAAGTCCTATGGACGGTCAAAAAGTCCTCATGACGGCCAAGAAGTCTTTAGGACGGTCATAAAGTCATTAGGACGTTCAAGAAATCCTAAGGACGGTAAACAAGTCCTATGGACTGTCAAGAGGTCCTATGGATGGTCAAGAAGTCCTTAGGACGGTCTAGAAGTCCTTAATACGGTCTAGAAGTACTTAGAACGGTCTTGAAGTTCAATGGACGGTCAAGAAGTCCTTAGGACGGTCAAGAAGTCTTAAGGACGGTCAAGAAGTCCTTAGGACGGTCAAGAAGTCCTTAGGACGGTCAAGAAGTCCTTAGGACGGTCAAGAGGTCCTATGGACGGTCAAGAAGTCCTAAGGACGGTCAAGAAGTCATTAGGACGCTTAAGAAGTCCTTAGGCCGGTCAAGAAGTCCTTAGGACGGTCAAGAAGTCTTTCGGACGGTCTTGAAGTTCTATGGACGGTCAAGAAGTCCATAGGACGGTCAAGATGTCTTAAGGACGGTCAAGAAGTCCCTAGGACGGTCAAGAGGTCCTATGGACGGTCAAGAAGTCCTTGAACGGTCAAGAAGTCCTCAGGACGGCAAAGAAGTCTTTAGGACGGTCATAAAGTCATTAGGACGGTCAAGAAGTCCTTAGGACGGTCAAGAAGTCCTTAGGACGGTCAAGAAGTCCTTAGGACGGTCAAGAAGTCCTTAGGACGGTCAAGAAGTCCTTAGGACGGTCAAGAAGTCCTAAGGACGGTCAAGAAGTCATTAGGACGCTTAAGAAGTCCTTAGGCCGGTCAAGAAGTCCTTAGGACGGTCAAGAAGTCTTTCGGACGGTCTTGAAGTTCTATGGACGGTAAACAAGTCCTATGGACTGTCAAGAGGTCCTATGGATGGTCAAGAAGTCCCTAGGACGGTCAAGAGGTCCTATGGACGGTCAAAAAGTCCTTTAACGGTCAAGAAGTCCTTAGGACGGTCTAGAAGTACTTAGAACGGTCTTGAAGTTCTATGGACGGTCAAGAAGTCCTTAGGACGGTCAAGAAGTCTTAAGGACGGTCAAGAAGTCCTCAGGACGGCAAAGAAGTCTTTAGGACGGTCAAGAAGTCCTTAGGACGGTCAAGAAGTCTTAAGGACGGTCAAGAAGTCCTTAGGACGGTCAAGAAGTCCTTAGGACGGTCAAGAAGTCCTTAGGACGGTCTAGAAGTACTTAGAACGGTCTTGAAGTTCTATGGACGGTCAAGAAGTCCTTAGGACGGTCAAGAAGTCTTAAGGACGGTCAAGAGGTCCTATGGATGGTCAAGAAGTCCTTAGGACGGTCTAGAAGTCCTTAGGACGGTCTAGAAGTACTTAGAACGGTCTTGAAGTTCTATGGACGGTCAAGAAGTCCTTAGGACGGTCAAGAAGTCTTAAGGACGGTCAAGAGGTCCTATGGACGGTCAAGAAGTCCTAAGGAAGGTCAAGAAGTCATTAGGACGCTCAAGAAGTCCTTAGGCAGGCCAAGAAGTACTTAGAACGTTCTTGAAGTTCTATGGACGGTCAAGAAGTCCTTAGGACGGTCAAGAAGTCTTAAGGACGGTCAAGAAGTCCTTAGGACGGTCAAGAAGTCCTTAGGACGGTCAAGAAGTCCTTAGGACGGTCAAGAGGTCCTATGGACGGTCAAGAAGTTCTAAGGACGGTCAAGAAGTCATTAGGACGGTCAAGAAGTCTTAAGGACGGTCAAGAAGTCCTTAGGACGGTCAAGAAGTCCTTAGGACGGTCAAGAAGTCCTTAGGACGGTCAAGAGGTCCTTAGGACGGTCAAGAAGTCCTTAGGACGGTCAAGAGGTCCTATGGACGGTCAAGAAGTTCTAAGGACGGTCAAGAAGTCCTTAGGACGGTCAAGAAGTCTTTCGGACGGTCAAGAAGTCCTTAGGACGGTCAAGAAGTCCTTAGGACGGTCAAGAAGTCCTTAGGACGGTCAAGAAGTCCTTAGGACGGTCAAGAAGTCTTTCGGACGGTCAAGAAGTCCTTAGGACGGTCAAGAAGTCCTTAGGACGGTCAAGAAGTCCTTAGGACGGTCAAGAAGTCCTTAGGCCGGTCAAGAAGTCCTTAGGACGGTCAAGAAGTCCTTCGGACGGTCTTGAAGTTCTATGGACGGTCAAGAAGTCCATAGGACGGTCAAGATGTCCTAAGGACGTTCAAGAAGTCCCTAGGACGGTCAAGAGGTCCTATGGACGGTCAAAAAGTCCTTGAACGGTCAAGAAGTCCTCAGGACGGCAAAGAAGTCTTTAGGACGGTCAAGAAGTCCTTAGGACGGTCAAGAAGTCCATAGGACGGTCAAGAAGTCCTATGGACGGTCAAAAAGTCCTTAGGACGGTCAAGAAGTCCTAAAGACGGTAAACAAGTCCTATGGACTGTCAAGAGGTCCTATGGATGGTCAAGAAGTCCTTAGGACGGTCTAGAAGTCCTTAGAACGGTCTAGAAGTACTTAGAACGGTCTTGAAGTTCTATGGACGGTCAAGAAGTCCTTAGGACGGTCAAGAAGTCTTAAGGACGGTCAAGAGGTCCTATGGACGGTCAAGAAGTCCTAAGGAAGGTCAAGAAGTCATTAGGACGCTCAAGAAGTCCTTAGGCTGGCCAAGAAGTACTTAGAACGTTCTTGAAGTTCTATGGACGGTCAAGAAGTCCTTAGGACGGTCAAGAAGTCTTAAGGACGGTCAAGAAGTCCTTAGGACGGTCAAGAAGTCCTTAGGACGGTCAAGAAGTCCTTAGGACGGTCAAGAGGTCCTATGGACGGTCAAGAAGTTCTAAGGACGGTCAAGAAGTCATTAGGACGCTTAAGAATTCCTTAGGCCGGTCAAGAAGTCCTTAGGACGGTCAAGAAGTCTTTCGGACGGTCAAGAAGTCCTTAGGACGGTCAAGAAGTCCTTAGGACGGTCAAGAAGTCCTTAGGACGGTCAAGAAGTCCTTAGGACGGTCAAGATGTCCTAAGGACGGTCAAGAAGTCATTAGGACGCTTAAGAAGTCCTTAGGACGGTCAAGAAGTCTTAAGGACGGTCAAGAAGTCCTTAGGACGGTCAAGAAGTCCTTAGGACGGTCAAGAAGTCCTTAGGACGGTCAAGAGGTCCTATGGACGGTCAAGAAGTTCTAAGGACGGTCAAGAAGTCATTAGGACGCTTAAGAATTCCTTAGGCCGGTCAAGAAGTCCTTAGGACGGTCAAGAAGTCTTTCGGACGGTCAAGAAGTCCTTAGGACGGTCAAGAAGTCCTTAGGACGGTCAAGAAGTCCTTAGGACGGTCAAGAAGTCCTTAGGACGGTCAAGATGTCCTAAGGACGGTCAAGAAGTCATTAGGACGCTTAAGAAGTCCTTAGGCCGGTCAAGAAGTCCTTAGGACGGTCAAGAAGTCTTTCGGACGGTCTTGAAGTTCTATGGACGGTCAAGAAGTCCATAGGACGGTCAAGATGTCCTAAGGACGTTCAAGAAGTCCCTAGGACGGTCAAGAGGTCCTATGGACGGTCAAAAAGTCCTTGAACGGTCAAGAAGTCCTCAGGACGGTAAAGAAGTCTTTAGGACGGTCAAGAAGTCCTTAGGACGGTCAAGAAGTCCTTAGGACGGTCAAGAAGTCCTATGGACGGTCAAAAAGTCCTTAGGACGGTCAAGAAGTCCTCAGGACGGCCAAGAAGTCTTTAGGACGGTCATAAAAACATTAGGACGTTCAAGAAATCCTAAGGACGGTAAACAAGTCCTATCGACTGTCAAGAGGTCCTATGGATGGTCAAGAAGTCCTTAGGACGGTCTAGAAGTCCTTAGGACGGTCAAGAAGTCCTTAGGACGGTCAAGATGTCCTAAGGACGGTCAAGAAGTCATTAGGACGCTTAAGAAGTCCTTAGGCCGGTCAAGAAGTCCTTAGGACGGTCAAGAAGTCTTTCGGACGGTCTTGAAGTTCTATGGACGGTCAAGAAGTCCATAGGACGGTCAAGATGTCCTAAGGACGTTCAAGAAGTCCCTAGGACGGTCAAGAGGTCCTATGGACGGTCAAAAAGTCCTTGAACGGTCAAGAAGTCCTAAGGAAGGTCAAGAAGTCATTAGGACGCTCAAGAAGTCCTTAGGCTGGCCAAGAAGTACTTAGAACGTTCTTGAAGTTCTATGGACGGTCAAGAAGTCCTTAGGACGGTCAAGAAGTCTTAAGGACGGTCAAGAAGTCCTTAGGACGGTCAAGAAGTCCTTAGGACGGTCAAGAAGTCCTTAGGACGGTCAAGAGGTCCTATGGACGGTCAAGAAGTTCTAAGGACGGTCAAGAAGTCATTAGGACGCTTAAGAAGTCCTTAGGCCGGTCAAGAAGTCCTTAGGACGGTCAAGAAGTCTTTCGGACGGTCAAGAAGTCCTTAGGACGGTCAAGAAGTCCTTAGGACGGTCAAGAAGTCCTTAGGACGGTCAAGAAGTCCTTAGGACGGTCAAGATGTCCTAAGGACGGTCAAGAAGTCATTAGGACGCTTAAGAAGTCCTTAGGCCGGTCAAGAAGTCCTTAGGACGGTCAAGATGTCCTAAGGACGGTCAAGAAGTCATTAGGACGCTTAAGAAGTCCTTAGGCCGGTCAAGAAGTCCTTAGGACGGTCAAGAAGTCTTTCGGACGCTCAAGAAGTCCTTAGGCTGGCCAAGAAGTACTTAGAACGTTCTTGAAGTTCTATGGACGGTCAAGAAGTCCTTAGGACGGTCAAGAAGTCTTAAGGACGGTCAAGAAGTCCTTAGGACGGTCAAGAAGTCCTTAGGACGGTCAAGAAGTCCTTAGGACGGTCAAGAGGTCCTATGGACGGTCAAGAAGTTCTAAGGACGGTCAAGAAGTCATTAGGACGCTTAAGAAGTCCTTAGGCCGGTCAAGAAGTCCTTAGGACGGTCAAGAAGTCTTTCGGACGGTCAAGAAGTCCTTAGGACGGTCAAGAAGTCCTTAGGACGGTCAAGAAGTCCTTAGGACGGTCAAGAAGTCCTTAGGACGGTCAAGATGTCCTAAGGACGGTCAAGAAGTCATTAGGACGCTTAAGAAGTCCTTAGGCCGGTCAAGAAGTCCTTAGGACGGTCAAGAAGTCTTTCGGACGGTCTTGAAGTTCTATGGACGGTCAAGAAGTCCATAGGACGGTCAAGATGTCCTAAGGACGTTCAAGAAGTCCCTAGGACGGTCAAGAGGTCCTATGGACGGTCAAAAAGTCCTTGAACGGTCAAGAAGTCCTCAGGACGGCAAAGAAGTCTTTAGGACGGTCAAGAAGTCCTTAGGACGGTCAAGAAGTCCTTAGGACGGTCAAGAAGTCCTATGGACGGTCAAAAAGTCCTTAGGACGGTCAAGAAGTCCTCAGGACGGCCAAGAAGTCTTTAGGACGGTCATAAAGTCATTAGGACGTTCAAGAAATCCTAAGGACGGTAAACAAGTCCTATCGACTGTCAAGAGGTCCTATGGATGGTCAAGAAGTCCTTAGGACGGTCTAGAAGTCCTTAGGACGGTCAAGAAGTCCTTAGGACGGTAAAGATGTCCTAAGGACGGTCAAGAAGTCATTAGGACGCTTAAGAAGTCCTTAGGCCGGTCAAGAAGTCCTTAGGACGGTCAAGAAGTCTTTCGGACGGTCTTGAAGTTCTATGGACGGTCAAGAAGTCCATAGGACGGTCAAGATGTCCTAAGGACGTTCAAGAAGTCCCTAGGACGGTCAAGAGGTCCTATGGACGGTCAAAAAGTCCTTGAACGGTCAAGAAGTCCTCAGGACGGCAAAGAAGTCTTTAGGACGGTCAAGAAGTCCTTAGGACGGTCAAGAAGTCCTTAGGACGGTCAAGAAGTCCTATGGACGGTCAAAAAGTCCTTAGGACGGTCAAGAAGTCCTCAGGACGGCCAAGAAGTCTTTAGGACGGTCATAAAGTCATTAGGACGTTCAAGAAATCCTAAGGACGGTAAACAAGTCCTATGGACGGTCAAGAAGTCCTTAGGACGGTCAAGAAGTCCTTAGGACGGTCAAGATGTCCTAAGGACGGTCAAGAAGTCATTAGGACGCTTAAGAAGTTCTATGGACGGTCAAGAAGTCCATAGGACGGTCAAGAAGTCTTTCGGACGGTCTTGAAGTTCTATGGACGGTCAAGAAGTCCATAGGACGGTCAAGATGTCCTAAGGACGTTCAAGAAGTCCCTAGGACGGTCAAGAGTTCCTATGGACGGTCAAAAAGTCCTTGAACGGTCAAGAAGTCCTAAGGAAGGTCAAGAAGTCATTAGGACGCTCAAGAAGTCCTTAGGCTGGCCAAGAAGTACTTAGAACGTTCTTGAAGTTCTATGGACGGTCAAGAAGTCCTTAGGACGGTCAAGAAGTCTTAAGGACGGTCAAGAAGTCCTTAGGACGGTCAAGAAGTCCTTAGGACGGTCAAGAAGTCCTTAGGACGGTCAAGAGGTCCTATGGACGGTCAAGAAGTTCTAAGGACGGTCAAGAAGTCATTAGGACGCTTAAGAAGTCCTTAGGCCGGTCAAGAAGTCCTTAGGACGGTCAAGAAGTCTTTCGGACGGTCAAGAAGTCCTTAGGACGGTCAAGAAGTCCTTAGGACGGTCAAGAAGTCCTTAGGACGGTCAAGAAGTCCTTAGGACGGTCAAGATGTCCTAAGGACGGTCAAGAAGTCATTAGGACGCTTAAGAAGTCCTTAGGCCGGTCAAGAAGTCCTTAGGACGGTCAATTAGTCTTTCGGACGCTCAAGAAGTCCTTAGGCTGGCCAAGAAGTACTTAGAACGTTCTTGAAGTTCTATGGACGGTCAAGAAGTCCTTAGGACGGTCAAGAAGTCTTAAGGACGGTCAAGAAGTCCTTAGGACGGTCAAGAAGTCCTTAGGACGGTCAAGAAGTCCTTAGGACGGTCAAGAGGTCCTATGGACGGTCAAGAAGTTCTAAGGACGGTCAAGAAGTCATTAGGACGCTTAAGAAGTCCTTAGGCCGGTCAAGAAGTCCTTAGGACGGTCAAGAAGTCTTTCGGACGGTCAAGAAGTCCTTAGGACGGTCAAGAAGTCCTTAGGACGGTCAAGAAGTCCTTAGGACGGTCAAGAAGTCCTTAGGACGGTCAAGATGTCCTAAGGACGGTCAAGAAGTCATTAGGACGCTTAAGAAGTCCTTAGGCCGGTCAAGAAGTCCTTAGGACGGTCAAGAAGTCTTTCGGACGGTCTTGAAGTTCTATGGACGGTCAAGAAGTCCATAGGACGGTCATGATGTCCTAAGGACGTTCAAGAAGTCCCTAGGACGGTCAAGAGGTCCTATGGACGGTCAAAAAGTCCTTGAACGGTCAAGAAGTCCTCAGGACGGCAAAGAAGTCTTTAGGACGGTCAAGAAGTCCTTAGGACGGTCAAGAAGTCCTTAGGACGGTCAAGAAGTCCTATGGACGGTCAAAAAGTCCTTAGGACGGTCAAGAAGTCCTCAGGACGGCCAAGAAGTCTTTAGGACGGTCATAAAGTCATTAGGACGTTCAAGAAATCCTAAGGACGGTAAACAAGTCCTATCGACTGTCAAGAGGTCCTATGGATGGTCAAGAAGTCCTTAGGACGGTCTAGAAGTCCTTAGGACGGTCAAGAAGTCCTTAGGACGGTAAAGATGTCCTAAGGACGGTCAAGAAGTCATTAGGACGCTTAAGAAGTCCTTAGGCCGGTCAAGAAGTCCTTAGGACGGTCAAGAAGTCTTTCGGACGGTCTTGAAGTTCTATGGACGGTCAAGAAGTCCATAGGACGGTCAAGATGTCCTAAGGACGTTCAAGAAGTCCCTAGGACGGTCAAGAGGTCCTATGGACGGTCAAAAAGTCCTTGAACGGTCAAGAAGTCCTCAGGACGGCAAAGAAGTCTTTAGGACGGTCAAGAAGTCCTTAGGACGGTCAAGAAGTCCTTAGGACGGTCAAGAAGTCCTATGGACGGTTAAAAAGTCCTTAGGACGGTCAAGAAGTCCTCAGGACGGCCAAGAAGTCTTTAGGACGGTCATAAAGTCATTAGGACGCTTAAGAAGTCCTAAGGACGGTAAACAAGTCCTATGGACGGTCAAGAAGTCCTTAGGACGGTCAAGAAGTCCTTAGGACGGTCAAGATGTCCTAAGGACGGTCAAGAAGTCATTAGGACGCTTAAGAAGTTCTATGGACGGTCAAGAAGTCCATAGGACGGTCAAGATGTCCTAAGGACGTTCAAGAAGTCCCTAGGACGGTCAAGAGGTCCTATGGACGGTCAAAAAGTCCTTGAACGGTCAAGAAGTCCTCAGGACGGCAAAGAAGTCTTTAGGACGGTCAAGAAGTCCTTAGGACGGTCAAGAAGTCCTTAGGACGGTCAAGAAGTCCTATGGACGGTCAAAAAGTCCTTAGGACGGTCAAGAAGTCCTCAGGACGGCAAAGAAGTCTTTAGGACGGTCAAGAAGTCCTTAGGACGGTCAAGAAGTCCTTAGGACGGTCAAGAAGTCCTATGGACGGTCAAAAAGTCCTTAGGCCGGTCAAGAAGTCCTTAGGACGGTCAAGAAGTCTTTCGGACGGTCTTGAAGTTCTATGGACGGTCAAGGAGTCCATAGGACGGTCAAGATGTCCTAAGGACGTTCAAGAAGTCCCTAGGACGGTCAAGAGGTCCTATGGACGGTCAAAAAGTCCTTGAACGGTCAAGAAGTCCTCAGGACGGCAAAGAAGTCTTTAGGACGGTCAAGAAGTCCTTAGGACGGTCAAGAAGTCCTTAGGACGGTCAAGAAGTCCTATGGACGGTCAAAAAGTCCTTAGGACGGTCAAGAAGTCCTCAGGACGGCCAAGAAGTCTTTAGGACGGTCATAAAGTCATTAGGACGTTCAAGAAATCCTAAGGACGGTAAACAAGTCCTATCGACTGTCAAGAGGTCCTATGGATGGTCAAGAAGTCCTTAGGACGGTCTAGAAGTCCTTAGGACGGTCAAGAAGTCCTTAGGACGGTAAAGATGTCCTAAGGACGGTCAAGAAGTCATTAGGACGCTTAAGAAGTCCTTAGGCCGGTCAAGAAGTCCTTAGGACGGTCAAGAAGTCTTTCGGACGGTCTTGAAGTTCTATGGACGGTCAAGAAGTCCATAGGACGGTCAAGATGTCCTAAGGACGTTCAAGAAGTCCCTAGGACGGTCAAGAGGTCCTATGGACGGTCAAAAAGTCCTTGAACGGTCAAGAAGTCCTCAGGACGGCAAAGAAGTCTTTAGGACGGTCAAGAAGTCCTTAGGACGGTCAAGAAGTCCTTAGGACGGTCAAGAAGTCCTATGGACGGTCAAAAAGTCCTTAGGACGGTCAAGAAGTCCTCAGGACGGCCAAGAAGTCTTTAGGACGGTCATAAAGTCATTAGGACGTTCAAGAAATCCTAAGGACGGTAAACAAGTCCTATGGACGGTCAAGAAGTCCTTAGGACGGTCAAGAAGTCCTTAGGACGGTCAAGATGTCCTAAGGACGGTCAAGAAGTCATTAGCACGCTTAAGAAGTTCTATGGACGGTCAAGAAGTCCATAGGACGGTCAAGAAGTCTTTCGGACGGTCTTGAAGTTCTATGGACGGTCAAGAAGTCCATAGGACGGTCAAGATGTCCTAAGGACGTTCAAGAAGTCCCTAGGACGGTCAAGAGGTCCTATGGACGGTCAAAAAGTCCTTGAACGGTCAAGAAGTCCTAAGGAAGGTCAAGAAGTCATTAGGACGCTCAAGAAGTCCTTAGGCTGGCCAAGAAGTACTTAGAACGTTCTTGAAGTTCTATGGACGGTCAAGAAGTCCTTAGGACGGTCAAGAAGTCTTAAGGACGGTCAAGAAGTCCTTAGGACGGTCAAGAAGTCCTTAGGACGGTCAAGAAGTCCTTAGGACGGTCAAGAGGTCCTATGGACGGTCAAGAAGTTCTAAGGACGGTCAAGAAGTCATTAGGACGCTTAAGAAGTCCTTAGGCCGGTCAAGAAGTCCTTAGGACGGTCAAGAAGTCTTTCGGACGGTCAAGAAGTCCTTAGGACGGTCAAGAAGTCCTTAGGACGGTCAAGAAGTCCTTAGGACGGTCAAGAAGTCCTTAGGACGGTCAAGATGTCCTAAGGACGGTCAAGAAGTCATTAGGACGCTTAAGAAGTCCTTAGGCCGGTCAAGAAGTCCTTAGGACGGTCAAGAAGTCTTTCGGACGCTCAAGAAGTCCTTAGGCTGGCCAAGAAGTACTTAGAACGTTCTTGAAGTTCTATGGACGGTCAAGAAGTCCTTAGGACGGTCAAGAAGTCTTAAGGACGGTCAAGAAGTCCTTAGGACGGTCAAGAAGTCCTTAGGACGGTCAAGAAGTCCTTAGGACGGTCAAGAGGTCCTATGGACGGTCAAGAAGTTCTAAGGACGGTCAAGAAGTCATTAGGACGCTTAAGAAGTCCTTAGGCCGGTCAAGAAGTCCTTAGGACGGTCAAGAAGTCTTTCGGACGGTCAAGAAGTCCTTAGGACGGTCAAGAAGTCCTTAGGACGGTCAAGAAGTCCTTAGGACGGTCAAGAAGTCCTTAGGACGGTCAAGAAGTCCTTAGGACGGTCAAGATGTCCTAAGGACGGTCAAGAAGTCATTAGGACGCTTAAGAAGTCCTTAGGCCGGTCAAGAAGTCCTTAGGACGGTCAAGAAGTCTTTCGGGCGGTCTTGAAGTTCTATGGACGGTCAAGAAGTCCATAGGACGGTCAAGATGTCCTAAGGACGTTCAAGAAGTCCCTAGGACGGTCAAGAGGTCCTATGGACGGTCAAAAAGTCCTTGAACGGTCAAGAAGTCCTCAGGACGGCAAAGAAGTCTTTAGGACGGTCAAGAATTCCTTAGGACGGTCAAGAAGTCCTTAGGACGGTCAAGAAGTCCTATGGACGGTCAAAAAGTCCTTAGGACGGTCAAGAAGTCCTCAGGACGGCCAAGAAGTCTTTAGGACGGTCATAAAGTCATTAGGACGTTCAAGAAATCCTAAGGACGGTAAACAAGTCCTATCGACTGTCAAGAGGTCCTATGGATGGTCAAGAAGTCCTTAGGACGGTCTAGAAGTCCTTAGGACGGTCAAGAAGTCCTTAGGACGGTAAAGATGTCCTAAGGACGGTCAAGAAGTCATTAGGACGCTTAAGAAGTCCTTAGGCCGGTCAAGAAGTCCTTAGGACGGTCAAGAAGTCTTTCGGACGGTCTTGAAGTTCTATGGACGGTCAAGAAGTCCATAGGACGGTCAAGATGTCCTAAGGACGTTCAAGAAGTCCCTAGGACGGTCAAGAGGTCCTATGGACGGTCAAAAAGTCCTTGAACGGTCAAGAAGTCCTCAGGACGGCAAAGAAGTCTTTAGGACGGTCAAGAAGTCCTTAGGACGGTCAAGAAGTCCTTAGGACGGTCAAGAAGTCCTATGGACGGTCAAAAAGTCCTTAGGACGGTCAAGAAGTCCTCAGGACGGCCAAGAAGTCTTTAGGACGGTCATAAAGTCATTAGGACGTTCAAGAAATCCTAAGGACGGTAAACAAGTCCTATGGACGGTCAAGAAGTCCTTAGGACGGTCAAGAAGTCCTTAGGACGGTCAAGATGTCCTAAGGACGGTCAAGAAGTCATTAGGACGCTTAAGAAGTTCTATGGACGGTCAAGAAGTCCATAGGACGGTCAAGATGTCCTAAGGACGTTCAAGAAGTCCCTAGGACGGTCAAGAGGTCCTATGGACGGTCAAAAAGTCCTTGAACGGTCAAGAAGTCCTCAGGACGGCAAAGAAGTCTTTAGGACGGTCAAGAAGTCCTTAGGACGGTCAAGAAGTCCTTAGGACGGTCAAGAAGTCCTATGGACGGTCAAAAAGTCCTTAGGACGGTCAAGAAGTCCTCAGGACGGCCAAGAAGTCTTTAGGACGGTCATAAAGTCATTAGGACGTTCAAGAAATCCTAAGGACGGTAAACAAGTCCTATGGACGGTCAAGAAGTCCTTAGGACGGTCAAGAAGTCCTTAGGACGGTCAAGATGTCCTAAGGACGGTCAAGAAGTCATTAGGACGCTTAAGAAGTCCTTAGGACGGTCAAGAAGTCTTAAGGACGGTCAAGAAGTCCTTAGGACGGTCAAGAAGTCCTTAGGACGGTCAAGAAGTCCTTAGGATGGTCAAGAGGTCCTATGGACGGTCAAGAAGTTCTAAGGACGGTCAAGAAGTCATTAGGACGCTTAAGAAGTCCTTAGGCCGGTCAAGAAGTCCTTAGGACGGTCAAGAAGTCTTTCGGACGGTCAAGAAGTCCTTAGGACGGTCAAGAAGTCCTTAGGACGGTCAAGAAGTCCTTAGGACGGTCAAGAAGTCCTTAGGACGGTCAAGAAGTCTTTCGGACGGTCTTGAAGTTCTATGGACGGTCAAGAAGTCCATAGGACGGTCAAGATGTCCTAAGGACGTTCAAGAAGTCCCTAGGACGGTCAAGAGGTCCTATGGACGGTCAAAAAGTCCTTGAACGGTCAAGAAGTCCTCAGGACGGCAAAGAAGTCTTTAGGACGGTCAAGAAGTCCTTAGGACGGTCATGAAGTCCTTAGGACGGTCAAGAAGTCCTATGGACGGTCAAAAAGTCCTTAGGACGGTCAAGAAGTCCTCAGGACGGCCAAGAAGTCTTTAGGACGGTCATAAAGTCATTAGGACGTTCAAGAAATCCTAAGGACGGTAAACAAGTCCTATCGACTGTCAAGAGGTCCTATGGATGGTCAAGAAGTCCTTAGGACGGTCTAGAAGTCCTTAGGACGGTCAAGAAGTCCTTAGGACGGTCAAGATGTCCTAAGGACGGTCAAGAAGTCATTAGGACGCTTAAGAAGTCCTTAGGCCGGTCAAGAAGTCCTTAGGACGGTCAAGAAGTCTTTCGGACGGTCTTGAAGTTCTATGGACGGTCAAGAAGTCCATAGGACGGTCAAGATGTCCTAAGGACGTTCAAGAAGTCCCTAGGACGGTCAAGAGGTCCTATGGACGGTCAAAAAGTCCTTGAACGGTCAAGAAGTCCTAAGGAAGGTCAAGAAGTCATTAGGACGCTTAAGAAGTCCTTAGGCCGGTCAAGAAGTCCTTAGGACGGTCAAGAAGTCTTTCGGACGGTCTTGAAGTTCTATGGACGGTAAAGAAGTCCATAGGACGGTCAAGATGTCCTAAGGACGTTCAAGAAGTCCCTAGGACGGTCAAGAGGTCCTATGGACGGTCAAAAAGTCCTTGAACGGTCAAGAAGTCCTCAGGACGGCAAAGAAGTCTTTAGGACGGTCAAGAAGTCCTTAGGACGGTCAAGAAGTCCTTAGGACGGTCAAGAAGTCCTATGGACGGTCAAAAAGTCCTTAGGACGGTCAAGAAGTCCTCAGGACGGCCAAGAAGTCTTTAGGACGGTCATAAAGTCATTAGGACGTTCAAGAAATCCTAAGGACGGTAAACAAGTCCTATCGACTGTCAAGAGGTCCTATGGATGGTCAAGAAGTCCTTAGGACGGTCTAGAAGTCCTTAGGACGGTCAAGAAGTCCTTAGGACGGTAAAGATGTCCTAAGGACGGTCAAGAAGTCATTAGGACGCTTAAGAAGTCCTTAGGCCATTCAAGAAGTCCTTAGGACGGTCAAGAAGTCTTTCGGACGGTCTTGAAGTTCTATGGACGGTCAAGAAGTCCTTAGGACGGTCAAGAAGTCCTTAGGACGGTCAAGAAGTCCTTAGGACGGTCAAGAAGTCCTTAGGACGGTCAAGATGTCCTAAGGACGGTCAAGAAGTCATTAGGACGCTTAAGAAGTCCTTAGGCCGGTCAAGAAGTCCTTAGGACGGTCAAGAAGTCTTTCGGACGCTCAAGAAGTCCTTAGGCTGGCCAAGAAGTACTTAGAACGTTCTTGAAGTTCTATGGACGGTCAAGAAGTCCTTAGGACGGTCAAGAAGTCTTAAGGACGGTCAAGAAGTCCTTAGGACGGTCAAGAAGTCCTTAGGACGGTCAAGAAGTCCTTAGGACGGTCAAGAGGTCCTATGGACGGTCAAGAAGTTCTAAGGACGGTCAAGAAGTCATTAGGACGCTTAAGAAGTCCTTAGGCCGGTCAAGAAGTCCTTAGGACGGTCAAGAAGTCTTTCGGACGGTCAAGAAGTCCTTAGGACGGTCAAGATGTCCTTAGGACGGTCAAGAAGTCCTTAGGACGGTCAAGAAGTCCTTAGGACGGTCAAGATGTCCTAAGGACGGTCAAGAAGTCATTAGGACGCTTAAGAAGTCCTTAGGCCGGTCAAGAAGTCCTTAGGACGGTCAAGAAGTCTTTCGGACGGTCTTGAAGTTCTATGGACGGTCAAGAAGTCCATAGGACGGTCAAGATGTCCTAAGGACGTTCAAGAAGTCCCTAGGACGGTCAAGAGGTCCTATGGACGGTCAAAAAGTCCTTGAACGGTCAAGAAGTCCTCAGGACGGCAAAGAAGTCTTTAGGACGGTCAAGAAGTCCTTAGGACGGTCAAGAAGTCCTTAGGACGGTCAAGAAGTCCTATGGACGGTCAAAAAGTCCTTAGGACGGTCAAGAAGTCCTCAGGACGGCCAAGAAGTCTTTAGGACGGTCATAAAGTCATTAGGACGTTCAAGAAATCCTAAGGACGGTAAACAAGTCCTATCGACTGTCAAGAGGTCCTATGGATGGTCAAGAAGTCCTTAGGACGGTCTAGAAGCCCTTAGGACGGTCAAGAAGTCCTTAGGACGGTAAAGATGTCCTAAGGACGGTCAAGAAGTCATTAGGACGCTTAAGAAGTCCTTAGGCCATTCAAGAAGTCCTTAGGACGGTCAAGAAGTCTTTCGGACGGTCTTGAAGTTCTATGGACGGTCAAGAAGTCCATAGGACGGTCAAGATGTCCTAAGGACGTTCAAGAAGTCCCTAGGACGGTCAAGAGGTCCTATGGACGGTCAAAAAGTCCTTGAACGGTCAAGAAGTCCTCAGGACGGCAAAGAAGTCCCTAGGACGGTCAAGAGGTCCTATGGACGGTCAAAAAGTCCTTGAACGGTCAAGAAGTCCTTAGGACGGTCAAGAAGTCCTTAGGACGGTCAAGAAGTCCTATGGACGGTCAAAAAGTCCTTAGGACGGTCAAGAAGTCCTCAGGACGGCCAAGAAGTCTTTAGGACGGTCATAAAGTCATTAGGACGTTCAAGAAATCCTAAGGACGGTAAACAAGTCCTATGGACGGTCAAGAAGTCCTTAGGACGGTCAAGAAGTCCTTAGGACGGTCAAGATGTCCTAAGGACGGTCAAGAAGTCATTAGGACGCTTAAGAAGTTCTATGGACGGTCAAGAAGTCCATAGGACGGTCAAGATGTCCTAAGGACGTTCAAGAAGTCCCTAGGACGGTCAAGAGGTCCTATGGACGGTCAAAAAGTCCTTGAACGGTCAAGAAGTCCTCAGGACGGCAAAGAAGTCTTTAGGACGGTCAAGAAGTCCTTAGGACGGTCAAGAAGTCCTTAGGACGGTCAAGAAGTCCTATGGACGGTCAAAAAGTCCTTAGGACGGTCAAGAAGTCCTCAGGACGGCCAAGAAGTCTTTAGGACGGTCATAAAGTCATTAGGACGTTCAAGAAATCCTAAGGACGGTAAACAAGTCCTATGGACGGTCAAGAAGTCCTTAGGACGGTCAAGAAGTCCTTAGGACGGTCAAGATGTCCTAAGGACGGTCAAGAAGTCATTAGGACGCTTAAGAAGTCCTTAGGACGGTCAAGAAGTCTTAAGGACGGTCAAGAAGTCCTTAGGACGGTCAAGAAGTCCTTAGGACGGTCAAGAAGTCCTTAGGATGGTCAAGAGGTCCTATGGACGGTCAAGAAGTTCTAAGGACGGTCAAGAAGTCATTAGGACGCTTAAGAAGTCCTTAGGCCGGTCAAGAAGTCCTTAGGACGGTCAAGAAGTCTTTCGGACGGTCAAGAAGTCCTTAGGACGGTCAAGAAGTCCTTAGGACGGTCAAGAAGTCCTTAGGACGGTCAAGAAGTCCTTAGGACGGTCAAGATGTCCTAAGGACGGTCAAGAAGTCATTAGGACGCTTAAGAAGTCCTTAGGCCGGTCAAGAAGTCCTTAGGACGGTCAAGAAGTCTTTCGGACGGTCTTGAAGTCCTTAGGACGGTCAAGAAGTCCTATGGACGGTCAAAAAGTCTTTCGGACGGTCAAGAAGTCCTTAGGACGGTCAAGAAGTCCTTAGGACGGTCAAGAAGTCCTTAGGACGGTCAAGAAGTCCTTAGGACGGTCAAGATGTCCTAAGGACGGTCAAGAAGTCATTAGGACGCTTAAGAAGTCCTTAGGCCGGTCAAGAAGTCCTTAGGACGGTCAAGAAGTCTTTCGGACGGTCTTGAAGTCCTTAGGACGGTCAAGAAGTCCTATGGACGGTCAAAAAGTCCTTAGGACGGTCAAGAAGTCCTCAGGACGGCCAAGAAGTCTTTAGGACGGTCATAAAGTCATTAGGACGTTCAAGAAATCCTAAGGACGGTAAACAAGTCCTATGGACGGTCAAGAAGTCCTTAGGACGGTCAAGAAGTCCTTAGGACGGTCAAGATGTCCTAAGGACGGTCAAGAAGTCATTAGGACGCTTAAGAAGTCCTTAGGACGGTCAAGAAGTCTTAAGGACGGTCAAGAAGTCCTTAGGACGGTCAAGAAGTCCTTAGGACGGTCAAGAAGTCCTTAGGATGGTCAAGAGGTCCTATGGACGGTCAAGAAGTTCTAAGGACGGTCAAGAAGTCATTAGGACGCTTAAGAAGTCCTTAGGCCGGTCAAGAAGTCCTTAGGACGGTCAAGAAGTCTTTCGGACGGTCAAGAAGTCCTTAGGACGGTCAAGAAGTCCTTAGGACGGTCAAGAAGTCCTTAGGACGGTCAAGAAGTCCTTAGGACGGTCAAGATGTCCTAAGGACGGTCAAGAAGTCATTAGGACGCTTAAGAAGTCCTTAGGCCGGTCAAGAAGTCCTTAGGACGGTCAAGAAGTCTTTCGGACGGTCTTGAAGTTCTATGGACGGTCAAGAAGTCCATAGGACGGTCAAGATGTCCTAAGGACGTTCAAGAAGTCCCTAGGACGGTCAAGAGGTACTATGGACGGTCAAAAAGTCCTTGAACGGTCAAGAAGTTCTCAGGACGGCAAAGAAGTCTTTAGGACGGTCAAGAAGTCCTTAGGACGGTCAAGAAGTCCTTAGGACGGTCAAGAAGTCCTATGGACGGTCAAAAAGTCCTTAGGACGGTCAAGAAGTCCTCAGGACGGCCAAGAAGTCTTTAGGACGGTCATAAAGTCATTAGGACGTTCAAGAAATCCTAAGGACGGTAAACAAGTCCTATCGACTGTCAAGAGGTCCTATGGATGGTCAAGAAGTCCTTAGGACGGTCTAGAAGTCCTTAGGACGGTCAAGAAGTCCTTAGGACGGTCAAGATGTCCTAAGGACGGTCAAGAAGTCATTAGGACGCTTAAGAAGTCCTTAGGCCGGTCAAGAAGTCCTTAGGACGGTCAAGAAGTCTTTCGGACGGTCTTGAAGTTCTATGGACGGTCAAGAAGTCCATAGGACGGTCAAGATGTCCTAAGGACGTTCAAGAAGTCCCTAGGACGGTCAAGAGGTCCTATGGACGGTCAAAAAGTCCTTGAACGGTCAAGAAGTCCTCAGGACGGCAAAGAAGTCTTAAGGACGGTCAAGAAGTCCTTAGGACGGTCAAGAAGTCCTTAGGACGGTCAAGAAGTCCTATGGACGGTCAAAAAGTCCTTAGGACGGTCAAGAAGTCCTCAGGACGGCCAAGAAGTCTTTAGGACGGTCATAAAGTCATTAGGACGTTCAAGAAATCCTAAGGACGGTAAACAAGTCCTATCGACTGTCAAGAGGTCCTATGGATGGTCAAGAAGTCCTTAGGACGGTCTAGAAGTCCTTAGAACGGTCAAGAAGTCCTTAGGACGGTCAAGATGTCCTAAGGACGGTCAAGAAGTCATTAGGACGCTTAAGAAGTCCTTAGGCCGGTCAAGAAGTCCTTAGGACGGTCAAGAAGTCTTTCGGACGGTCTTGAAGTTCTATGGACGGTCAAGAAGTCCATAGGACGGTCAAGATGTCCTAAGGACGTTCAAGAAGTCCCTAGGACGGTCAAGAGGTCCTATGGACGGTCAAAAAGTCCTTGAACGGTCAAGAAGTCCTCAGGACGGTAAAGAAGTCATTAGGACGCTTAAGAAGTCCTTAGGCCGGTCAAGAAGTCCTTAGGACGGTCAAGAAGTCTTTCGGACGGTCTTGAAGTTCTATGGACGGTCAAGAAGTCCATAGGACGGTCAAGATGTCCTAAGGACGTTCAAGAAGTCCCTAGGACGGTCAAGAGGTACTATGGACGGTCAAAAAGTCCTTGAACGGTCAAGAAGTTCTCAGGACGGCAAAGAAGTCTTTAGGACGGTCAAGAAGTCCTTAGGACGGTCAAGAAGTCCTTAGGACGGTCAAGAAGTCCTATGGACGGTCAAAAAGTCCTTAGGACGGTCAAGAAGTCCTCAGGACGGCCAAGAAGTCTTTAGGACGGTCATAAAGTCATTAGGACGTTCAAGAAATCCTAAGGACGGTAAACAAGTCCTATCGACTGTCAAGAGGTCCTATGGATGGTCAAGAAGTCCTTAGGACGGTCTAGAAGTCCTTAGGACGGTCAAGAAGTCCTTAGGACGGTCAAGATGTCCTAAGGACGGTCAAGAAGTCATTAGGACGCTTAAGAAGTCCTTAGGCCGGTCAAGAAGTCCTTAGGACGGTCAAGAAGTCTTTCGGACGGTCTTGAAGTTCTATGGACGGTCAAGAAGTCCATAGGACGGTCAAGATGTCCTAAGGACGTTCAAGAAGTCCCTAGGACGGTCAAGAGGTCCTATGGACGGTCAAAAAGTCCTTGAACGGTCAAGAAGTCCTCAGGACGGCAAAGAAGTCTTTAAAACGGTCAAGAAGTCCTTAGGACGGTCAAGAAGTCCTTAGGACGGTCAAGAAGTCCTATGGACGGTCAAAAAGTCCTTAGGACGGTCAAGAAGTCCTCAGGACGGCCAAGAAGTCTTTAGGACGGTCATAAAGTCATTAGGACGTTCAAGAAATCCTAAGGACGGTAAACAAGTCCTATGGACTGTCAAGAGGTCCTATGGATGGTCAAGAAGTCCTTAGGACGGTCTAGAAGTCCTTAGGACGGTCTAGAAGTACTTAGAACGGTCTTGAAGTTCTATGGATGGTCAAGAAGTCCTTAGGACGGTCAAGAAGTCTTAAGGACGGTCAAGAGGTCCTATGGACGGTCAAGAAGTCCTAAGGAAGGTCAAGAAGTCATTAGGACGCTCAAGAAGTCCTTAGGCCGGTCAAGAAGTACTTAGAACGTTCTTGAAGTTCTATGGACGGTCAAGAAGTCCTTAGGACGGTCAAGAAGTCTTAAGGACGGTCAAGAAGTCCTTAGGACGGTCAAGAAGTCCTTAGGACGGTCAAGAGATCCTATGGACGGTCAAGAAGTTCTAAGGACGGTCAAGAAGTCATTAGGACGCTTAAGAAGTCCTTTGGCCGGTCAAGAAGTCCATAGGACGGCAAAGAAGTCTTTAGGACGGTCATAAAGTCATTAGGACGGTCAAGAAGTCCTTAGGACGGTCAAGAGGTCCTTAGGACGGTCAAGAGGTCCTATGGACGGTCAAAAAGTCCTTGAACGGTCAAGAAGTCCTCAGGACGGCAAAGAAGTCTTTAGGACGGTCAAGAAGTCCTTAGGACGGTCAAGAAGTCCTTAGGACGGTCAAGAAGTCCTATGGACGGTCAAAAAGTCCTTAGGACGGTCAAGAAGTCCTCAGGACGGCCAAGAAGTCTTTAGGACGGTCATAAAGTCATTAGGACGTTCAAGAAATCCTAAGGACGGTAAACAAGTCCTATGGACTGTCAAGAGGCCCTATGGATGGTCAAGAAGTCCTTAGGACGGTCTAGAAGTCCTTAGGACGGTCAAGAAGTCCTTAGGACGGTCAAGATGTCCTAAGGACGGTCAAGAAGTCATTAGGACGCTTAAGAAGTCCTTAGGCCGGTCAAGAAGTCCTTAGGACGGTCAAGAAGTCTTTCGGACGGTCTTGAAGTTCTATGGACGGTCAAGAAGTCCATAGGACGGTCAAGATGTCCTAAGGACGTTCAAGAAGTCCCTAGGACGGTCAAGAGGTCCTATGGACGGTCAAAAAGTCCTTGAACGGTCAAGAAGTCCTCAGGACGGCAAAGAAGTCTTTAGGACGGTCAAGAAGTCCTTAGGACGGTCAAGAAGTCCTTAGGACGGTCAAGAAGTCCTATGGACGGTCAAAAAGTCCTTAGGACGGTCAAGAAGTCCTCAGGACGGCCAAGAAGTCTTTAGGACGGTCATAAAGTCATTAGGACGTTCAAGAAGTCTTAAGGACGGTCAAGAGGTCCTATGGACGGTCAAGAAGTCCTAAGGAAGGTCAAGAAGTCATTAGGACGCTCAAGAAGTCCTTAGGCCGGTCAAGAAGTACTTAGAACGTTCTTGAAGTTCTATGGACGGTCAAGAAGTCCTTAGGACGGTCAAGAAGTCTTAAGGACGGTCAAGAAGTCCTTAGGACGGTCAAGAAGTCCTTAGGACGGTCAAGAGATCCTATGGACGGTCAAGAAGTTCTAAGGACGGTCAAGAAGTCATTAGGACGCTTAAGAAGTCCTTTGGCCGGTCAAGAAGTCCATAGGACGGCAAAGAAGTCTTTAGGACGGTCATAAAGTCATTAGGACGGTCAAGAAGTCCTTAGGACGGTCAAGAGGTCCTTAGGACGGTCAAGAGGTCCTATGGACGGTCAAAAAGTCCTTGAACGGTCAAGAAGTCCTCAGGACGGCAAAGAAGTCTTTAGGACGGTCAAGAAGTCCTTAGGACGGTCAAGAAGTCCTTAGGACGGTCAAGAAGTCCTATGGACGGTCAAAAAGTCCTTAGGACGGTCAAGAAGTCCTCAGGACGGCCAAGAAGTCTTTAGGACGGTCATAAAGTCATTAGGACGTTCAAGAAATCCTAAGGACGGTAAACAAGTCCTATGGACTGTCAAGAGGCCCTATGGATGGTCAAGAAGTCCTTAGGACGGTCTAGAAGTCCTTAGGACGGTCTAGAAGTACTTAGAACGGTCTTGAAGTTCTATGGATGGTCAAGAAGTCCTTAGGACGGTCAAGAAGTCTTAAGGACGGTCAAGAGGTCCTATGGACGGTCAAGAAGTCCTAAGGAAGGTCAAGAAGTCATTAGGACGCTCAAGAAGTCCTTAGGCCGGTCAAGAAGTACTTAGAACGTTCTTGAAGTTCTATGGACGGTCAAGAAGTCCTTAGGACGGTCAAGAAGTCTTAAGGACGGTCAAGAAGTCCTTAGGACGGTCAAGAAGTCCTTAGGACGGTCAAGAAGTCCTTAGGACGGTTAAGAGGTCCTATGGACGGTCAAGAAGTTCTAAGGACGGTCAAGAAGTCATTAGGACGCTTAAGAAGTCCTTAGGACGGTCAAGAAGTCCTCAGGACGGCCAAGAAGTCTTTAGGACGGTCATAAAGTCATTAGGACGTTCAAGAAATCCTAAGGACGGTAAACAAGTCCTATGGACTGTCAAGAGGCCCTATGGATGGTCAAGAAGTCCTTAGGACGGTCTAGAAGTCCTTAGGACGGTCTAGAAGTACTTAGAACGGTCTTGAAGTTCTATGGATGGTCAAGAAGTCCTTAGGACGGTCAAGAAGTCTTAAGGACGGTCAAGAGATCCTATGGACGGTCAAGAAGTCCTAAGGAAGGTCAAGAAGTCATTAGGACGCTCAAGAAGTCCTTAGGCCGGTCAAGAAGTACTTAGAACGTTCTTGAAGTTCTATGGACGGTCAAGAAGTCCTTAGGACGGTCAAGAAGTCTTAAGGACGGTCAAGAAGTTTTTAGGACGGTCAAGAAGTCCTTAGGACGGTCAAGAAGTCCTTAGGACGGTTAAGAGGTCCTATGGACGGTCAAGAAGTTCTAAGGACGGTCAAGAAGTCATTAGGACGCTTAAGAAGTCCTTAGGCCGGTCAAGAAGTCCTTAGGATGGTCAAGAAGTCCATAGGACGGCAAAGAAGTCTTTAGGACGGTCATAAAGTCATTAGGACGGTCAAGAAGTCCTTAGGACGGTCAAGAGGTCCTTAGGACGGTCAAGAAGTCTTTAGGACGGTCAAGAAGTCCTTAGGACGGTCAAGAAGTACTTAGAACGTTCTTGAAGTTCTATGGACGGTCAAGAAGTCCTTAGGACGGTCAAGAAGTCTTAAGGACGGTCAAGAAGTCCTTAGGACGGTCAAGAAGTCCTTAGGACGGTCAAGAAGTCCTTAGGACGGTCAAGAAGTCTTAAGGACGGTCAAGAAGTCCTTAGGACGGTCAAGAAGTCCTTAGGACGGTCAAGAAGTCCTTAGGACGGTTAAGAGGTCCTATGGACGGTCAAGAAGTTCTAAGGACGGTCAAGAAGTCATTAGGACGCTTAAGAAGTCCTTAGGCCGGTCAAGAAGTCCTTAGGATGGTCAAGAAGTCCTCAGGACGGCCAAGAAGTCTTTAGGACGGTCATAAAGTCATTAGGACGTTCAAGAAATCCTAAGGACGGTAAACAAGTCCTATGGACTGTCAAGAGGCCCTATGGATGGTCAAGAAGTCCTTAGGACGGTCTAGAAGTCCTTAGGACGGTCTAGAAGTACTTAGAACGGTCTTGAAGTTCTATGGATGGTCAAGAAGTCCTTAGGACGGTCAAGAAGTCTTAAGGACGGTCAAGAGGTCCTATGGACGGTCAAGAAGTCCTAAGGAAGGTCAAGAAGTCATTAGGACGCTCAAGAAGTCCTTAGGCCGGTCAAGAAGTACTTAGAACGTTCTTGAAGTTCTATGGACGGTCAAGAAGTCCTTAGGACGGTCAAGAAGTCTTAAGGACGGTCAAGAAGTCCTTAGGACGGTCAAGAAGTCCTTAGGACGGTCAAGAAGTCCTTAGGACGGTTAAGAGGTCCTATGGACGGTCAAGAAGTTCTAAGGACGGTCAAGAAGTCATTAGGACGCTTAAGAAGTCCTTAGGACGGTCAAGAAGTCCTCAGGACGGCCAAGAAGTCTTTAGGACGGTCATAAAGTCATTAGGACGTTCAAGAAATCCTAAGGACGGTAAACAAGTCCTATGGACTGTCAAGAGGCCCTATGGATGGTCAAGAAGTCCTTAGGACGGTCTAGAAGTCCTTAGGACGGTCTAGAAGTACTTAGAACGGTCTTGAAGTTCTATGGATGGTCAAGAAGTCCTTAGGACGGTCAAGAAGTCTTAAGGACGGTCAAGAGATCCTATGGACGGTCAAGAAGTCCTAAGGAAGGTCAAGAAGTCATTAGGACGCTCAAGAAGTCCTTAGGCCGGTCAAGAAGTACTTAGAACGTTCTTGAAGTTCTATGGACGGTCAAGAAGTCCTTAGGACGGTCAAGAAGTCTTAAGGACGGTCAAGAAGTTTTTAGGACGGTCAAGAAGTCCTTAGGACGGTCAAGAAGTCCTTAGGACGGTTAAGAGGTCCTATGGACGGTCAAGAAGTTCTAAGGACGGTCAAGAAGTCATTAGGACGCTTAAGAAGTCCTTAGGCCGGTCAAGAAGTCCTTAGGATGGTCAAGAAGTCCATAGGACGGCAAAGAAGTCTTTAGGACGGTCATAAAGTCATTAGGACGGTCAAGAAGTCCTTAGGACGGTCAAGAGGTCCTTAGGACGGTCAAGAAGTCTTTAGGACGGTCAAGAAGTCCTTAGGACGGTCAAGAAGTACTTAGAACGTTCTTGAAGTTCTATGGACGGTCAAGAAGTCCTTAGGACGGTCAAGAAGTCTTAAGGACGGTCAAGAAGTCCTTAGGACGGTCAAGAAGTCCTTAGGACGGTCAAGAAGTCCTTAGGACGGTCAAGAAGTCTTAAGGACGGTCAAGAAGTCCTTAGGACGGTCAAGAAGTCCTTAGGACGGTCAAGAAGTCCTTAGGACGGTTAAGAGGTCCTATGGACGGTCAAGAAGTTCTAAGGACGGTCAAGAAGTCATTAGGACGCTTAAGAAGTCCTTAGGCCGGTCAAGAAGTCCTTAGGATGGTCAAGAAGTCCATAGGACGGCAAAGAAGTCTTAGGACGGTCATAAAGTCATTAGGACGGTCAAGAAGTCCTTAGGACGGTCAAGAGGTCCTTAGGACGGTCAAGAAGTCTTTAGGACGGTCAAGAAGTCCTTAGGACGGTCAAGAAGTCCTAAGGACGGTCAAGAAGTCCTTAGGACGGTCAAGAGGTCCTATGGACGGTCAAGAAGTCTTAAGGACGGTCAAGAAGTCCTTAGGACGGTCAAGAAGTCCTTAGGACGGTCAAGAGATCCTATGGATGGTCAAGAAGTTCTAAGGACGGTCAAGAAGTCATTAGGACGCTTAAGAAGTCCTTTGGCCGGTCAAGAAGTCCATAGGACGGCAAAGAAGTCTTTAGGACGGTCATAAAGTCATTAGGACGGTCAAGAAGTCCTTAGGACGGTCAAGAGGTCCTTAGGACGGTCAAGAGGTCCTATGGACGGTCAAAAAGTCCTTGAACGGTCAAGAAGTCCTCAGGACGGCAAAGAAGTCTTTAGGACGGTCAAGAAGTCCTTAGGACGGTCAAGAAGTCCTTAGGACGGTCAAGAAGTCCTATGGACGGTCAAAAAGTCCTTAGGACGGTCAAGAAGTCCTCAGGACGGCCAAGAAGTCTTTAGGACGGTCATAAAGTCATTAGGACGTTCAAGAAATCCTAAGGACGGTAAACAAGTCCTATGGACTGTCAAGAGGCCCTATGGATGGTCAAGAAGTCCTTAGGACGGTCTAGAAGTCCTTAGGACGGTCTAGAAGTACTTAGAACGGTCTTGAAGTTCTATGGATGGTCAAGAAGTCCTTAGGACGGTCAAGAAGTCTTAAGGACGGTCAAGAGGTCCTATGGACGGTCAAGAAGTCCTAAGGAAGGTCAAGAAGTCATTAGGACGCTCAAGAAGTCCTTAGGCCGGTCAAGAAGTACTTAGAACGTTCTTGAAGTTCTATGGACGGTCAAGAAGTCCTTAGGACGGTCAAGAAGTCTTAAGGACGGTCAAGAAGTCCTTAGGACGGTCAAGAAGTCCTTAGGACGGTCAAGAAGTCCTTAGGACGGTTAAGAGGTCCTATGGACGGTCAAGAATTTCTAAGGACGGTCAAGAAGTCATTAGGACGCTTAAGAAGTCCTTAGGACGGTCAAGAAGTCCTCAGGACGGCCAAGAAGTCTTTAGGACGGTCATAAAGTCATTAGGACGTTCAAGAAATCCTAAGGACGGTAAACAAGTCCTATGGACTGTCAAGAGGCCCTATGCATGGTCAAGAAGTCCTTAGGACGGTCTAGAAGTCCTTAGGACGGTCTAGAAGTACTTAGAACGGTCTTGAAGTTCTATGGATGGTCAAGAAGTCCTTAGGACGGTCAAGAAGTCTTAAGGACGGTCAAGAGGTCCTATGGACGGTCAAGAAGTCCTAAGGAAGGTCAAGAAGTCATTAGGACGCTCAAGAAGTCCTTAGGCCGGTCAAGAAGTACTTAGAACGTTCTTGAAGTTCTATGGACGGTCAAGAAGTCCTTAGGACGGTCAAGAAGTCTTAAGGACGGTCAAGAAGTCCTTAGGACGGTCAAGAAGTCCTTAGGACGGTCAAGAAGTCCTTAGGACGGTTAAGAGGTCCTATGGACGGTCAAGAAGTTCTAAGGACGGTCAAGAAGTCATTAGGACGCTTAAGAAGTCCTTAGGCCGGTCAAGAAGTCCTTAGGATGGTCAAGAAGTCCATAGGACGGCAAAGAAGTCTTTAGGACGGTCATAAAGTCATTAGGACGGTCAAGAAGTCCTTAGGACGGTCAAGAGGTCCTTAGGACGGTCAAGAAGTCTTTAGGACGGTCTAGAAGTCCTTAGGACGGTCAAGAAGTCCTTAGGACGGTGAAGAGGTCCTATGGACGGTCAAGAAGTCCTATGGACGGTCAAGAAGTCCTTAGGACGATCAAGAGGTCCAATGGACGGTCATACAGTCCTTTGGACGGTCAAGAAGTCCTTAGGACGGTCAAGAAGTACTTAGGACGGTCTATATGTCCTATGGAGGTCAAGAAGTCCTTAGGACGGTCAAGAAGTCCTATGGACGGTCAAGAAGTCCTATTGACTCTCAAGAAGTCCTTAGGACGGCCAAGAAGTCTTTTGGACGGTCAAGTAGTCATTAGGACGGTCTAGAAATCCTTGGGACGGTCAAGAAGTCTTTAGGACGGTCAAGAGGTCCTATGGACGGTCAAGAAGTCCTATGGACGGTCAAGAAGTCTTTAGGAAGGTCAAAAAGTCCTTAGGACGGTCAAGAAGTACTTAGGACGGTCTATATGTCCTATGGAGGTCAAGAAGTCCTTAGGACGGTCAAGAAGTCCTATGGACGGTCAAGAAGTCCTATGGACTCTCAAGAAGTCCTTAGGACGGCCAAGAAGTCTTTTGGACGGTCAAGTAGTCATTAGGACGGTCTAGAAATCCTTGGGACGGTCAAGAAGTCTTTAGGACGGTCAAGTAGTCATTAGGACGGTCAAGAAGTCCTTAGGACGGTCAAAAGGTCCTATGGACGGTCAAGAAGTTCTAAGGACGGTCAAGAAGTCATTAGGACGCTTAAGAAGTCCTAAGGCCGGTTAAGAAGTCCTTAGGACGGTCAAGAAGTCTTTCGGACGGTCTTGAAGTTCTATGGACGGTCAAGAAGTCCTATGGACGTTCAAGAAGTCCTATGGACTGTCAAGAAGTCCATAGGACGGCCAAGAAGTCTTTAGGACGGTCAAGTAGTCATTAGGACGGTTTAGAAATCCTTAGGACGGTCATGAAGTCTTTAGGACGGTCAAGTAGTCATTAGGACGGTCAAGAAGTCCTTAGGACGGTCAAGAAGTCTTTAGGACGGTCAAGTAGTCCTTAGGACGGTCAAGAAGTCCTTAGGACGGTCAAGAAGTCCTTAGGACGGTCAAGAAGTCATTAGGACGGTCAAGAAGACCTTAGGACGGTCAAGAAGTCCTTAGGACGGTCAAGAAGTCCTTAGGACGGTCAAGAAGTCCTTAGGACGGTCAAAAGGTCCTATGGACTGTCAAGAAGTCCTAAGGACGGTCAAGAAGTCATTAGGACGTTCAAGAAGTCCTAAGGACGGTCAAGAAGTCCTCAGGACGGTCAAGAAGTCTTTAGGACGGTCAAGAAGTCCTTAGGACGGTCAAGAAGTCTTTAGGACGGTAAAGAAGTCCTTAGGACGGTCGAGAAGTACTCAGGACGGTCTTGAAGTTCTATGGACGGTCAAGAAGTCATTAGGACGTTCAAGAAGTCCTAAGGACGGTCAAGAAGTCCTCAGGACGGTCAAGAAGTCTTTAGGACGGTCAAGAAGTCCTTAGGACGGTCAAGAAGTCTTTAGGACGGTAAAGAAGTCCTTAGGACGGTCGAGAAGTACTCAGGACGGTCTTGAAGTTCTATGGACGGTCAAGAAGTCCTTAGGACGTTCAAGAAGTCCTAAGGACGGTCAAGAAGTCTTTAGGACGGTCTAGAAGTCCTTAGGACGGTCAAGAAGTCCTTAGGACGGTCAAGAGGTCCTATGGACGGTCAAGAAGTCCTATGGACGGTCAAGAAGTCATTAGGACGGTCAAGAAGTCTTTAGGAAGGTCAAAAAGTCCTTAGGACGGTCAAGAAGTACTTAGGACGGTCTAGATGTCCTATGGAGGTCAAGAAGTCCTTAGGACGGTCAAGAAGTCCTATGGACGGTCAAGAAGTCCTATGGACGGTCAAGAAGTCCTATGGACTCTCAAGAAGTCCTTAGGACGGTCTAGAAGTCCTTAGAACGGTCTAGAAGTACTTAGAACGGTCTTGAAGTTCTATGGACGGTCAAGAAGTCCTTAGGACGGTCAAGAAGTCTTAAGGACGGTCAAGAGGTCCTATGGACGGTCAAGAAGTCCTAAGGAAGGTCAAGAAGTCATTAGGACGCTCAAGAAGTCCTTAGGCTGGCCAAGAAGTACTTAGAACGTTCTTGAAGTTCTATGGACGGTCAAGAAGTCCTTAGGACGGTCAAGAAGGCTTAAGGACGGTCAAGAAGTCCTTAGGACGGTCAAGAAGTCCTATGGACGTTCAAGAAGTCCTATGGTCTGTCAAGAAGTCCATAGGACGGCCAAGAAGTCTTTAGGACGGTCAAGTAGTCATTAGGACGGTTTAGAAATCCTTAGGACGGTCAAGAAGTCTTTAGGACGCTCAAGAAGTCCTTAGGACGGTCAAGAAGTGCTAAGGACGCTCAAGAAGTCCTTAGTACGCTCAAGAAGTCCTTAGGACGGTCAAGAAGTCTTTAGGACGGTCAAGAAGTCCTTAGGACGGTCAAGAAGTACTTAGAACGGTCTTGAAGTTTTATGGACGGTCAAGAAGTCCTTAGGACGGTCACGAAGTCCTTAGGACGGTCAAGAAGTCCTTAGGACGGTCAAGAAGTCCTTAGGACGGTCAAAAGGTCCTATGGACTGTCAAGAAGTCCTAAGGACGGTCAAGAAGTCATTAGGAAGCTCAAGAAGTCCTTAGTACGCTCAAGAAGTCCTTAGGACGGTCAAGAAGTCTTTAGGACGGTCAAGAAGTCCTTAGGACGGTCAAGAAGTACTTAGAACGGTCTTGAAGTTTTATGGACGGTCAAGAAGTCCTTAGGACGCTCAAGAAGTCCTTAGGACGGTCAAGAAGTGCTAAGGACGCTCAAGAAGTCCTTAGTACGCTCAAGAAGTCCTTAGGACGGTCAAGAAGTCTTTAGGACAGTCAAGAAGTCCTTAGGACGGTCATGAGGTCCTATGGACGGTCAAGAAGTCCTAAGGACGGTCAAGAAGTCTTTAGAACGCTCAAGAAGTCCTTAGGACGGTCAAGAAGTCTTTAGGACGGTCTAGAAGTCTTTAGGACGGTCAAGTAGTCCTTAGGACGGTCAAGAAGTCCTTAGGACGGTCAAGAAGTCCTTAGGACGGTCAAGAAGTCATTAGGACGGTCAAGAAGACCTTAGGACGGTCAAGAAGTCCTTAGGACGGTCAAGAAGTCCTTAGGACGGTCAAGAAGTCCTTAGGACGGTCAAAAGGTCCTATGGACTGTCAAGAAGTCCTAAGGACGGTCAAGAAGTCATTAGGACGTTCAAGAAGTCCTAAGGACGGTCAAGAAGTCCTCAGGACGGTCAAGAAGTCTTTAGGACGGTCAAGAAGTCCTTAGGACGGTCAAGAAGTCTTTAGGACGGTAAAGAAGTCCTTAGGACGGTCGAGAAGTACTCAGGACGGTCTTGAAGTTCTATGGACGGTCAAGAAGTCATTAGGACGTTCAAGAAGTCCTAAGGACGGTCAAGAAGTCCTCAGGACGGTCAAGAAGTCTTTAGGACGGTCAAGAAGTCCTTAGGACGGTCAAGAAGTCTTTAGGACGGTAAAGAAGTCCTTAGGACGGTCGAGAAGTACTCAGGACGGTCTTGAAGTTCTATGGACGGTCAAGAAGTCCTTAGGACGGTCAAGAAGTCCTAAGGACGGTCAAGAAGTCTTTAGGACGGTCTAGAAGTCCTTAGGACGGTCAAGAAGTCCTTAGGACGGTCAAGAGGTCCTATGGACGGTCAAGAAGTCCTATGGACGGTCAAGAAGTCATTAGGACGGTCAAGAAGTCTTTAGGAAGGTCAAAAAGTCCTTAGGACGGTCAAGAAGTACTTAGGACGGTCTAGATGTCCTATGGAGGTCAAGAAGTCCTTAGGACGGTCAAGAAGTCCTATGGACGGTCAAGAAGTCCTATGGACGGTCAAGAAGTCCTATGGACTCTCAAGAAGTCCTTAGGACGGTCTAGAAGTCCTTAGAACGGTCTAGAAGTACTTAGAACGGTCTTGAAGTTCTATGGACGGTCAAGAAGTCCTTAGGACGGTCAAGAAGTCTTAAGGACGGTCAAGAGGTCCTATGGACGGTCAAGAAGTCCTAAGGAAGGTCAAGAAGTCATTAGGACGCTCAAGAAGTCCTTAGGCTGGCCAAGAAGTACTTAGAACGTTCTTGAAGTTCTATGGACGGTCAAGAAGTCCTTAGGACGGTCAAGAAGGCTTAAGGACGGTCAAGAAGTCCTTAGGACGGTCAAGAAGTCCTATGGACGTTCAAGAAGTCCTATGGTCTGTCAAGAAGTCCATAGGACGGCCAAGAAGTCTTTAGGACGGTCAAGTAGTCATTAGGACGGTTTAGAAATCCTTAGGACGGTCAAGAAGTCTTTAGGACGCTCAAGAAGTCCTTAGGACGGTCAAGAAGTGCTAAGGACGCTCAAGAAGTCCTTAGTACGCTCAAGAAGTCCTTAGGACGGTCAAGAAGTCTTTAGGACGGTCAAGAAGTCCTTAGGACGGTCAAGAAGTACTTAGAACGGTCTTGAAGTTTTATGGACGGTCAAGAAGTCCTTAGGACGGTCACGAAGTCCTTAGGACGGTCAAGAAGTCCTTAGGACGGTCAAGAAGTCCTTAGGACGGTCAAAAGGTCCTATGGACTGTCAAGAAGTCCTAAGGACGGTCAAGAAGTCATTAGGAAGCTCAAGAAGTCCTTAGTACGCTCAAGAAGTCCTTAGGACGGTCAAGAAGTCTTTAGGACGGTCAAGAAGTCCTTAGGACGGTCAAGAAGTACTTAGAACGGTCTTGAAGTTTTATGGACGGTCAAGAAGTCCTTAGGACGCTCAAGAAGTCCTTAGGACGGTCAAGAAGTGCTAAGGACGCTCAAGAAGTCCTTAGTACGCTCAAGAAGTCCTTAGGACGGTCAAGAAGTCTTTAGGACAGTCAAGAAGTCCTTAGGACGGTCATGAGGTCCTATGGACGGTCAAGAAGTCCTAAGGACGGTCAAGAAGTCTTTAGAACGCTCAAGAAGTCCTTAGGACGGTCAAGAAGTCTTTAGGACGGTCTAGAAGTCCTTAGGACGGTCAAGAAGTCTTTAGGACGGTCAAGAAGTCCTTAGGACGGTCAAGAGGTCCTATGGACAGTCAAGAACTCCTAAGGACGGCCAAGAAGTCATGAGGACGGTCAAGAAGTCCTTAGGACGGTCAAGAAGTCTTTAGGACGGTCAAGAAGTCCTTAGGACGGTCAAGAAGTGCTAAGGACGCTCAAGAAGTCCTTAGAACGCTCAAGAAGTCCTTAGGACGGTCAAGAAGTGCTAAGGACGCTCAAGAAGTCCTTAGTACGCTCAAGAAGTCCTTAGGACGGTCAAGAAGTCTTTAGGACGGTCAAGAAGTCCTTAGGACGGTCAAGAAGTACTTAGAACGGTCTTGAAGTTTTATGGACGGTCAAGAAGTCCTTAGGACGCTCAAGAAGTCCTTAGGACGGTCAAGAAGTGCTAAGGACGCTCAAGAAGTCCTTAGTACGCTCAAGAAGTCCTTAGGACGGTCAAGAAGTCTTTAGGACGGTCAAGAAGTCCTTAGGACGGTCAAGAAGTACTTAGAAACGGTCTTGAAGTTTTATGGACGGTCAAGAAGTCCTTAGGACGGTCACGAAGTCCTTAGGACGGTCAAGAAGTCCTTAGGACGGTCAAGAGGTCCTTAGGACGGTCAAGAAGTCTTTAGGACGGTCAAGAAGTCCTTAGGACGGTCAAGAGGTCCTATGGACGGTCAAGAAGTCCTATGGACGGTCAAGAAGTACTTAGAACGGTCTTGAAGTTTTATGGACGGTCAAGAAGTCCTTAGGACGGTCACGAAGTCTTAAGGACGGTAAAGAAGTCCTAAGGACGGTCAAGAAGTCCTTAGGACGGTCAAGAAGTCCTTAGGACGGTCAAGAGGTCCTATGGACAGTCAAGAAGTCCTAAGGACGGTCAAGAAGTCATGAGGACGCTCAAGAAGTCCTTAGGACGGTCAAGAAGTCCTTAGGACGGTCAAGAAGTCTTTAGGACGGTCAAGAAGTCCTTAGGACGGTCAAGAAGTCCTTAGGACGGTCAAGAGGTCCTATGGACAGTCAAGAAGTCCTAAGGACGGTCAAGAAGTCATGAGGACGCTCAAGAAGTCCTTAGGACGGTCAAGAAGTCCTTAGGACGGTCAAGAAGTCTTAAGGACGGTCAAGAAGTCCTTAGGACGGTCAAGAAGTCTTTAGGACGGTCAAGAAGTCCTTAGGACGGTCAAGAAGTCCTTAGGACGGTCAAGAAGTCCTTAGGACGGTCAAGAAGTCCTTAGGACGGTCAAGATGTCCTAAGGACGGTCAAGAAGTCCTTAGGACGATCAAGAGGTCCTATGGACGGTCATACAGTCCTTAGGACGGTCAAGAAGTCCTTAAGACGGTCAAGAAGTCTTTAGGAAGGTCAAGAAGTCTTTAGGACGGTCAAGAAGTCCTTAGGACGGTCAAGAAGTCCTTAGGACGGTCAAGAAGTCCTTAGGACGGTCAAGAAGTCCTTAGGACGGTCAAGAAGTCCTTAGGACGGTCAAGAGGTCCTTAGGACGGTCAAGAAGTCTTTAGGACGGTCAAGAAGTCCTTAGGACGGTCAAGAGGTCCTATGGACGGTCAAGAAGTCCTATGGACGGTCAAGAAGTCATTAGGACGGTCAAGAAGTCTTTAGGAAGGTCAAAAAGTCCTTAGGACGGTCAAAAAGTACTAAGGACGGTCAAGAGGTCCTATGGACAGTCAAGAAGTCCTAAGGACGGTCAAGAAGTCATGAGGACGCTCAAGAAGTCCTTAGGACGGTCAAGAAGTCCTTAGGACGGTCAAGAAGTCTTAAGGACGGTCAAGAAGCTTAGGACGGTCAAGAAGTCTTTAGGACGGTCAAGAAGTCCTTAGGACGGTCAAGAAGTCCTTAGGACGGTCAAGAAGTCCTTAGGACGGTCAAGAAGTCCTTAGGACGGTCAAGATGTCCTAAGGACGGTCAAGAAGTCCTTAGGACGATCAAGAGTCCTATGGACGGTCATACAGTCCTTAGGACGGTCAAGAAGTCCTTAAGACGGTCAAGAAGTCTTTAGGAAGGTCAAGAAGTCTTTAGGACGGTCAAGAAGTCCTTAGGACGGTCAAGAAGTCCTTAGGACGGTCAAGAAGTCCTTAGGACGGTCAAGAAGTCCTTAGGACGGTCAAGAAGTCCTTAGGACGGTCAAGAAGTCCTTAGGACGGTCAAGAAGTCCTTAGGACGGTCAAGAGGTCCTTAGGACGGTCAAGAAGTCTTTAGGACGGTCAAGAAGTCCTTAGGACGGTCAAGAGGTCCTATGGACGGTCAAGAAGTCCTATGGACGGTCAAGAAGTCATTAGGACGGTCAAGAAGTCTTTAGGAAGGTCAAAAAGTCCTTAGGACGGTCAAAAAGTACTTAGGACGGTCTAGATGTCCTATGGACGGTCAAGAATTCCTTAGTACGGTCAAGAAGTCCTATGGACGGTCAAGAAGTCCTTAGGACGGTCAAGAAGTCATGAGGACGCTCAAGAAGTCCTTAGGACGGTCAAGAAGTCCTTAGGACGGTCAAGAAGTCTTTAGGACGGTCAAGAAGTCCTTAGGACGGTCAAGAGGTCCTATGGACAGTCAAGAAGTCCTAAGGACGGTCAAGAAGTCATGAGGACGCTCAAGAAGTCCTTAGGACGGTCAAGAAGTCTTAAGGACGGTCAAGAAGTCCTTAGGACGGTCAAGAAGTCTTAAGGACGGTCAAGAAGTCCTTAGGACGGTCAAGAAGTCTTTAGGACGGTCAAGAAGTCTTTAGGACGGTCAAGAAGTCCTTAGGACGGTCAAGAAGTCCTTAGGACGGTCAAGAAGTCCTTAGGACGGTCAAGATGTCCTAAGGACGGTCAAGAAGTCCTTAGGACGATCAAGAGGTCCTATGGACGGTCATACAGTCCTTAGGACGGTCAAGAAGTCCTTAAGACGGTCAAGAAGTCTTTAGGAAGGTCAAGAAGTCTTTAGGACGGTCAAGAAGTCCTTAGGACGGTCAAGAAGTCCTTAGGACGGTCAAGAAGTCCTTAGGACGGTCAAGAAGTCCTTAGGACGGTTAAGAAGTCCTTAGGACGGTCAAGAGGTCCTTAGGACGGTCAAGAAGTCTTTAGGACGGTCAAGAAGTCCTTAGGACGGTCAAGAGGTCCTATGGACGGTCAAGAAGTCCTATGGACGGTCAAGAAGTCATTAGGACGGTCAAGAAGTCTTTAGGAAGGTCAAAAAGTCCTTAGGACGGTCAAAAAGTACTTAGGACGGTCAAGAGGTCCTATGGACAGTCAAGAAGTCCTAAGGACGGTCAAGAAGTCATGAGGACGCTCAAGAAGTCCTTAGGACGGTCAAGAAGTCCTTAGGACGGTCAAGAAGTCTTAAGGACGGTCAAGAAGTCCTTAGGACGGTCAAGAAGTCTTTAGGACGGTCAAGAAGTCCTTAGGACGGTCAAGAAGTCCTTAGGACGGTCAAGAAGTCCTTAGGACGGTCAAGAAGTCCTTAGGACGGTCAAGATGTCCTAAGGACGGTCAAGAAGTCCTTAGGACGATCAAGAGGTCCTATGGACGGTCATACAGTCCTTAGGACGGTCAAGAAGTCCTTAAGACGGTCAAGAAGTCTTTAGGAAGGTCAAGAAGTCTTTAGGACGGTCAAGAAGTCCTTAGGACGGTCAAGAAGTCCTTAGGACGGTCAAGAAGTCCTTAGGACGGTCAAGAAGTCCTTAGGACGGTCAAGAAGTCCTTAGGACGGTCAAGAAGTCCTTAGGACTGTCAAGAAGTCCTTAGGACGGTCAAGAGGTCCTTAGGACGGTCAAGAAGTCTTTAGGACGGTCAAGAAGTCCTTAGGACGGTCAAGAGGTCCTATGGACGGTCAAGAAGTCCTATGGACGGTCAAGAAGTCATTAGGACGGTCAAGAAGTCTTTAGGAAGGTCAAAAAGTCCTTAGGACGGTCAAAAAGTACTTAGGACGGTCTAGATGTCCTATGGACGGTCAAGAATTCCTTAGTACGGTCAAGAAGTCCTATGGACGGTCAAGAAGTCCTTAGGACGGTCAAGAAGTCATTAGGACGCTCAAGAAGTCCTTAGGACGGTCAAGAAGTCCTTAGGACGGTCAAGAAGTCTTTAGGACGGTCAAGAAGTCCTTAGGACGGTCAAGAGGTCCTATGGACAGTCAAGAAGTCCTAAGGACGGTCAAGAAGTCATGAGGACGCTCAAGAAGTCCTTAGGACGGTCAAGAAGTCTTAAGGACGGTCAAGAAGTCCTTAGGACGGTCAAGAAGTCTTAAGGACGGTCAAGAAGTCCTTAGGACGGTCAAGAAGTCTTTAGGACGGTCAAGAAGTCCTTAGGACGGTCAAGAAGTCCTTAGGACGGTCAAGAAGTCCTTAGGACGGTCAAGAAGTCCTTAGGACGGTCAAGATGTCCTAAGGACGGTCAAGAAGTCCTTAGGTCGATCAAGAGGTCCTATGGACGGTCATACAGTCCTTAGGACGGTCAAGAAGTCCTTAAGACGGTCAAGAAGTCTTTAGGAAGGTCAAGAAGTCTTTAGGACGGTCAAGAAGTCCTTAGGACGGTCAAGAAGTCCTTAGGACGGTCAAGAAGTCCTTAGGACGGTCAAGAAGTCCTAAGGACGGTCAAGAAGTCCTTAGGACGGTCAAGAGGTCCTTAGGACGGTCAAGAAGTCTTTAGGACGGTCAAGAAGTCCTTAGGACGGTCAAAAAGTACTTAGGACGGTCAAGAGGTCCTATGGACAGTCAAGAAGTCCTAAGGACGGTCAAGAAGTCCTATGGACGGTCAAGAAGTCATTAGGACGGTCAAGAAGTCTTTAGGAAGGTCAAAAAGTCCTTAGGACGGTCAAAAAGTACTTAGGACGGTCAAGAGGTCCTATGGACAGTCAAGAAGTCCTAAGGACGGTCAAGAAGTCATGAGGACGCTCAAGAAGTCCTTAGGACGGTCAAGAAGTCCTTAGGACGGTCAAGAAGTCCTTAGGACGGTCAAGATGTCCTAAGGACGGTCAAGAAGTCCTTAGGACGATCAAGAGGTCCTATGGACGGTCATACAGTCCTTAGGACGGTCAAGGAGTACTTAGGACGGTCTAGATGTCCTATGGACGGTCAAGAAGTCCTTAGGACGGTCAAGAAGTCCTATGGACGGTCAAGAAGTCCTATGGACTGTCAAGAAGTCCTTAGGACGGCCAAGAAGTCTTTAGGACGGTCAAGTAGTCCTATGGACGGTCAAGAAGTCTTTAGGACGGTCAAGTAGTCCTTAGGACGGCCAAGAAGTCTTAGGACGGTCAAGTAGTCATTAGGACGGTCTAGAAATCCTTAGGACGGTCAAGAAGTCTTTAGGACGGTCAAGTAGTCATTAGGACGGTCAAGAAGTCCTTAGGACGGTCAAGAAGTCTTTAGGACGGTCAAGTAGTCCTTAGGACGGTCAAGAAGTCCTTAGAACGGTCAAGAAGTCCTTGGGACGGTCAAGAAGTCCTTAGAACGGTCAAGAAGTCCTTAGGACGGTCAAGAAGTCCATAGGACGGTAAAGAAGTCCTTTGGACGGTCAAGAAGTCCTTAGGACGGTCAAGAAGTACTTAGAACGGTCCTAAAGTTCTATGGACGGTCAAGAAGTCCTTAGGACGGTCAAGAAGTCCTTAAGACGGTCAAGAAGTCTTTAGGAAGGTCAAGAAGTCTTTAGGACGGTCAAGAAGTCCTTAGGACGGTCAAAAAGTACTTAGGACGGTCAAGAGGTCCTATGGACAGTCAAGAAGTCCTAAGGACGGTCAAGAAGTCCTATGGACGGTCAAGAAGTCCTTAGGACGGTCAAGAAGTCCTATGGACGGTCAAGAAGTCCTACGGACTGTCAAGAAGTCCTTAGGACGGCCAAGAAGTCTTTAGGACGGTCAAGTAGTCCTATGGACGGTCAAGAAGTCTTTAGGACGGTCAAGTAGTCCTTAGGACGGCCAAGAAGTCTTTAGGACGGTCAAGTAGTCATTAGGACGGTCTAGAAATCCTTAGGACGGTCAAGAAGTCTTTAGGACGGTCAAGTAGTCATTAGGACGGTCAAGAAGTCCTTAGGACGGTCAAGAAGTCTTTAGGACGGTCAAGTAGTCCTTAGGACGGTCAAGAAGTCCTTAGAACGGTCAAGAAGTCCTTGGGACGGTCAAGAAGTCCTTAGAACGGTCAAGAAGTCCTTAGGACGGTCAAGAAGTCCATAGGACGGTAAAGAAGTCCTTTGGACGGTCAAGAAGTCCTTAGGACGGTCAAGAAGTACTTAGAACGGTCCTAAAGTTCTATGGACGGTCAAGAAGTCCTTAGGACGGTCAAGAAGTCCTTAGGACGGTCAAGAGGTCCTTAGGACGGTCAAGAAGTCTTTAGGACGGTCAAGAAGTCCTTAGGACGGTCAAAAAGTACTTAGGACGGTCAAGAGGTCCTATGGACAGTCAAGAAGTCCTAAGGACGGTCAAGAAGTCCTATGGACGGTCAAGAAGTCATTAGGACGGTCAAGAAGTCTTTAGGAAGGTCAAAAAGTCCTTAGGACGGTCAAAAAGTACTTAGGACGGTCAAGAGGTCCTATGGACAGTCAAGAAGTCCTAAGGACGGTCAAGAAGTCATGAGGACGCTCAAGAAGTCCTTAGGACGGTCAAGAAGTCCTTAGGACGGTCAAGAAGTCCTTAGGACGGTCAAGATGTCCTAAGGACGGTCAAGAAGTCCTTAGGACGATCAAGAGGTCCTATGGACGGTCATACAGTCCTTAGGACGGTCAAGGAGTACTTAGGACGGTCTAGATGTCCTATGGACGGTCAAGAAGTCCTTAGGACGGTCAAGAAGTCCTATGGACGGTCAAGAAGTCCTATGGACTGTCAAGAAGTCCTTAGGACGGCCAAGAAGTCTTTAGGACGGTCAAGTAGTCCTATGGACGGTCAAGAAGTCTTTAGGACGGTCAAGTAGTCCTTAGGACGGCCAAGAAGTCTTTAGGACGGTCAAGTAGTCATTAGGACGGTCTAGAAATCCTTAGGACGGTCAAGAAGTCTTTAGGACGGTCAAGTAGTCATTAGGACGGTCAAGAAGTCCTTAGGACGGTCAAGAAGTCTTTAGGACGGTCAAGTAGTCCTTAGGACGGTCAAGAAGTCCTTAGAACGGTCAAGAAGTCCTTGGGACGGTCAAGAAGTCCTTAGAACGGTCAAGAAGTCCTTAGGACGGTCAAGAAGTCCATAGGACGGTAAAGAAGTCCTTTGGACGGTCAAGAAGTCCTTAGGACGGTCAAGAAGTACTTAGAACGGTCCTAAAGTTCTATGGACGGTCAAGAAGTCCTTAGGACGGTCAAGAAGTCCTTAAGACGGTCAAGAAGTCTTTAGGAAGGTCAAGAAGTCTTTAGGACGGTCAAGAAGTCCTTAGGACGGTCAAGAAGTCCTTAGGACGGTCAAGAAGTCCTTAGGACGGTCAAGAAGTCCTTAGGACGGTCAAGAAGTCCTTAGGACGGTCAAGAAGTCCTTAGGACGGTCAAGAGGTCCTTAGGACGGTCAAGAAGTCTTTAGGACGGTCAAGAAGTCCTTAGGACGGTCAAGAGGTCCTATGGACGGTCAAGAAGTCCTATGGACGGTCAAGAAGTCATTAGGACGGTCAAGAAGTCTTTAGGAAGGTCAAAAAGTCCTTAGGACGGTCAAAAAGTACTTAGGACGGTCTAGATGTCCTATGGACGGTCAAGAATTCCTTAGTACGGTCAAGAAGTCCTATGGACGGTCAAGAAGTCCTTAGGACGGTCAAGAAGTCATGAGGACGCTCAAGAAGTCCTTAGGACGGTCAAGAAGTCCTTAGGAAGGTCAAGAAGTCTTTAGGACGGTCAAGAAGTCCTTAGGACGGTCAAGAGGTCCTATGGACAGTCAAGAAGTCCTAAGGACGGTCAAGAAGTCATGAGGACGCTCAAGAAGTCCTTAGGACGGTCAAGAAGTCTTAAGGACGGTCAAGAAGTCCTTAGGACGGTCAAGAAGTCTTAAGGACGGTCAAGAAGTCCTTAGGACGGTCAAGAAGTCTTTAGGACGGTCAAGAAGTCCTTAGGACGGTCAAGAAGTCCTTAGGACGGTCAAGAAGTCCTTAGGACGGTCAAGAGGTCCTTAGGACGGTCAAGAAGTCTTTAGGACGGTCAAGAAGTCCTTAGGACGGTCAAAAAGTACTTAGGACGGTCAAGAGGTCCTATGGACAGTCAAGAAGTCCTAAGGACGGTCAAGAAGTCCTATGGACGGTCAAGAAGTCATTAGGACGGTCAAGAAGTCTTTAGGAAGGTCAAAAAGTCCTTAGGACGGTCAAAAAGTACTTAGGACGGTCAAGAGGTCCTATGGACAGTCAAGAAGTCCTAAGGACGGTCAAGAAGTCATGAGGACGCTCAAGAAGTCCTTAGGACGGTCAAGAAGTCCTTAGGACGGTCAAGAAGTCTTAAGGACGGTCAAGAAGTCCTTAGGACGGTCAAGAAGTCTTTAGGACGGTCAAGAAGTCCTTAGGACGGTCAAGAAGTCCTTAGGACGGTCAAGAAGTCCTTAGGACGGTCAAGAAGTCCTTAGGACGGTCAAGATGTCCTAAGGACGGTCAAGAAGTCCTTAGGACGATCAAGAGGTCCTATGGACGGTCATACAGTCCTTAGGACGGTCAAGGAGTACTTAGGACGGTCTAGATGTCCTATGGACGGTCAAGAAGTCCTTAGGACGGTCAAGAAGTCCTATGGACGGTCAAGAAGTCCTATGGACTGTCAAGAAGTCCTTAGGACGGCCAAGAAGTCTTTAGGACGGTCAAGAAGTCCTTAGGACGGTCAAGAAGTCCTTAGGACGGTCAAGAAGTCCTTAAGACGGTCAAGAAGTCTTTAGGAAGGTCAAGAAGTCTTTAGGACGGTCAAGAAGTCCTTAGGACGGTCAAGAAGTCCTTAGGACGGTCAAGAAGTCCTTAGGACGGTCAAGAAGTCCTTAGGACGGTCAAGAAGTCCTTAGGACGGTCAAGAAGTCCTTAGGACGGTCAAGAGGTCCTTAGGACGGTCAAGAAGTCTTTAGGACGGTCAAGAAGTCCTTAGGACGGTCAAGAGGTCCTATGGACGGTCAAGAAGTCCTATGGACGGTCAAGAAGTCATTAGGACGGTCAAGAAGTCTTTAGGAAGGTCAAAAAGTCCTTAGGACGGTCAAAAAGTACTTAGGACGGTCTAGATGTCCTATGGACGGTCAAGAATTCCTTAGTACGGTCAAGAAGTCCTATGGACGGTCAAGAAGTCCTTAGGACGGTCAAGAAGTCATGAGGACGCTCAAGAAGTCCTTAGGACGGTCAAGAAGTCATTAGGAAGGTCAAGAAGTCTTTAGGACGGTCAAGAAGTCCTTAGGACGGTCAAGAGGTCCTATGGACAGTCAAGAAGTCCTAAGGACGGTCAAGAAGTCATGAGGACGCTCAAGAAGTCCTTAGGACGGTCAAGAAGTCTTAAGGACGGTCAAGAAGTCCTTAGGACGGTCAAGAAGTCTTAAGGACGGTCAAGAAGTCCTTAGGACGGTCAAGAAGTCTTAGGACGGTCAAGAAGTCCTTAGGACGGTCAAGAAGTCCTTAGGACGGTCAAGAAGTCCTTAGGACGGTCAAGAAGTCCTTAGGACGGTCAAGATGTCCTAAGGACGGTCAAGAAGTCCTTAGGACGATCAAGAGGTCCTATGGACGGTCATACAGTCCTTAGGACGGTCAAGAAGTCCTTAAGACGGTCAAGAAGTCTTTAGGAAGGTCAAGAAGTCTTTAGGACGGTCAAGAAGTCCTTAGGACGGTCAAGAAGTCCTTAGGACGGTCAAGAAGTCCTTAGGACGGTCAAGAAGTCCTTAGGACGGTCAAGAAGTCCTTAGGACGGTCAAGAAGTCCTTAGGACGGTCAAGAGGTCCTTAGGACGGTCAAGAAGTCTTTAGGACGGTCAAGAAGTCCTTAGGACGGTCAAGAGGTCCTATGGACGGTCAAGAAGTCCTATGGACGGTCAAGAAGTCATTAGGACGGTCAAGAAGTCTTTAGGAAGGTCAAAAAGTCCTTAGGACGGTCAAGAAGTACTTAGGACGGTCTAGATGTCCTATGGACGGTCAAGAAGTCCTTAGTACGGTCAAGAAGTCCTATGGACGGTCAAGAAGTCCTATGGACTCTCAAGAAGTCCTTAGGACGGCCAAGAAGTCTTTAGGACGGTCAAGTAGTCATAAGGACGATCTAGAAATCCTTGGGACGGTCAAGAAGTCTTTAGGACGGTCAAGTAGTCATTAGGACGGTCAAGAAGTCCTTAGGACGGTCAAGAAGTCTTTAGGACGGTCAAGTAGTCCTTAGGACGGTCAAGAAGTCCTTAGGACGGTCAAGAAGTCATTAGGACGGTCAAGGAGTCCTTAGGACGGTCAAGGAGTACTTAGGACGGTCTAGATGTCCTATGGACGGTCAAGAAGTCCTTAGGACGGTCAAGAAGTCCTATGGACGGTCAAGAAGTCCTATGGACTGTCAAGAAGTCCTTAGGACGGCCAAGAAGTCTTTAGGACGATCAAGTAGTCATTAGGACGGTCTAGAAATCTTTAGGACGGTCAAGTAGTCCTTAGGACGGTCAAGAAGTCCTTAGGACGGTCAAGAAGTCATTAGGACGGTCAAGGAGTCCTTAGGACGGTCAAGGAGTACTTAGGACGGTCTAGATGTCCTATGGACGGTCAAGAAGTCCTTAGGACGGTCAAGAAGTCCTATGGACGGTCAAGAAGTCCTATGGACTGTCAAGAAGTCCTTAGGACGGCCAAGAAGTCTTTAGGACGGTCAAGTAGTCATTAGGACGGTCTAGAAATCCTTAGGACGGTCAAGAAGTCTTTAGGACGGTCAAGAAGTCCTTAGGACGGTCAAGAAGTACTCAGGACGGTCTTGAAGTTCTATGGACGGTCAAGAAGTCCTTAGGACGGTCAAGAAGTCCTAAGGACGGTCAAGAGGTCCTATGGACGGTCAAGAAGTCCTAAGGACGGTCAAGAAGTCCTTAGAACGCTCAAGAAGTACTTAGAACGGTCTTAAAGTTCTATGGACGGTCAAGAAGTGCTTAGGACGGTCAAGAAGTCTTAAGGACGGTCAAGAAGTCCTTAGGACGGTCAAGAAGTCCTTAGGATGGTCAAGAGGTCCTATTGACGGTCAAGAAGTCCTAAGGACGGTCAAGAAGTCTTTAGGACGGTCTTGAAGTTCTATGGAGGGTCAAGAAGTCCATAGGACGGTCAAGAAGTCCTAAGGACGGTCTAGAAGTCCTTAGGACGGTCAAGAGGTCCTATGGACGGTCAAAAAGTCCTTAGGACGGTCAAGAAGTCCTCAGGACGGCCAAGAAGTCTTTAGGACGGTCATAAAGTCATTAGGACGGTCAAGAAATCCTAAGGACGGTAAACAAGTCTTATGGACGGTCAAGAAGTCCTTAGGACGGTCAAGAGGTCCTATGGAAAGTCAAGAAGTCCTAAGGACGGTCAAGAAGTCATGAGGACGCTCAAGAAGTCCTTAGGACGGTCAAGAAGTCCTTAGGACGGTCAAGAAGTCCTTAGGACGGTCAAGAAGTCCTTAGGACTGTCAAGAAGTCCTTAGGACGGTCAAGAAGTCCTTAGGACGGTCAAGAGGTCCTATGGACGGTCAAGAAGTCCTATGGACGGTCAAGAAGTCATTAGGACGGTCAAGAAGTCTTTAGGAAGGTCAAGAAGTCCAAAGGACGGTCAAGAAGTCATGAGGACGCTCAAGAAGTCCTTAGGACGGTCAAGAAGTCTTTAGGACTGTCAAGAAGTCTTTAGGACGGTCAAGAAGTCCTTAGGATGGTCAAGAAGTCCTTAGGACGGTCAAGAAGTCCTTAGGACGGTCAAGAAGTCCTTAGGACGATCAAGAAGTCCTTAGGACGGTCAAGAAGTCCTTAGGACGGTCAAGAAGTCTTTAGGACGGTCAAGAAGTCCTTAGGACGGTCAAGAGGTCCTATGGACGGTCAAGAAGTCCTATGGACGGTCAAGAAGTGATTAGGACGGTCAAGAAGTCTTTAGGAATGTCAAAAAGTCCTTAGGACGGTCAAGAAGTACTTAGGACGGTCAAGTAGTCATTAGGACGGTCTAGAAATCCTTAGGACGGTCAAGAAGTCTTTAGGACGGTCAAGAAGTCCTTAGGACGGTCAAGAAGTACTCAGGACGGCCAAGAAGTCTTTAGGACGGTCAAGTAGTCATTAGGACGGTCTAGAAATCCTTGGGACGGTCAAGAAGTCTTTAGGACGGTCAAGTAGTCATTAGGACGGTCAAGAAGTCCTTAGGACGGTCAAGAAGTCTTTAGGACTGTCAAGTAGTCCTTAGGACGGTCAAGAAGTCCTTAGGACGGTCAAGAAGTCATTAGGACGGTCAAGGAGTCCTTAGGACGGTCAAGGAGTCCTTAGGACGGTCAAGGAGTACTTAGGACGGTCTAGATGTCCTATGGACGGTCAAGAAGTCCTTAGGACGGTCAAGAAGTCCTATGGACGGTCAAGAAGTCCTATGGACGGCCAAGAAGTCTTTAGGACGGTCAAGTAGTCATTAGGACGGTCTAGAAATCCTTAGGACGGTCAAGAAGTCTTTAGGACGGTCAAGTAGTCATTAGGACGGTCAAGAAGTCCTTAGGACGGTCAAGAAGTCTTTAGGACGGTCAAGTAGTCCTTAGGACGGTCAAGAAGTCCTTAGAACGGTCAAGAAGTCCTTGGGACGGTCAAGAAGTCCTTAGAACGGTCAAGAAGTCCTTAGGACGGTCAAGAAGTCCTTTGGACGGTCAAGAAGTCCTTTGGACGGTCAAGAAGTCCTTAGGACGGTCAAGAAGTACTTAGAACGGTCTTAAAGTTCTATGGACGGTCAAGAAGTCCTTAGGACGGTCAAGAAGTCTTAAGGACGGTCAAGAAGTCCTTAGGACGGTCAAGAAGTCCTTAGGATGGTCAAGAGGTCCTATGGACGGTCAAGAAGTCCTAAGGACGGTCAAGAAGTCTTTAGGACGGTCTTGAAGTTCTATGGAGGGTCAAGAAGTCCTTAGGACGGTCAAGAAGTCCTTAGGACGGTCAAGAGGTCCTTAGGACGGTCAAGAAGTCTTTAGGACGGTCTAGAAGTCCTTAGGACGGTCAAGAAGTCCTTAGGACGGTCAAGAGGTCCTATGGACGGTCAAGAAGTCCTATGGACGGTCAAGAAGTCATTAGGACGGTCAAGAAGTCCTTAGGACGGTCAAGAAGTCTTTAGGAAGGTCAAAAAGTCCTTAGGACGGTCAAGAAGTCCTTAGGACGGTCAAGAAGTCATTAGGACGGTCAAGGAGTCCTCAGGACGGTCAAGAAGTCTTTAGGACGGTCAAGAAGTCCTTAGGACGGTCAAGAAGTCTTTAGGACGGTCAAGAAGTCCTTAGGACGGTCAAGAAGTACTCAGGACGGTCTTGAAGTTCTATGGACGGTCAAGAAGTCCTTAGGACGGTCAAGAAGTCCTAAGGACGGTCAAGAAGTCTTTAGGACGGTCTAGAAGTCCTTAGGACGGTCAAGAAGTCCTTAGGACGGTCAAGAGGTCCTATGGACGGTCAAGAAGTCCTATGGACGGTCAAGAAGTCATTAGGACGGTCAAGAAGTCTTTAGGAAGGTCAAAAAGTCCTTAGGACGGTCAAGAAGTACTTAGGACGGTCTAGATGTCCTATGGAGGTCAAGAAGTCCTTAGGACGGTCAAGAAGTCCTATGGACGGTCAAGAAGTCCTATGGACGGTCAAGAAGTCCTATGGACTCTCAAGAAGTCCTTAGGACGGCCAAGAAGTCTTTAGGACGGTCAAGTAGTCATTAGGACGGTCTAGAAATCCTTGGGACGGTCAAGAAGTCTTTAGGACGGTCAAGTAGTCATTAGGACGGTCAAGAAGTCCTTAGGACGGTCAAGAAGTCTTTAGGACGGTCAAGTAGTCCTTAGGACGGTCAAGAAGTCCTTAGGACGGTCAAGAAGTCATTAGGACGGTCAAGGAGTCCTTAGGACGGTCAAGGAGTACTTAGGACGGTCTAGATGTCCTATGGACGGTCAAGAAGTCCTTAGGACGGTCAAGAAGTCCTATGGACGTTCAAGAAGTCCTATGGTCTGTCAAGAAGTCCATAGGACGGCCAAGAAGTCTTTAGGACGGTCAAGTAGTCATTAGGACGGTTTAGAAATCCTTAGGACGGTCAAGAAGTCTTTAGGACGGTCAAGTAGTCATTAGGACGGTCAAGAAGTCCTTAGGACGGTCAAGAAGTCTTTAGGACGGTCAAGTAGTCCTTAGGACGGTCAAGAAGTCCTTAGGACGGTCAAGAAGTCTTTAGGACGGTCAAGTAGTCCTTAGGACGGTCAAGAAGTCCTTAGGACGGTCAAGAAGTCATTAGGACGGTCAAGGAGTCCTTAGGACGGTCAAGGAGTACTTAGGACGGTCTAGATGTCCTATGGACGGTCAAGAAGTCCTTAGGACGGTCAAGAAGTCCTATGGACGTTCAAGAAGTCCTATGGTCTGTCAAGAAGTCCATAGGACGGCCAAGAAGTCTTTAGGACGGTCAAGTAGTCATTAGGACGGTTTAGAAATCCTTAGGACGGTCAAGAAGTCTTTAGGACGGTCAAGTAGTCATTAGGACGGTCAAGAAGTCCTTAGGACGGTCAAGAAGTCTTTAGGACGGTCAAGTAGTCCTTAGGACGGTCAAGAAGTCCTTAGGACGGTCAAGAAATCCTTAAGACGGTCAAGTAGTACTTAGGACGGTCTAGATGTCCTATGGAGGTCAAGAAGTCCTTAGGACGGTCAAGAAGTCCTATGGACGGTCAAGAAGTCCTATGGACGGTCAAGAAGTCCTATGGACTCTCAAGAAGTCCTTAGGACGGCCAAGAAGTCTTTAGGACGGTCAAGTAGTCATTAGGACGGTCTAGAAATCCTTGGGACGGTCAAGAAGTCTTTAGGACGGTCAAGTAGTCATTAGGACGGTCAAGAAGTCCTTAGGACGGTCAAGAAGTCCTATGGACGTTCAAGAAGTCCTATGGTCTGTCAAGAAGTCCATAGGACGGCCAAGAAGTCTTTAGGACGGTCAAGTAGTCATTAGGACGGTTTAGAAATCCTTAGGACGGTCAAGAAGTCTTTAGGACGGTCAAGTAGTCATTAGGACGGTCAAGAAGTCCTTAGGACGGTCAAGAAGTCTTTAGGACGGTCAAGTAGTCCTTAGGACGGTCAAGAAGTCCTTAGGACGGTCAAGAAGTCCTTAAGACGGTCAAGAAGTACTTAGGACGGTCTAGATGTCCTATGGAGGTCAAGAAGTCCTTAGGACGGTCAAGAAGTCCTATGGACGGTCAAGAAGTCCTATGGACGGTCAAGAAGTCCTATGGACTCTCAAGAAGTCCTTAGGACGGCCAAGAAGTCTTTAGGACGGTCAAGTAGTCATTAGGACGGTCTAGAAATCCTTGGGACGGTCAAGAAGTCTTTAGGACGGTCAAGTAGTCATTAGGACGGTCAAGAAGTCCTTAGGACGGTCAAGAAGTCTTTAGGACGGTCAAGTAGTCCTTAGGACGGTCAAGAAGTCCTTAGGACGGTCAAGAAGTCATTAGGACGGTCAAGGAGTCCTTAGGACGGTCAAGGAGTACTTAGGACGGTCTAGATGTCCTATGGACGGTCATGAAGTCCTTAGGACGGTCAAGAAGTCCTATGGACGTTCAAGAAGTCCTATGGTCTGTCAAGAAGTCCATAGGACGGCCAAGAAGTCTTTAGGACGGTCAAGTAGTCATTAGGACGGTTTAGAAATCCTTAGGACGGTCAAGAAGTCTTTAGGACGGTCAAGTAGTCATTAGGACGGTCAAGAAGTCCTTAGGACGGTCAAGAAGTCTTTAGGATGGTCAAGTAGTCTTTAGGACGGTCAAGTAGTCCTTAGAACGGTCAAGAAGTCCTTAGGACGGTCAAGAAGTCCTTAGGACGGTCAAGAAGTCCTTAGGACGGTCAAGAAGTCATTAGGACGGTCAAGAAGACCTAACGACGGTCAAGAAGTCCTTAGGACGGTCAAGAAGTCCTTAGGACGGTCAAGAAGTCCTTAGGACGGTCAAAAGGTCCTATGGACTGTCAAGAAGTCCTAAGGACGGTCAAGAAGTCATTAGGACGGTCAAGAAGACCTAACGACGGTCAAGAAGTCCTTAGGACGGTCAAGAAGTCCTTAGGACGGTCAAGAAGTCCTTAGGACGGTCAAAAGGTCCTATGGACTGTCAAGAAGTCCTAAGGACGGTCAAGAAGTCATTAGGACGCTCAAGAAGTCCTTAGGACGGTCAAGAAGTCCTTAGAACGGTCAAGAAGTCTTTAGGACGGTCAAGAAGTCCTTAGGACGGTCAAGAAGTCTTTAGGACGGTCAAGAAGTCCTTAGGACGGTCAAGAAGTACTCAGGACGGTCTTGAAGTTCTATGGACGGTCAAGAAGTCCTTAGGACGGTCAAGAAGTCCTAAGGACGGTCAAGAAGTCCTTAGGACGGTCAAGAAGTCCTTAGGACAGTCAAGAAGTCCTTAGGACGGTCAAGAGGTCCTATGGACGGTCAAGAAGTCCTAAGGACGGTCAAGAAGTCCTTAGAACGCTCAAGAAGTCCTTAGGACGGTCAAGAAGTCTTTAGGACGGTCTAGAAGTCCTTAGGACGGTCAAGAAGTCTTTAGGACGGTCAAGAAGTCTTTAGGACGGTCAAGAGGTCCTATGGACAGTCAAGAAGTCCTAAGGACGGCCAAGAAGTCACGAGGACGGTCAAGAAGTCCTTAGGACGGTCAAGAAGTCTTTAGGACGGTCAAGAAGTCCTTAGGACGGTCAAGAAGTGCTAAGGACGCTCAAGAAGTCCTTAGTACGCTCAAGAAGTCCTTAGGACGGTCAAGAAGTGCTAAGGACGCTCAAGAAGTCCTTAGTACGCTCAAGAAGTCCTTAGGACGGTCAAGAAGTCTTTAGGACGGTCAAGAAGTCCTTAGGACGGTCAAGAAGTACTTAGAACGGTCTTGAAGTTTTATGGACGGTCAAGAAGTCTTAAGGACGGTAAAGAAGTCCTAAGGACGGTCGAGAAGTCCTTAGGACGGTCGAGAAGTCCTTAGGACGGTCACGAAGTCTTAAGGACGGTAAAGAAGTCCTAAGGACGGTCGAGAAGTCCTTAGGACGGTCAAGAAGTCCTTAGGACGGTCAAGAAGTCCTTAGGACGGTAAAGAAGTCTTTAGGACGGTCAAGAAGTCCTTAGGACGGTCAAGAAGTACCTAGAACGTTCTTGAAGTTTTATGGACGGTCAAGAAGTCCTTAGGACGGTCACGAAGTCTTAAGGACGGTAAAGAAGTCCTAAGGACGGTCAAGAAGTCCTTAGGACGGTCAAGAAGTCCTTAGGACGGTCAAGAGGTCCTATGGACAGTCAAGAAGTCCTAAGGACGGTCAAGAAGTCATGAGGACGCTCAAGAAGTCCTTAGGACGGTCAAGAAGTCCTTAGGACGGTCAAGAAGTCCTTAGGACGGTCAAGAGGTCCTATGGACAGTCAAGAAGTCCTAAGGACGGTCAAGAAGTCCTTAGGACGGTCAAGAAGTCCTTAGGACGGTCAAGAAGTCCTAAGATCTGTCAAGAAGTCCATAGGACGGCCAAGAAGTCTTTAGGACGGTCAAGTAGTCATTAGGACGGTTTAGAAATCCTTAGGACGGTCAAGAAGTCTTTAGGACGGTCAAGTAGTCATTAGGACGGTCAAGAAGTCCTTAGGACGGTCAAGAAGTCTTTAGGACGGTCAAGTAGTCCTTAGGACGGTCAAGAAGTCCTTAGGACGGTCAAGAAGTCCTTAGGACGGTCAAGAAGTACTTAGGACGGTCTAGATGTCCTATGGAGGTCAAGAAGTCCTTAGGACGGTCAAGAAGTCCTATGGACGGTCAAGAAGTCCTATGGACGGTCAAGAAGTCCTATGGACTCTCAAGAAGTCCTTAGGACGGCCAAGAAGTCTTTAGGACGGTCAAGTAGTCATTCGGACGGTCTAGAAATCCTTGGGACGGTCAAGAAGTCTTTAGGACGGTCAAGTAGTCATTAGGACGGTCAAGAAGTCCTTAGGACGGTCAAGAAGTCTTTAGGACGGTCAAGTAGTCCTTAGGACGGTCAAGAAGTCCTTAGGACGGTCAAGAAGTCATTAGGACGGTCAAGGAGTCCTTAGGACGGTCAAGGAGTACTTAGGACGGTCTAGATGTCCTATGGACGGTCATGAAGTCCTTAGGACGGTCAAGAAGTCCTATGGACGTTCAAGAAGTCCTATGGTCTGTCAAGAAGTCCATAGGACGGCCAAGAAGTCTTTAGGACGGTCAAGTAGTCATTAGGACGGTTTAGAAATCATTAGGACGGTCAAGAAGTCTTTAGGACGGTCAAGTAGTCATTAGGACGGTCAAGAAGTCCTTAGGACGGTCAAGAAGTCTTTAGGACGGTCAAGTAGTCCTTAGAACGGTCAAGAAGACCTTAGGACGGTCAAGAAGTCCTTAGGACGGTCAAGAAGTCCTTAGGACGGTCAAGAAGTCCTTAGGACGGTCAAAAGGTCCTATGGACTGTCAAGAAGTCCTAAGGACGGTCAAGAAGTCATTAGGACGCTCAAGAAGTCCTTAGGACGGTCAAGAAGTCTTTAGGACGGTCAAGAAGTCTTTAGGACGGTCAAGAAGTCCTTAGGACGGTCAAGAGGTCCTATGGACAGTCAAGAAGTCCTAAGGACGGCCAAGAAGTCATGAGGACGGTCAAGAAGTCCTTAGGACGGTCAAGAAGTCCTTAGGACGGTCAAGAAGTCTTTAGGACGGTCAAGAAGTCCTTAGGACGGTCAAGAAGTCTTTAGGACGGTCAAGAAGTCCTTAGGACGGTCAAGAAGTACTCAGGACGGTCTTGAAGTTCTATGGACGGTCAAGAAGTCCTTAGGACGGTCAAGAAGTCCTAAGGACGGTCAAGAAGTCCTTAGGACGGTCAAGAAGTCCTTAGGACAGTCAAGAAGTCCTTAGGACGGTCAAGAGGTCCTATGGACGGTCAAGAAGTCCTAAGGACGGTCAAGAAGTCCTTAGAACGCTCAAGAAGTCCTTAGGACGGTCAAGAAGTCTTTAGGACGGTCTAGAAGTCCTTAGGACGGTCAAGAAGTCTTTAGGACGGTCAAGAAGTCCTTAGGACGGTCAAGAGGTCCTATGGACAGTCAAGAAGTCCTAAGGACGGCCAAGAAGTGATGAGGACGGTCAAGAAGTCCTTAGGACGGTCAAGAAGTCTTTAGGACGGTCAAGAAGTCCTTAGGACGGTCAAGAAGTGCTAAGGACGCTCAATAAGTCCTTAGTACGCTCAAGAAGTCCTTAGGACGGTCAAGAAGTGCTAAGGACGCTCAAGAAGTCCTTAGTACGCTCAAGAAGTCCTTAGGACGGTCAAGAAGTCTTTAGGAAGGTCAAGAAGTCCTTAGGACGGTCAAGAAGTACTTAGAACGGTCTTGAAGTTTTATGGACGGTCAAGAAGTCTTAAGGACGGTAAAGAAGTCCTAAGGACGGTCGAGAAGTCCTTAGGACGGTCGAGAAGTCCTTAGGACGGTCACGAAGTCTTTAGGACGGTCAAGAAGTCCTTAGGACGGTCAAGAAGTGCTAAGGACGCTCAAGAAGTCCTTAGTACGCTCAAGAAGTCCTTAGGACGGTAAAGAAGTCTTTAGGACGGTCAAGAAGTCCTTAAGACGGTCAAGAAGTACTTAGAACGGTCTTGAAGTTTTATGGACGGTCAAGAAGTCCTTAGGACGGTCACGAAGTCTTAAGGACGGTAAAGAAGTCCTAAGGACGGTCAAGAAGTCCTTAGGACGGTCAAGAAGTCCTTAGGACGGTCAAGAGGTCCTATGGACAGTCAAGAAGTCCTAAGGACGGTCAAGAAGTCATGAGGACGCTCAAGAAGTCCTTAGGACGGTCAAGAAGTCCTTAGGACGGTCAAGAAGTCTTTAGGACGGTCAAGAAGTCCTTAGGACGGTCAAGAAGTCCTTAGGACGGTCAAGAGGTCCTATGGACAGTCAAGAAGTCCTAAGGACGGTCAAGAAGTCATGAGGACGCTCAAGAAGTCCTTAGGACGGTCAAGAAGTCCTTAGGACGGTCAAGAAGTCTTTAGGACGGTCAAGAAGTCCTTAGGACGGTCAAGAAGTCTTTAGGACGGTCAAGTAGTCCTTAGAACGGTCAAGAAGACCTTAGGACGGTCAAGAAGTCCTTAGGACGGTCAAGAAGTCCTTAGGACGGTCAAGATGTCCTAAGGACGGTCAAGAAGTCCTTAGGACGGTCAAGATGTCCTAAGGACGGTCAAGAAGTCCTTAGGACGATCAAGAGGTCCTATGGACGGTCATACAGTCCTTAGGACGGTCAAGAAGTCCTTAAGACGGTCAAGAAGTCTTTAGGAAGGTCAAGAAGTCCTTAGGACGGTCAAGAAGTACTTAGAACGGTCTTAAAGTTCTATGGACGGTCAAGAAGTCCTTAGGACGGTCAAGAAGTCTTAAGGACGGTCAAGAAGTCCTTAGGACGGTCAAGAAGTCCTTAGGATGGTCAAGAGGTCCTATGGACGGTCAAGAAGTCCTAAGGACGGTCAAGAAGTCTTTAGGACGGTCTTGAAGTTCTATGGAGGGTCAAGAAGTCCTTAGGACGGTCAAGAAGTCCTTAGGACGGTCAAGAGGTCCTTAGGACGGTCAAGAAGTCTTTAGGACGGTCTAGAAGTCCTTAGGACGGTCAAGAAGTCCTTAGGACGGTCAAGAGGTCCTATGGACGGTCAAGAAGTCCTATGGACGGTCAAGAAGTCATTAGGACGGTCAAGAAGTCCTTAGGACGGTCAAGAAGTCTTTAGGAAGGTCAAAAAGTCCTTAGGACGGTCAAGAAGTCCTTAGGACGGTCAAGAAGTCATTAGGACGGTCAAGGAGTCCTCAGGACGGTCAAGAAGTCTTTAGGACGGTCAAGAAGTCCTTAGGACGGTCAAGAAGTCTTTAGGACGGTCAAGAAGTCCTTAGGACGGTCAAGAAGTACTCAGGACGGTCTTGAAGTTCTATGGACGGTCAAGAAGTCCTTAGGACGGTCAAGAAGTCCTAAGGACGGTCAAGAAGTCTTTAGGACGGTCTAGAAGTCCTTAGGACGGTCAAGAAGTCCTTAGGACGGTCAAGAGGTCCTATGGACGGTCAAGAAGTCCTATGGACGGTCAAGAAGTCATTAGGACGGTCAAGAAGTCTTTAGGAAGGTCAAAAAGTCCTTAGGACGGTCAAGAAGTACTTAGGACGGTCTAGATGTCCTATGGAGGTCAAGAAGTCCTTAGGACGGTCAAGAAGTCCTATGGACGGTCAAGAAGTCCTATGGACGGTCAAGAAGTCCTATGGACTCTCAAGAAGTCCTTAGGACGGCCAAGAAGTCTTTAGGACGGTCAAGTAGTCATTAGGACGGTCTAGAAATCCTTGGGACGGTCAAGAAGTCTTTAGGACGGTCAAGTAGTCATTAGGACGGTCAAGAAGTCCTTAGGACGGTCAAGAAGTCTTTAGGACGGTCAAGTAGTCCTTAGGACGGTCAAGAAGTCCTTAGGACGGTCAAGAAGTCATTAGGACGGTCAAGGAGTCCTTAGGACGGTCAAGGAGTACTTAGGACGGTCTAGATGTCCTATGGACGGTCAAGAAGTCCTTAGGACGGTCAAGAAGTCCTATGGACGTTCAAGAAGTCCTATGGTCTGTCAAGAAGTCCATAGGACGGCCAAGAAGTCTTTAGGACGGTCAAGTAGTCATTAGGACGGTTTAGAAATCCTTAGGACGGTCAAGAAGTCTTTAGGACGGTCAAGTAGTCATTAGGACGGTCAAGAAGTCCTTAGGACGGTCAAGAAGTCTTTAGGACGGTCAAGTAGTCCTTAGGACGGTCAAGAAGTCCTTAGGACGGTCAAGAAGTCCTTAAGACGGTCAAGTAGCACTTAGGACGGTCTAGATGTCCTATGGAGGTCAAGAAGTCCTTAGGACGGTCAAGAAGTCCTATGGACGGTCAAGAAGTCCTATGGACGGTCAAGAAGTCCTATGGACTCTCAAGAAGTCCTTAGGACGGCCAAGAAGTCTTTAGGACGGTCAAGTAGTCATTAGGATGGTCTAGAAATCCTTGGGACGGTCAAGAAGTCTTTAGGACGGTCAAGTAGTCATTAGGACGGTCAAGAAGTCCTTAGGACGGTCAAGAAGTCCTATGGACGTTCAAGAAGTCCTATGGTCTGTCAAGAAGTCCATAGGACTGCCAAGAAGTCTTTAGGACGGTCAAGTAGTCATTAGGACGGTTTAGAAATCCTTAGGACGGTCAAGAAGTCTTTAGGACGGTCAAGTAGTCATTAGGACGGTCAAGAAGTCCTTAGGACGGTCAAGAAGTCTTTAGGACGGTCAAGTAGTCCTTAGGACGGTCAAGAAGTCCTTAGGACGGTCAAGAAGTCCTTAAGACGGTCAAGAAGTACTTAGGACGGTCTAGATGTCCTATGGAGGTCAAGAAGTCCTTAGGACGGTCAAGAAGTCCTATGGACGGTCAAGAAGTCCTATGGACGGTCAAGAAGTCCTATGGACTCTCAAGAAGTCCTTAGGACGGCCAAGAAGTCTTTAGGACGGTCAAGTAGTCATTAGGACGGTCTAGAAATCCTTGGGACGGTCAAGAAGTCTTTAGGACGGTCAAGTAGTCATTAGGACGGTCAAGAAGTCCTTAGGACGGTCAAGAAGTCTTTAGGACGGTCAAGTAGTCCTTAGGACGGTCAAGAAGTCCTTAGGACGGTCAAGAAGTCATTAGGACGGTCAAGGAGTCCTTAGGACGGTCAAGGAGTACTTAGGACGGTCTAGATGTCCTATGGACGGTCAAGAAGTCCTTAGGACGGTCAAGAAGTCCTATGGACGTTCAAGAAGTCCTATGGTCTGTCAAGAAGTCCATAGGACGGCCAAGAAGTCTTTAGGACGGTCAAGTAGTCATTAGGACGGTTTAGAAATCCTTAGGACGGTCAAGAAGTCTTTAGGACGGTCAAGTAGTCATTAGGACGGTCAAGAAGTCCTTAGGACGGTCAAGAAGTCTTTAGGACGGTCAAGTAGTCCTTAGGACGGTCAAGAAGTCCTTAGGACGGTCAAGAAGTCCTTAAGACGGTCAAGTAGTACTTAGGACGGTCTAGATGTCCTATGGAGGTCAAGAAGTCCTTAGGACGGTCAAGAAGTCCTATGGACGGTCAAGAAGTCCTATGGACGGTCAAGAAGTCCTATGGACTCTCAAGAAGTCCTTAGGACGGCCAAGAAGTCTTTAGGACGGTCAAGTAGTCATTAGGACGGTCTAGAAATCCTTGGGACGGTCAAGAAGTCTTTAGGACGGTCAAGTAGTCATTAGGACGGTCAAGAAGTCCTTAGGACGGTCAAGAAGTCCTATGGACGTTCAAGAAGTCCTATGGTCTGTCAAGAAGTCCATAGGACGGCCAAGAAGTCTTTAGGACGGTCAAGTAGTCATTAGGACGGTTTAGAAATCCTTAGGACGGTCAAGAAGTCTTTAGGACGGTCAAGTAGTCATTAGGACGGTCAAGAAGTCCTTAGGACGGTCAAGAAGTCTTTAGGACGGTCAAGTAGTCCTTAGGACGGTCAAGAAGTCCTTAGGACGGTCAAGAAGTCCTTAAGACGGTCAAGAAGTACTTAGGACGGTCTAGATGTCCTATGGAGGTCAAGAAGTCCTTAGGACGGTCAAGAAGTCCTATGGACGGTCAAGAAGTCCTATGGACGGTCAAGAAGTCCTATGGACTCTCAAGAAGTCCTTAGGACGGCCAAGAAGTCTTTAGGACGGTCAAGTAGTCATTAGGACGGTCTAGAAATCCTTGGGACGGTCAAGAAGTCTTTAGGACGGTCAAGTAGTCATTAGGACGGTCAAGAAGTCCTTAGGACGGTCAAGAAGTCTTTAGGACGGTCAAGTAGTCCTTAGGACGGTCAAGAAGTCCTTAGGACGGTCAAGAAGTCATTAGGACGGTCAAGGAGTCCTTAGGACGGTCAAGGAGTACTTAGGACGATCAAGAGGTCCTATGGACGGTCATACAGTCCTTAGGACGGTCAAGAAGTCCTTAAGACGGTCAAGAAGTCTTTAGGAAGGTCAAGAAGTCCTTAGGACGGTCAAGAAGTACTTAGAACGGTCTTAAAGTTCTATGGACGGTCAAGAAGTCCTTAGGACGGTCAAGAAGTCTTAAGGACGGTCAAGAAGTCCTTAGGACGGTCAAGAAGTCCTTAGGATGGTCAAGAGGTCCTATGGACGGTCAAGAAGTCCTAAGGACGGTCAAGAAGTCTTTAGGACGGTCTTGAAGTTCTATGGAGGGTCAAGAAGTCCTTAGGACGGTCAAGAAGTCCTTAGGACGGTCAAGAGGTCCTTAGGACGGTCAAGAAGTCTTTAGGACGGTCTAGAAGTCCTTAGGACGGTCAAGAAGTCCTTAGGACGGTCAAGAGGTCCTATGGACGGTCAAGAAGTCCTATGGACGGTCAAGAAGTCATTAGGACGGTCAAGAAGTCCTTAGGACGGTCAAGAAGTCTTTAGGAAGGTCAAAAAGTCCTTAGGACGGTCAAGAAGTCCTTAGGACGGTCAAGAAGTCATTAGGACGGTCAAGGAGTCCTCAGGACGGTCAAGAAGTCTTTAGGACGGTCAAGAAGTCCTTAGGACGGTCAAGAAGTCTTTAGGACGGTCAAGAAGTCCTTAGGACGGTCAAGAAGTACTCAGGACGGTCTTGAAGTTCTATGGACGGTCAAGAAGTCCTTAGGACGGTCAAGAAGTCCTAAGGACGGTCAAGAAGTCTTTAGGAGTGTCTAGAAGTCCTTAGGACGGTCAAGAAGTCCTTAGGACGGTCAAGAGGTCCTATGGACGGTCAAGAAGTCCTATGGACGGTCAAGAAGTCATTAGGACGGTCAAGAAGTCTTTAGGAAGGTCAAAAAGTCCTTAGGACGGTCAAGAAGTACTTAGGACGGTCTAGATGTCCTATGGAGGTCAAGAAGTCCTTAGGACGGTCAAGAAGTCCTATGGACGGTCAAGAAGTCCTATGGACGGTCAAGAAGTCCTATGGACTCTCAAGAAGTCCTTAGGACGGCCAAGAAGTCTTTAGGACGGTCAAGTAGTCATTAGGACGGTCTAGAAATCCTTGGGACGGTCAAGAAGTCTTTAGGACGGTCAAGTAGTCATTAGGACGGTCAAGAAGTCCTTAGGACGGTCAAGAAGTCTTTAGGACGGTCAAGTAGTCCTTAGGACGGTCAAGAAGTCCTTAGGACGGTCAAGAAGTCATTAGGACGGTCAAGGAGTCCTTAGGACGGTCAAGGAGTACTTAGGACGGTCTAGATGTCCTATGGACGGTCAAGAAGTCCTTAGGACGGTCAAGAAGTCCTATGGACGTTCAAGAAGTCCTATGGTCTGTCAAGAAGTCCATAGGACGGCCAAGAAGTCTTTAGGACGGTCAAGTAGTCATTAGGACGGTTTAGAAATCCTTAGGACGGTCAAGAAGTCTTTAGGACGGTCAAGTAGTCATTAGGACGGTCAAGAAGTCCTTAGGACGGTCAAGAAGTCTTTAGGACGGTCAAGTAGTCCTTAGGACGGTCAAGAAGTCCTTAGGACGGTCAAGAAGTCCTTAAGACGGTCAAGTAGTACTTAGGACGGTCTAGATGTCCTATGGAGGTCAAGAAGTCCTTAGGACGGTCAAGAAGTCCTATGGACGGTCAAGAAGTCCTATGGACGGTCAAGAAGTCCTATGGACTCTCAAGAAGTCCTTAGGACGGCCAAGAAGTCTTTAGGACGGTCAAGTAGTCATTAGGACGGTCTAGAAATCCTTGGGACGGTCAAGAAGTCTTTAGGACGGTCAAGTAGTCATTAGGACGGTCAAGAAGTCCTTAGGACGGTCAAGAAGTCCTATGGACGTTCAAGAAGTCCTATGGTCTGTCAAGAAGTCCATAGGACGGCCAAGAAGTCTTTAGGACGGTCAAGTAGTCATTAGGACGGTTTAGAAATCCTTAGGACGGTCAAGAAGTCTTTAGGACGGTCAAGTAGTCATTAGGACGGTCAAGAAGTCCTTAGGACGGTCAAGAAGTCTTTAGGACGGTCAAGTAGTCCTTAGGACGGTCAAGAAGTCCTTAGGACGGTCAAGAAGTCCTTAAGACGGTCAAGAAGTACTTAGGACGGTCTAGATGTCCTATGGAGGTCAAGAAGTCCTTAGGACGGTCAAGAAGTCCTATGGACGGTCAAGAAGTCCTATGGACGGTCAAGAAGTCCTATGGACTCTCAAGAAGTCCTTAGGACGGCCAAGAAGTCTTTAGGACGGTCAAGTAGTCATTAGGACGGTCTAGAAATCCTTGGGACGGTCAAGAAGTCTTTAGGACGGTCAAGTAGTCATTAGGACGGTCAAGAAGTCCTTAGGACGGTCAAGAAGTCTTTAGGACGGTCAAGTAGTCCTTAGGACGGTCAAGAAGTCCTTAGGACGGTCAAGAAGTCATTAGGACGGTCAAGGAGTCCTTAGGACGGTCAAGGAGTACTTAGGACGGTCTAGATGTCCTATGGACGGTCAAGAAGTCCTTAGGACGGTCAAGAAGTCCTATGGACGTTCAAGAAGTCCTATGGTCTGTCAAGAAGTCCATAGGACGGCCAAGAAGTCTTTAGGACGGTCAAGTAGTCATTAGGACGGTTTAGAAATCCTTAGGACGGTCAAGAAGTCTTTAGGACGGTCAAGTAGTCATTAGGACGGTCAAGAAGTCCTTAGGACGGTCAAGAAGTCTTTAGGACGGTCAAGTAGTCCTTAGGACGGTCAAGAAGTCCTTAGGACGGTCAAGAAGTCCTTAAGACGGTCAAGTAGTACTTAGGACGGTCTAGATGTCCTATGGAGGTCAAGAAGTCCTTAGGACGGTCAAGAAGTCCTATGGACGGTCAAGAAGTCCTATGGACGGTCAAGAAGTCCTATGGACTCTCAAGAAGTCCTTAGGACGGCCAAGAAGTCTTTAGGACGGTCAAGTAGTCATTAGGACGGTCTAGAAATCCTTGGGACGGTCAAGAAGTCTTTAGGACGGTCAAGTAGTCATTAGGACGGTCAAGAAGTCCTTAGGACGGTCAAGAAGTCCTATGGACGTTCAAGAAGTCCTATGGTCTGTCAAGAAGTCCATAGGACGGCCAAGAAGTCTTTAGGACGGTCAAGTAGTCATTAGGACTGTTTAGAAATCCTTAGGACGGTCAAGAAGTCTTTAGGACGGTCAAGTAGTCATTAGGACGGTCAAGAAGTCCTTAGGACGGTCAAGAAGTCTTTAGGACGGTCAAGTAGTCCTTAGGACGGTCAAGAAGTCCTTAGGACGGTCAAGAAGTCCTTAAGACGGTCAAGAAGTACTTAGGACGGTCTAGATGTCCTATGGAGGTCAAGAAGTCCTTAGGACGGTCAAGAAGTCCTATGGACGGTCAAGAAGTCCTATGGACGGTCAAGAAGTCCTATGGACTCTCAAGAAGTCCTTAGGACGGCCAAGAAGTCTTTAGGACGGTCAAGTAGTCATTAGGACGGTCTAGAAATCCTTGGGACGGTCAAGAAGTCTTTAGGACGGTCAAGTAGTCATTAGGACGGTCAAGAAGTCCTTAGGACGGTCAAGAAGTCTTTAGGACGGTCAAGTAGTCCTTAGGACGGTCAAGAAGTCCTTAGGACGGTCAAGAAGTCATTAGGACGGTCAAGGAGTCCTTAGGACGGTCAAGGAGTACTTAGGACGGTCTAGATGTCCTATGGACGGTCATGAAGTCCTTAGGACGGTCAAGAAGTCCTATGGACGTTCAAGAAGTCCTATGGTCTGTCAAGAAGTCCATAGGACGGCCAAGAAGTCTTTAGGACTGTCAAGTAGTCATTAGGACGGTTTAGAAATCCTTAGGACGGTCAAGAAGTCTTTAGGACGGTCAAGTAGTCATTAGGACGGTCAAGAAGTCCTTAGGACGGTCAAGAAGTCTTTAGGATGGTCAAGTAGTCTTTAGGACGGTCAAGTAGTCCTTAGAACGGTCAAGAAGTCCTTAGGACGGTCAAGAAGTCCTTAGGACGGTCAAGAAGTCCTTAGGACGGTCAAGAAGTCATTAGGACGGTCAAGAAGACCTAACGACGGTCAAGAAGTCCTTAGGACGGTCAAGAAGTCCTTAGGACGGTCAAGAAGTCCTTAGGACGGTCAAAAGGTCCTATGGACTGTCAAGAAGTCCTAAGGACGGTCAAGAATTCATTAGGACGCTCAAGAAGTCCTTAGGACGGTCAAGAAGTCCTTAGAACGGTCAAGAAGTCTTTAGGACGGTCAAGAAGTCCTTAGGACGGTCAAGAAGTCTTTAGGACGGTCAAGAAGTCCTTAGGACGGTCAAGAAGTACTCAGGACGGTCTTGAAGTTCTATGGACGGTCAAGAAGTCCTTAGGACGGTCAAGAAGTCCTAAGGACGGTCAAGAAGTCCTTAGGACGGTCAAGAAGTCCTTAGGACAGTCAAGAAGTCCTTAGGACGGTCAAGAGGTCCTATGGACGGTCAAGAAGTCCTAAGGACGGTCAAGAAGTCCTTAGAACGCTCAAGAAGTCCTTAGGACGGTCAAGAAGTCTTTAGGACGGTCTAGAAGTCCTTAGGACGGTCAAGAAGTCTTTAGGACGGTCAAGAAGTCTTTAGGACGGTCAAGAGGTCCTATGGACAGTCAAGAAGTCCTAAGGACGGCCAAGAAGTCATGAGGACGGTCAAGAAGTCCTTAGGACGGTCAAGAAGTCTTTAGGACGGTCAAGAAGTCCTTAGGACGGTCAAGAAGTGCTAAGGACGCTCAAGAAGTCCTTAGTACGCTCAAGAAGTCCTTAGGACGGTCAAGAAGTGCTAAGGACGCTCAAGAAGTCCTTAGTACGCTCAAGAAGTCCTTAGGACGGTCAAGAAGTCTTTAGGACGGTCAAGAAGTCCTTAGGACGGTCAAGAAGTACTTAGAACGGTCTTGAAGTTTTATGGACGGTCAAGAAGTCTTAAGGACGGTAAAGAAGTCCTAAGGACGGTCGAGAAGTCCTTAGGACGGTCGAGAAGTCCTTAGGACGGTCACGAAGTCTTAAGGACGGTAAAGAAGTCCTAAGGACGGTCGAGAAGTCCTTAGGACGGTCAAGAAGTCCTTAGGACGGTCAAGAAGTCCTTAGGACGGTAAAGAAGTCTTTAGGACGGTCAAGAAGTCCTTAGGACGGTCAAGAAGTACCTAGAACGTTCTTGAAGTTTTATGGACGGTCAAGAAGTCCTTAGGACGGTCACGAAGTCTTAAGGACGGTAAAGAAGTCCTAAGGACGGTCAAGAAGTCCTTAGGACGGTCAAGAAGTCCTTAGGACGGTCAAGAGGTCCTATGGACAGTCAAGAAGTCCTAAGGACGGTCAAGAAGTCATGAGGACGCTCAAGAAGTCCTTAGGACGGTCAAGAAGTCCTTAGGACGGTCAAGAAGTCCTTAGGACGGTCAAGAGGTCCTATGGACAGTCAAGAAGTCCTAAGGACGGTCAAGAAGTCCTTAGGACGGTCAAGAAGTCCTTAGGACGGTCAAGAAGTCCTAAGATCTGTCAAGAAGTCCATAGGACGGCCAAGAAGTCTTTAGGACGGTCAAGTAGTCATTAGGACGGTTTAGAAATCCTTAGGACGGTCAAGAAGTCTTTAGGACGGTCAAGAAGTCCTTAGGACGGTCAAGAAGTGCTAAGGACGCTCAAGAAGTCCTTAGTACGCTCAAGAAGTCCTTAGGACGGTCAAGAAGTGCTAAGGACGCTCAAGAAGTCCTTAGTACGCTCAAGAAGTCCTTAGGACGGTCAAGAAGTCCTTAGGACGGTCAAGAAGTACTTAGGACGGTCAAGAAGTACTTAGAACGGTCTTGAAGTTTTATGGACGGTCAAGAAGTCTTAAGGACGGTAAAGAAGTCCTAAGGACGGTCGAGAAGTCCTTAGGACGGTCGAGAAGTCCTTAGGACGGTCACGAAGTCTTAAGGACGGTAAAGAAGTCCTAAGGACGGTCGAGAAGTCCTTAGGACGGTCAAGAAGTCCTTAGGACGGTCAAGAAGTCCTTAGGACGGTAAAGAAGTCTTTAGGACGGTCAAGAAGTCCTTAGGACGGTCAAGAAGTACCTAGAACGTTCTTGAAGTTTTATGGACGGTCAAGAAGTCCTTAGGACGGTCACGAAGTCTTAAGGACGGTAAAGAAGTCCTAAGGACGGTCAAGAAGTCCTTAGGACGGTCAAGAAGTCCTTAGGACGGTCAAGAGGTCCTATGGACAGTCAAGAAGTCCTATGGACGGTCAAGAAGTCATGAGGACGCTCAAGAAGTCCTTAGGACGGTCAAGAAGTCCTTAGGACGGTCAAGAAGTCCTTAGGACGGTCAAGAGGTCCTATGGACAGTCAAGAAGTCCTAAGGACGGTCAAGAAGTCCTTAGGACGGTCAAGAAGTCCTTAGGACGGTCAAGAAGTCCTAAGATCTGTCAAGAAGTCCATAGGACGGCCAAGAAGTCTTTAGGACGGTCAAGTAGTCATTAGGACGGTTTAGAAATCCTTAGGACGGTCAAGAAGTCTTTAGGACGGTCAAGTAGTCATTAGGACGGTCAAGAAGTCCTTAGGACGGTCAAGAAGTCTTTAGGACGGTCAAGTAGTCCTTAGGACGGTCAAGAAGTCCTTAGGACGGTCAAGAAGTCCTTAGGACGGTCAAGAAGTACTTAGGACGGTCTAGATGTCCTATGGAGGTCAAGAAGTCCTTAGGACGGTCAAGAAGTCCTATGGACGGTCAAGAAGTCCTATGGACGGTCAAGAAGTCCTATGGACTCTCAAGAAGTCCTTAGGACGGCCAAGAAGTCTTTAGGACGGTCAAGTAGTCATTCGGACGGTCTAGAAATCCTTGGGACGGTCAAGAAGTCTTTAGGACGGTCAAGTAGTCATTAGGACGGTCAAGAAGTCCTTAGGACGGTCAAGAAGTCTTTAGGACGGTCAAGTAGTCCTTAGGACGGTCAAGAAGTCCTTAGGACGGTCAAGAAGTCATTAGGACGGTCAAGGAGTCCTTAGGACGGTCAAGGAGTACTTAGGACGGTCTAGATGTCCTATGGACGGTCATGAAGTCCTTAGGACGGTCAAGAAGTCCTATGGACGTTCAAGAAGTCCTATGGTCTGTCAAGAAGTCCATAGGACGGCCAAGAAGTCTTTAGGACGGTCAAGTAGTCATTAGGACGGTTTAGAAATCATTAGGACGGTCAAGAAGTCTTTAGGACGGTCAAGTAGTCATTAGGACGGTCAAGAAGTCCTTAGGACGGTCAAGAAGTCTTTAGGACGGTCAAGTAGTCCTTAGAACGGTCAAGAAGACCTTAGGACGGTCAAGAAGTCCTTAGGACGGTCAAGAAGTCCTTAGGACGGTCAAGAAGTCCTTAGGACGGTCAAAAGGTCCTATGGACTGTCAAGAAGTCCTAAGGACGGTCAAGAAGTCATTAGGACGCTCAAGAAGTCCTTAGGACGGTCAAGAAGTCTTTAGGACGGTCAAGAAGTCTTTAGGACGGTCAAGAAGTCCTTAGGACGGTCAAGAGGTCCTATGGACAGTCAAGAAGTCCTAAGGACGGCCAAGAAGTCATGAGGACGGTCAAGAAGTCCTTAGGACGGTCAAGAAGTCCTTAGGACGGTCAAGAAGTCTTTAGGACGGTCAAGAAGTCCTTAGGACGGTCAAGAAGTCTTTAGGACGGTCAAGAAGTCCTTAGGACGGTCAAGAAGTACTCAGGACGGTCTTGAAGTTCTATGGACGGTCAAGAAGTCCTTAGGACGGTCAAGAAGTCCTAAGGACGGTCAAGAAGTCCTTAGGACGGTCAAGAAGTCCTTAGGACAGTCAAGAAGTCCTTAGGACGGTCAAGAGGTCCTATGGACGGTCAAGAAGTCCTAAGGACGGTCAAGAAGTCCTTAGAACGCTCAAGAAGTCCTTAGGACGGTCAAGAAGTCTTTAGGACGGTCTAGAAGTCCTTAGGACGGTCAAGAAGTCTTTAGGACGGTCAAGAAGTCCTTAGGACGGTCAAGAGGTCCTATGGACAGTCAAGAAGTCCTAAGGACGGCCAAGAAGTGATGAGGACGGTCAAGAAGTCCTTAGGACGGTCAAGAAGTCTTTAGGACGGTCAAGAAGTCCTTAGGACGGTCAAGAAGTGCTAAGGACGCTCAATAAGTCCTTAGTACGCTCAAGAAGTCCTTAGGACGGTCAAGAAGTGCTAAGGACGCTCAAGAAGTCCTTAGTACGCTCAAGAAGTCCTTAGGACGGTCAAGAAGTCTTTAGGAAGGTCAAGAAGTCCTTAGGACGGTCAAGAAGTACTTAGAACGGTCTTGAAGTTTTATGGACGGTCAAGAAGTCTTAAGGACGGTAAAGAAGTCCTAAGGACGGTCGAGAAGTCCTTAGGACGGTCGAGAAGTCCTTAGGACGGTCACGAAGTCTTAAGGACGGTAAAGAAGTCCTAAGGACGGTCGAGAAGTCCTTAGGACGGTCAAGAAGTCCTTAGGACGGTCAAGAAGTCCTTAGAACGGTCTTGAAGTTTTATGGACGGTCAAGAAGTCCTTAGGACGGTCACGAAGTCTTAAGGACGGTAAAGAAGTCCTAAGGACGGTCAAGAAGTCCTTAGGACGGTCAAGAAGTCCTTAGGACGGTCAAGAGGTCCTACGGACAGTCAAGAAGTCCTAAGGACGGTCAAGAAGTCATGAGGACGCTCAAGAAGTCCTTAGGACGGTCAAGAAGTCCTTAGGACGGTCAAGAAGTCTTTAGGACGGTCAAGAAGTCCTTAGGACGGTCAAGAAGTCCTTAGGACGGTCAAGAGGTCCTATGGACAGTCAAGAAGTCCTAAGGACGGTCAAGAAGTCATGAGGACGCTCAAGAAGTCTTTAGGACGGTCAAGAAGTCCTTAGGACGGTCAAGAAGTCTTTAGGACGGTCAAGAAGTCCTTAGGACGGTCAAGAAGTCTTTAGAACGGTCAAGAAGACCTTAGGACGGTCAAGAAGTCCTTAGGACGGTCAAGAAGTCCTTAGGACGGTCAAGATGTCCTAAGGACGGTCAAGAAGTCCTTAGGACGATCAAGAGGTCCTATGGACGGTCATACAGTCCTTAGGACGGTCAAGAAGTCCTTAAGACGGTCAAGAAGTCTTTAGGAAGGTCAAGAAGTCCTATGGACGGTCAAGAAGTCATTAGGACGGTCAAGAAGTCTTTAGGAAGGTCAAAAAGTCCTTAGGACGGTCAAGAAGTACTTAGGACGGTCTAGATGTCCTATGGACGGTCAAGAAGTCCTTAGTACGGTCAAGAAGTCCTATGGACGGTCAAGAAGTCCTATGGACTCTCAAGAAGTCCTTAGGACGGCCAAGAAGTCTTTAGGACGGTCAAGTAGTCATAAGGACGGTCTAGAAATCCTTGGGACGGTCAAGAAGTCTTTAGGACGGTCAAGTAGTCATTAGGACGGTCAAGAAGTCCTTAGGACGGTCAAGAAGTCTTTAGGACGGTCAAGTAGTCCTTAGGACGGTCAAGAAGTCCTTAGGACGGTCAAGAAGTCATTAGGACGGTCAAGGAGTCCTTAGGACGGTCAAGGAGTACTTAGGACGGTCAAGAAGTCCTTAGGACGGTCAAGAAGTCCTTAGGACGGTCAAGAGGTCCTTAGGACGGTCAAGAAGTCTTTAGGACGGTCAAGAAGTCCTTAGGACGGTCAAGAGGTCCTATGGACGGTCAAGAAGTCCTATGGACGGTCAAGAAGTCATTAGGACGGTCAAGAAGTCTTTAGGAAGGTCAAAAAGTCCTTAGGACGGTCAAGAAGTACTTAGGACGGTCTAGATGTCCTATGGACGGTCAAGAAGTCCTATGGACTCTCAAGAAGTCCTTAGGACGGCCAAGAAGTCTTTAGGACGGTCAAGTAGTCATAAGGACGGTCTAGAAATCCTTGGGACGGTCAAGAAGTCTTTAGGACGGTCAAGTAGTCATTAGGACGGTCAAGAAGTCCTTAGGACGGTCAAGAAGTCTTTAGGACGGTCAAGTAGTCCTTAGGACGGTCAAGAAGTCCTTAGGACGGTCAAGAAGTCATTAGGACGGTCAAGGAGTCCTTAGGACGGTCAAGGAGTACTTAGGACGGTCTAGATGTCCTATGGACGGTCAAGAAGTCCTTAGGACGGTCAAGAAGTCCTATGGACGGTCAAGAAGTCCTATGGACTGTCAAGAAGTCCTTAGGACGGCCAAGAAGTCTTTAGGACGGTCAAGTAGTCATTAGGACGGTCTAGAAATCCTTAGGACGGTCAAGAAGTCTTTAGGACGGTCAAGAAGTCCTTAGGACGGTCAAGAAGTACTCAGGACGGTCTTGAAGTTCTATGGACGGTCAAGAAGTCCTTAGGACGGTCAAGAAGTCCTAAGGACGGTCAAGAAGTCCTTAGGACGGTCAAGAAGTCCTTAGGACAGTCAAGAAGTCCTTAGGATGGTCAAGAGGTCCTATGGACGGTCAAGAAGTCCTAAGGACGGTCAAGAAGTCCTTAGAACGCTCAAGAAGTACTTAGAACGGTCTTAAAGTTCTATGGAAGGTCAAGAAGTCCTTAGGACGGTCAAGAAGTCTTAAGGACGGTCAAGAAGTCCTTAGGACGGTCAAGAAGTCCTTAGGATGGTCAAGAGGTCCTATGGACGGTCAAGAAGTCCTAAGGACGGTTAAGAAGTCTTTAGGACGGTCTTGAAGTTCTATGGAGGGTCAAGAAGTCCATAGGACGGTCAAGAAGTCCTAAGGACGGTCAAGAAGTCCTTAGGACGGTCAAGAGGTCCTATGGACGGTCAAAAAGTCCTTAGGACGGTCAAGAAGTCCTCAGGACGGCCAAGAAGTCTTTAGGACGGTCATAAAGTCATTAGGACGGTCAAGAAATCCTAAGGACGGTAAACAAGTCCTATGGACTCTCAAGAAGTCCTTAGGACGGCCAAGAAGTCTTTAGGACGGTCAAGTAGTCATTAGGACGGTCTAGAAATCCTTGGGACGGTCAAGAAGTCTTTAGGACGGTCAAGTAGTCATTAGGACGGTCAAGAAGTCCTTAGGACGGTCAAGAAGTCTTTAGGACGGTCAAGTAGTCCTTAGGACGGTCAAGAAGTCCTTAGGACGGTCAAGAAGTCATTAGGACGGTCAAGGAGTCCTTAGGACGGTCAAGGAGTACTTAGGACGGTCTAGATGTCCTATGGACGGTCAAGAAGTCCTTAGGACGGTCAAGAAGTCCTATGGACGTTCAAGAAGTCCTATGGTCTGTCAAGAAGTCTTTAGGACGGTCTTGAAGTTCTATGGAGGGTCAAGAAGTCCATAGGACGGTCAAGAAGTCCTAAGGACGGTCAAGAAGTCCTTAGGACGGTCAAGAGGTCCTATGGACGGTCAAAAAGTCCTTAGGACGGTCAAGAAGTCCTCAGGACGGCCAAGAAGTCTTTAGGACGGTCATAAAGTCATTAGGACGGTCAAGAAATCCTAAGGACGGTAAACAAGTCCTATGGACTCTCAAGAAGTCCTTAGGACGGCCAAGAAGTCTTTAGGACGGTCAAGTAGTCATTAGGACGGTCTAGAAATCCTTGGGACGGTCAAGAAGTCTTTAGGACGGTCAAGTAGTCATTAGGACGGTCAAGAAGTCCTTAGGACGGTCAAGAAGTCTTTAGGACGGTCAAGTAGTCCTTAGGACGGTCAAGAAGTCCTTAGGACGGTCAAGAAGTCATTAGGACGGTCAAGGAGTCCTTAGGACGGTCAAGGAGTACTTAGGACGGTCTAGATGTCCTATGGACGGTCAAGAAGTCCTTAGGACGGTCAAGAAGTCCTATGGACGTTCAAGAAGTCCTATGGTCTGTCAAGAAGTCCATAGGACGGCCAAGAAGTCTTTAGGACGGTCAAGTAGTCATTAGGACGGTTTAGAAATCCTTAGGACGGTCAAGAAGTCTTTAGGACGGTCAAGTAGTCATTAGGACGGTCAAGAAGTCCTTAGGACGGTCAAGAAGTCTTTAGGACGGTCAAGTAGTCCTTAGGACGGTCAAGAAGTCCTTAGGACGGTCAAGAAGTCCTTAAGACGGTCAAGTAGTACTTAGGACGGTCTAGATGTCCTATGGAGGTCAAGAAGTCCTTAGGACGGTCAAGAAGTCCTATGGACGGTCAAGAAGTCCTATGGACGGTCAAGAAGTCCTATGGACTCTCAAGAAGTCCTTAGGACGGCCAAGAAGTCTTTAGGACGGTCAAGTAGTCATTAGGACGGTCTAGAAATCCTTGGGACGGTCAAGAAGTCTTTAGGACGGTCAAGTAGTCATTAGGACGGTCAAGAAGTCCTTAGGACGGTCAAGAAGTCCTATGGACGTTCAAGAAGTCCTATGGTCTGTCAAGAAGTCCATAGGACGGCCAAGAAGTCTTTAGGACGGTCAAGTAGTCATTAGGACGGTTTAGAAATCCTTAGGACGGTCAAGAAGTCTTTAGGACGGTCAAGTAGTCATTAGGACGGTCAAGAAGTCCTTAGGACGGTCAAGAAGTCTTTAGGACGGTCAAGTAGTCCTTAGGACGGTCAAGAAGTCCTTAGGACGGTCAAGAAGTCCTTAAGACGGTCAAGAAGTACTTAGGACGGTCTAGATGTCCTATGGAGGTCAAGAAGTCCTTAGGACGGTCAAGAAGTCCTATGGACGGTCAAGAAGTCCTATGGACGGTCAAGAAGTCCTATGGACTCTCAAGAAGTCCTTAGGACGGCCAAGAAGTCTTTAGGACGGTCAAGTAGTCATTAGGACGGTCTAGAAATCCTTGGGACGGTCAAGAAGTCTTTAGGACGGTCAAGTAGTCATTAGGACGGTCAAGAAGTCCTTAGGACGGTCAAGAAGTCTTTAGGACGGTCAAGTAGTCCTTAGGACGGTCAAGAAGTCCTTAGGACGGTCAAGAAGTCATTAGGACGGTCAAGGAGTCCTTAGGACGGTCAAGGAGTACTTAGGACGGTCTAGATGTCCTATGGACGGTCATGAAGTCCTTAGGACGGTCAAGAAGTCCTATGGACGTTCAAGAAGTCCTATGGTCTGTCAAGAAGTCCATAGGACGGCCAAGAAGTCTTTAGGACGGTCAAGTAGTCATTAGGACGGTTTAGAAATCCTTAGGACGGTCAAGAAGTCTTTAGGACGGTCAAGTAGTCATTAGGACGGTCAAGAAGTCCTTAGGACGGTCAAGAAGTCTTTAGGATGGTCAAGTAGTCTTTAGGACGGTCAAGTAGTCCTTAGAACGGTCAAGAAGTCCTTAGGACGGTCAAGAAGTCCTTAGGACGGTCAAGAAGTCCTTAGGACGGTCAAGAAGTCATTAGGACGGTCAAGAAGACCTAACGACGGTCAAGAAGTCCTTAGGACGGTCAAGAAGTCCTTAGGACGGTCAAGAAGTCCTTAGGACGGTCAAAAGGTCCTATGGACTGTCAAGAAGTCCTAAGGACGGTCAAGAATTCATTAGGACGCTCAAGAAGTCCTTAGGACGGTCAAGAAGTCCTTAGAACGGTCAAGAAGTCTTTAGGACGGTCAAGAAGTCCTTAGGACGGTCAAGAAGTCTTTAGGACGGTCAAGAAGTCCTTAGGACGGTCAAGAAGTACTCAGGACGGTCTTGAAGTTCTATGGACGGTCAAGAAGTCCTTAGGACGGTCAAGAAGTCCTAAGGACGGTCAAGAAGTCCTTAGGACGGTCAAGAAGTCCTTAGGACAGTCAAGAAGTCCTTAGGACGGTCAAGAGGTCCTATGGACGGTCAAGAAGTCCTAAGGACGGTCAAGAAGTCCTTAGAACGCTCAAGAAGTCCTTAGGACGGTCAAGAAGTCTTTAGGACGGTCTAGAAGTCCTTAGGACGGTCAAGAAGTCTTTAGGACGGTCAAGAAGTCTTTAGGACGGTCAAGAGGTCCTATGGACAGTCAAGAAGTCCTAAGGACGGCCAAGAAGTCATGAGGACGGTCAAGAAGTCCTTAGGACGGTCAAGAAGTCTTTAGGACGGTCAAGAAGTCCTTAGGACGGTCAAGAAGTGCTAAGGACGCTCAAGAAGTCCTTAGTACGCTCAAGAAGTCCTTAGGACGGTCAAGAAGTGCTAAGGACGCTCAAGAAGTCCTTAGTACGCTCAAGAAGTCCTTAGGACGGTCAAGAAGTCTTTAGGACGGTCAAGAAGTCCTTAGGACGGTCAAGAAGTACTTAGAACGGTCTTGAAGTTTTATGGACGGTCAAGAAGTCTTAAGGACGGTAAAGAAGTCCTAAGGACGGTCGAGAAGTCCTTAGGACGGTCGAGAAGTCCTTAGGACGGTCACGAAGTCTTAAGGACGGTAAAGAAGTCCTAAGGACGGTCGAGAAGTCCTTAGGACGGTCAAGAAGTCCTTAGGACGGTCAAGAAGTCCTTAGGACGGTAAAGAAGTCTTTAGGACGGTCAAGAAGTCCTTAGGACGGTCAAGAAGTACCTAGAACGTTCTTGAAGTTTTATGGACGGTCAAGAAGTCCTTAGGACGGTCACGAAGTCTTAAGGACGGTAAAGAAGTCCTAAGGACGGTCAAGAAGTCCTTAGGACGGTCAAGAAGTCCTTAGGACGGTCAAGAGGTCCTATGGACAGTCAAGAAGTCCTAAGGACGGTCAAGAAGTCATGAGGACGCTCAAGAAGTCCTTAGGACGGTCAAGAAGTCCTTAGGACGGTCAAGAAGTCCTTAGGACGGTCAAGAGGTCCTATGGACAGTCAAGAAGTCCTAAGGACGGTCAAGAAGTCCTTAGGACGGTCAAGAAGTCCTTAGGACGGTCAAGAAGTCCTAAGATCTGTCAAGAAGTCCATAGGACGGTCGAGAAGTCCTTAGGACGGTCAAGAAGTCCTTAGGACGGTCAAGAAGTCCTTAGGACGGTAAAGAAGTCTTTAGGACGGTCAAGAAGTCCTTAGGACGGTCAAGAAGTACCTAGAACGTTCTTGAAGTTTTATGGACGGTCAAGAAGTCCTTAGGACGGTCACGAAGTCTTAAGGACGGTAAAGAAGTCCTAAGGACGGTCAAGAAGTCCTTAGGACGGTCAAGAAGTCCTTAGGACGGTCAAGAGGTCCTATGGACAGTCAAGAAGTCCTAAGGACGGTCAAGAAGTCATGAGGACGCTCAAGAAGTCCTTAGGACGGTCAAGAAGTCCTTAGGACGGTCAAGAAGTCCTTAGGACGGTCAAGAGGTCCTATGGACAGTCAAGAAGTCCTAAGGACGGTCAAGAAGTCCTTAGGACGGTCAAGAAGTCCTTAGGACGGTCAAGAAGTCCTAAGATCTGTCAAGAAGTCCATAGGACGGCCAAGAAGTCTTTAGGACGGTCAAGTAGTCATTAGGACGGTTTAGAAATCCTTAGGACGGTCAAGAAGTCTTTAGGACGGTCAAGAAGTCCTTAGGACGGTCAAGAAGTGCTAAGGACGCTCAAGAAGTCCTTAGTACGCTCAAGAAGTCCTTAGGACGGTCAAGAAGTGCTAAGGACGCTCAAGAAGTACTTAGTACGCTCAAGAAGTCCTTAGGACGGTCAAGAAGTCTTTAGGACGGTCAAGAAGTCCTTAGGACGGTCAAGAAGTACTTAGAACGGTCTTGAAGTTTTATGGACGGTCAAGAAGTCTTAAGGACGGTAAAGAAGTCCTAAGGACGGTCGAGAAGTCCTTAGGACGGTCGAGAAGTCCTTAGGACGGTCACGAAGTCTTAAGGACGGTAAAGAAGTCCTAAGGACGGTCGAGAAGTCCTTAGGACGGTCAAGAAGTCCTTAGGACGGTCAAGAAGTCCTTAGGACGGTAAAGAAGTCTTTAGGACGGTCAAGAAGTCCTTAGGACGGTCAAGAAGTACCTAGAACGGTCTAGATGTCCTATGGACGGTCAAGTAGTACTTAGGACGGTCTAGATGTCCTATGGAGGTCAAGAAGTCCTTAGGACGGTCAAGAAGTCCTATGGACGGTCAAGAAGTCCTATGGACGGTCAAGAAGTCCTATGGACTCTCAAGAAGTCCTTAGGACGGCCAAGAAGTCTTTAGGACGGTCAAGTAGTCATTAGGACGGTCTAGAAATCCTTGGGACGGTCAAGAAGTCTTTAGGACGGTCAAGTAGTCATTAGGACGGTCAAGAAGTCCTTAGGACGGTCAAGAAGTCCTATGGACGTTCAAGAAGTCCTATGGTCTGTCAAGAAGTCCATAGGACGGCCAAGAAGTCTTTAGGACGGTCAAGTAGTCATTAGGACGGTTTAGAAATCCTTAGGACGGTCAAGAAGTCTTTAGGACGGTCAAGTAGTCATTAGGACGGTCAAGAAGTCCTTAGGACGGTCAAGAAGTCTTTAGGACGGTCAAGTAGTCCTTAGGACGGTCAAGAAGTCCTTAGGACGGTCAAGAAGTCCTTAAGACGGTCAAGAAGTACTTAGGACGGTCTAGATGTCCTATGGAGGTCAAGAAGTCCTTAGGACGGTCAAGAAGTCCTATGGACGGTCAAGAAGTCCTATGGACGGTCAAGAAGTCCTATGGACTCTCAAGAAGTCCTTAGGACGGCCAAGAAGTCTTTAGGACGGTCAAGTAGTCATTAGGACGGTCTAGAAATCCTTGGGACGGTCAAGAAGTCTTTAGGACGGTCAAGTAGTCATTAGGACGGTCAAGAAGTCCTTAGGACGGTCAAGAAGTCTTTAGGACGGTCAAGTAGTCCTTAGGACGGTCAAGAAGTCCTTAGGACGGTCAAGAAGTCATTAGGACGGTCAAGGAGTCCTTAGGACGGTCAAGGAGTACTTAGGACGGTCTAGATGTCCTATGGACGGTCATGAAGTCCTTAGGACGGTCAAGAAGTCCTATGGACGTTCAAGAAGTCCTATGGTCTGTCAAGAAGTCCATAGGACGGCCAAGAAGTCTTTAGGACGGTCAAGTAGTCATTAGGACGGTTTAGAAATCCTTAGGACGGTCAAGAAGTCTTTAGGACGGTCAAGTAGTCATTAGGACGGTCAAGAAGTCCTTAGGACGGTCAAGAAGTCTTTAGGATGGTCAAGTAGTCTTTAGGACGGTCAAGTAGTCCTTAGAACGGTCAAGAAGTCCTTAGGACGGTCAAGAAGTCCTTAGGACGGTCAAGAAGTCCTTAGGACGGTCAAGAAGTCATTAGGACGGTCAAGAAGACCTAACGACGGTCAAGAAGTCCTTAGGACGGTCAAGAAGTCCTTAGGACGGTCAAGAAGTCCTTAGGACGGTCAAAAGGTCCTATGGACTGTCAAGAAGTCCTAAGGACGGTCAAGAATTCATTAGGACGCTCAAGAAGTCCTTAGGACGGTCAAGAAGTCCTTAGAACGGTCAAGAAGTCTTTAGGACGGTCAAGAAGTCCTTAGGACGGTCAAGAAGTCTTTAGGACGGTCAAGAAGTCCTTAGGACGGTCAAGAAGTACTCAGGACGGTCTTGAAGTTCTATGGACGGTCAAGAAGTCCTTAGGACGGTCAAGAAGTCCTAAGGACGGTCAAGAAGTCCTTAGGACGGTCAAGAAGTCCTTAGGACAGTCAAGAAGTCCTTAGGACGGTCAAGAGGTCCTATGGACGGTCAAGAAGTCCTAAGGACGGTCAAGAAGTCCTTAGAACGCTCAAGAAGTCCTTAGGACGGTCAAGAAGTCTTTAGGACGGTCTAGAAGTCCTTAGGACGGTCAAGAAGTCTTTAGGACGGTCAAGAAGTCTTTAGGACGGTCAAGAGGTCCTATGGACAGTCAAGAAGTCCTAAGGACGGCCAAGAAGTCATGAGGACGGTCAAGAAGTCCTTAGGACGGTCAAGAAGTCTTTAGGACGGTCAAGAAGTCCTTAGGACGGTCAAGAAGTGCTAAGGACGCTCAAGAAGTCCTTAGTACGCTCAAGAAGTCCTTAGGACGGTCAAGAAGTGCTAAGGACGCTCAAGAAGTCCTTAGTACGCTCAAGAAGTCCTTAGACGGTCAAGAAGTCTTTAGGACGGTCAAGAAGTCCTTAGGACGGTCAAGAAGTACTTAGAACGGTCTTGAAGTTTTATGGACGGTCAAGAAGTCTTAAGGACGGTAAAGAAGTCCTAAGGACGGTCGAGAAGTCCTTAGGACGGTCGAGAAGTCCTTAGGACGGTCACGAAGTCTTAAGGACGGTAAAGAAGTCCTAAGGACGGTCGAGAAGTCCTTAGGACGGTCAAGAAGTCCTTAGGACGGTCAAGAAGTCCTTAGGACGGTAAAGAAGTCTTTAGGACGGTCAAGAAGTCCTTAGGACGGTCAAGAAGTACCTAGAACGTTCTTGAAGTTTTATGGACGGTCAAGAAGTCCTTAGGACGGTCACGAAGTCTTAAGGACGGTAAAGAAGTCCTAAGGACGGTCAAGAAGTCCTTAGGACGGTCAAGAAGTCCTTAGGACGGTCAAGAGGTCCTATGGACAGTCAAGAAGTCCTAAGGACGGTCAAGAAGTCATGAGGACGCTCAAGAAGTCCTTAGGACGGTCAAGAAGTCCTTAGGACGGTCAAGAAGTCCTTAGGACGGTCAAGAGGTCCTATGGACAGTCAAGAAGTCCTAAGGACGGTCAAGAAGTCCTTAGGACGGTCAAGAAGTCCTTAGGACGGTCAAGAAGTCCTAAGATCTGTCAAGAAGTCCATAGGACGGTCGAGAAGTCCTTAGGACGGTCAAGAAGTCCTTAGGACGGTCAAGAAGTCCTTAGGACGGTAAAGAAGTCTTTAGGACGGTCAAGAAGTCCTTAGGACGGTCAAGAAGTACCTAGAACGTTCTTGAAGTTTTATGGACGGTCAAGAAGTCCTTAGGACGGTCACGAAGTCTTAAGGACGGTAAAGAAGTCCTAAGGACGGTCAAGAAGTCCTTAGGACGGTCAAGAAGTCCTTAGGACGGTCAAGAGGTCCTATGGACAGTCAAGAAGTCCTAAGGACGGTCAAGAAGTCATGAGGACGCTCAAGAAGTCCTTAGGACGGTCAAGAAGTCCTTAGGACGGTCAAGAAGTCCTTAGGACGGTCAAGAGGTCCTATGGACAGTCAAGAAGTCCTAAGGACGGTCAAGAAGTCCTTAGGACGGTCAGAAGTCCTTAGGACGGTCAAGAAGTCCTAAGATCTGTCAAGAAGTCCATAGGACGGCCAAGAAGTCTTTAGGACGGTCAAGTAGTCATTAGGACGGTTTAGAAATCCTTAGGACGGTCAAGAAGTCTTTAGGACGGTCAAGAAGTCCTTAGGACGGTCAAGAAGTGCTAAGGACGCTCAAGAAGTCCTAGTACGCTCAAGAAGTCCTTAGGACGGTCAAGAAGTGCTAAGGACGCTCAAGAAGTACTTAGTACGCTCAAGAAGTCCTTAGGACGGTCAAGAAGTCTTTAGGACGGTCAAGAAGTCCTTAGGACGGTCAAGAAGTACTTAGAACGGTCTTGAAGTTTTATGGACGGTCAAGAAGTCTTAAGGACGGTAAAGAAGTCCTAAGGACGGTCGAGAAGTCCTTAGGACGGTCGAGAAGTCCTTAGGACGGTCACGAAGTCTTAAGGACGGTAAAGAAGTCCTAAGGACGGTCGAGAAGTCCTTAGGACGGTCAAGAAGTCCTTAGGACGGTCAAGAAGTCCTTAGGACGGTAAAGAAGTCTTTAGGACGGTCAAGAAGTCCTTAGGACGGTCAAGAAGTACCTAGAAACGTTCTTGAAGTTTATGGACGGTCAAGAAGTCCTTAGGACGGTCACGAAGTCTTAAGGACGGTAAAGAAGTCCTAAGGACGGTCAAGAAGTCCTTAGGACGGTCAAGAAGTCCTTAGGACGGTCAAGAGGTCCTATGGACAGTCAAGAAGTCCTAAGGACGGTCAAGAAGTCATGAGGACGCTCAAGAAGTCCTTAGGACGGTCAAGAAGTCCTTAGGACGGTCAAGAAGTCCTTAGGACGGTCAAGAGGTCCTATGGACAGTCAGAAGTCCTAAGGACGGTCAAGAAGTCCTTAGGACGGTCAAGAAGTCCTTAGGACGGTCAAGAAGTCCTAAGATCTGTCAAGAAGTCCAAAGGACGGCCAAGAAGTCTTTAGGACGGTCAAGTAGTCATTAGGACGGTTTAGAAATCCTTAGGACGGTCAAGAAGTCTTTAGGACGGTCAAGTAGTCATTAGGACGGTCAAGAAGTCCTTAGGACGGTCAAGAAGTCTTTAGGACGGTCAAGTAGTCCTTAGGACGGTCAAGAAGTCCTTAGGACGGTCAAGAAGTCCTTAGGACGGTCAAGAAGTACTTAGGACGGTCTAGATGTCCTATGGAGGTCAAGAAGTCCTTAGGACGGTCAAGAAGTCCTATGGACGGTCAAGAAGTCCTATGGACGGTCAAGAAGTCCTATGGACTCTCAAGAAGTCCTTAGGACGGCCAAGAAGTCTTTAGGACGGTCAAGTAGTCATTCGGACGGTCTAGAAATCCTTGGGACGGTCAAGAAGTCTTTAGGACGGTCAAGTAGTCATTAGGACGGTCAAGAAGTCCTTAGGACGGTCAAGAAGTCTTTAGGACGGTCAAGTAGTCCTTAGGACGGTCAAGAAGTCCTTAGGACGGTCAAGAAGTCATTAGGACGGTCAAGGAGTCCTTAGGACGGTCAAGGAGTACTTAGGACGGTCTAGATGTCCTATGGACGGTCATGAAGTCCTTAGGACGGTCAAGAAGTCCTATGGACGTTCAAGAAGTCCTATGGTCTGTCAAGAAGTCCATAGGACGGCCAAGAAGTCTTTAGGACGGTCAAGTAGTCATTAGGACGGTTTAGAAATCATTAGGACGGTCAAGAAGTCTTTAGGACGGTCAAGTAGTCATTAGGACGGTCAAGAAGTCCTTAGGACGGTCAAGAAGTCTTTAGGACGGTCAAGTAGTCCTTAGAACGGTCAAGAAGACCTTAGGACGGTCAAGAAGTCCTTAGGACGGTCAAGAAGTCCTTAGGACGGTCAAGAAGTCCTTAGGACGGTCAAAAGGTCCTATGGACTGTCAAGAAGTCCTAAGGACGGTCAAGAAGTCATTAGGACGCTCAAGAAGTCCTTAGGACGGTCAAGAAGTCTTTAGGACGGTCAAGAAGTCTTTAGGACGGTCAAGAAGTCCTTAGGACGGTCAAGAGGTCCTATGGACAGTCAAGAAGTCCTAAGGACGGCCAAGAAGTCATGAGGACGGTCAAGAAGTCCTTAGGACGGTCAAGAAGTCCTTAGGACGGTCAAGAAGTCTTTAGGACGGTCAAGAAGTCCTTAGGACGGTCAAGAAGTCTTTAGGACGGTCAAGAAGTCCTTAGGACGGTCAAGAAGTACTCAGGACGGTCTTGAAGTTCTATGGACGGTCAAGAAGTCCTTAGGACGGTCAAGAAGTCCTAAGGACGGTCAAGAAGTCCTTAGGACGGTCAAGAAGTCCTTAGGACAGTCAAGAAGTCCTTAGGACGGTCAAGAGGTCCTATGGACGGTCAAGAAGTCCTAAGGACGGTCAAGAAGTCCTTAGAACGCTCAAGAAGTCCTTAGGACGGTCAAGAAGTCTTTAGGACGGTCTAGAAGTCCTTAGGACGGTCAAGAAGTCTTTAGGACGGTCAAGAAGTCCTTAGGACGGTCAAGAGGTCCTATGGACAGTCAAGAAGTCCTAAGGACGGCCAAGAAGTGATGAGGACGGTCAAGAAGTCCTTAGGACGGTCAAGAAGTCTTTAGGACGGTCAAGAAGTCCTTAGGACGGTCAAGAAGTGCTAAGGACGCTCAATAAGTCCTTAGTACGCTCAAGAAGTCCTTAGGACGGTCAAGAAGTGCTAAGGACGCTCAAGAAGTCCTTAGTACGCTCAAGAAGTCCTTAGGACGGTCAAGAAGTCTTTAGGAAGGTCAAGAAGTCCTTAGGACGGTCAAGAAGTACTTAGAACGGTCTTGAAGTTTTATGGACGGTCAAGAAGTCTTAAGGACGGTAAAGAAGTCCTAAGGACGGTCGAGAAGTCCTTAGGACGGTCGAGAAGTCCTTAGGACGGTCACGAAGTCTTAAGGACGGTAAAGAAGTCCTAAGGACGGTCGAGAATCCTTAGGACGGTCCAAGAAGTCCTTAGGACGGTCAAGAAAGTCCTTAGGACGGTAAAGAAGTCTTTAGGACGGTCAAGAAGTCCTTAGGACGGTCAAGAAGTACTTAGAACGGTCTTGAAGTTTTATGGACGGTCAAGAAGTCCTTAGGACGGTCACGAAGTCTTAGGACGGTAAAGAAGTCCTAAGGACGGTCCAGAAGTCCTAAGGACGGTCAAGAAGTCCTTAGGACGGTCAAGAAGTCCTAAGGACAGTCAAGAAGTCCTAAGGACGGTCAAGAAGTCATGAGGACGCTCAAGAAGTCCTTAGGGACGGTCAAGAAGTCCTTAGGACGGTCAAGAAGTCTTTAGGACGGTCAAGAAGTCCTTAGGACGGTCAAGAAAGTCCTTAGGACAGTCAAGAGGTCCTAGGACAGTCAAGAAGTCCTAAGGACGGTCAAGAAGTCATGAGGACGCTCAAGAAGTCCTTAGGACGGTCAAGAAGTCCTTAGGACGGTCAAGAAGTCTTTAGGCCGGTCAAGAAGTCCTTAGGACGGTCAAGAAGTCTTTAGGACGGTCAAGTAGTCCTTAGAACGGTCAAGAAGACCTTGGGACGGTCAAGAAGTCCTTAGGACGGTCAAGAAGTCCTTAGGACGGTCAAGATGTCCTAAGGACGGTCAAGAAGTCCTTAGGACGATCAAGAGGTCCTATGGACGGTCATACAGTCCTTAGGACGGTCAAGAAGTCCTTAAGACGGTCAAGAAGTCTTTAGGAAGTCAAGAAGTCTTAGGACGGTCAAGAAGTCCTTAGGACGGTCAGAAGTCCTTAGGACGGTCAAGAAGTCCTTAGGACGGTCAAGAAGTCCTTAGGACGGTCAAGAAGTCCTTAGGACGGTCAAGAGGTCCTTAGGACGGTCAAGAAGTCTTTAGGACGGTCAAGAAGTCTTAGGCGGTCAAGAGGTCCTATGGACGGTCAAGAAGTCTATGGACGGTCAGAAGTCATTAGGACGGTCAAGAAGTCTTTAGGAGGTCAAAAAGTCCTTAGGACGGTCAAGAAGTCCTTAGGAC